>CM056051.1:395359607-395834255 GCA_029574335.1 Rana kukunoris
CCTCACAGCTCTAGGGGGGTTAATTTACTAAAACTGGAGAGTACAAAATCTGGTGCAGCTCTGCATAGAAACCAATCAGCTTTGAAGTTTTATTGCCAAAGCTTAATTGAATAAGCTGAATTTAGAAGCCAATTGGCTACCATGCACAGCTGCACCAGATTTTGCACTCTCTAGTTTTAGTAAATCAACCCTTATATGTATGGAATATGCATGCGCTCTCTGTGCTTGTGTGGGTTTCCTCCTGTACTCCAAAGGCAGGCTGGTAGGTTAATTTGCATCTTTACCAAATTGGTAATGGTATGTGTATTTATGCACATGAAACAGGGACCTTAGATGATAAACTCCCCGAGGGCAGGGACTGTTGTGATTGTATAGTGTGTAAAGTGCTAAATTAATTATTGCTATAAAAATACTTGTAAAATTAAAAAATAAATGTTTGCCAGTGGGGTAGCCCATGATAGTGATGGGTGAGCAGGAATGTATTAGGGGTAGGAGGCTCACTGGCAAGCTCCAATTCTACCTGCGGATATCTGAGCTTTTTCCATTAAGAAGGGGCTGAGTTTTGGGCAAAGCAGAGAATGCAGAAAGTTGCTTCAGGTATGTACAGCTATGTAGCACTTTATACTCCACAATTTTCAGTTTTCCTAAAGTGACAGGGTTTCTTTAACCACTTAATACCCGCCCACCGTGAAATGACGGCGGGCGGGATACTCAATTATCCTGACATCACGTCATATGACGTGATGTCAATTCAAGCCACTAGGTGGCGCGCGCGCACCCATCGTGTAACTAAGAACACCGTGCGCGTGCCCGGCGGCCGCGATGGCCGCCGGGCACCCGCGATTTTCGTGTAACTGAGCTGGGACGTGCAGCTCTGTGTGTAAACACAGAGCTACACGTCCCTGTCAGGGAGAGAGGAGATCGATTGTGTCCCTTGTACATAGGAACACAATCGGTCACCTCCCCCCGTCACCCCCCCCTCCCCCCACAGTAAGAACACACCTTAGGATACACATTTAACCCCTTCCCCGCCCCCTAGTGGTTAACCCATTCCCTGCCAGTCACATTTATACAGTAATCAATGCCTATTTATAGCACTGTTCACTGTATAAATGTGAAAGGTCCCAAAAATGTGTCAAAAGTGTCCGATGTGTCGGCTATAATGTCGCAATCCCGAAAAAAAAAACGCAGATCGCCGCCATTCCTAGTAAAAAAAAAAAATCATAATTATGTCCCCTATTTTGTAGGCAATATAACTTTTGCGCAAACCAGTCACTATACGGTTATTGCGATTTTATTTAAAAAAATTTTTTACCAAAAATATGTAGAAGAATACGTATCGGCTTAAACTGAGATCAATTTTTTTTTTTTTAATGGGATATTTATTATAGCAAAAAGCAAAAAATTTTGTGTCTTTTTTTCAAAATTGTCGCTCTTTTTTTGTTTATAGCCTATAGGGCGATCAAATAGCACCAATAGAAAGCTCTATTTGTGGGAAAAAAAGGACACCAATTTTGTTTGGGAACCACATCGCACGACCGCGCAATTGTCAGTTAAAGCGACGCAGTGCCGGAAGCTAAAATTTTGTCTGGGCAGGAAGGGGGTGTAGGTGCACAGTAGGCAAGTGGTTAAGTAAGTTAACACGATTAAAGGATATTTCAGGTTCTTATTTTTTCTTTTTGTTATTTCGGGTTCTTAAGGATTATTTCCCAGTATAATATAACAAACAAGTATTTTTAACCTGTATTTAATCAACTCACACTGTAGCAAAAACCTTGGTGGAGTGCACCTTGTGGTGTGCATCTAGCTCCTGCCCTTGCACCACCATTGAACCTCTGATGACAGGGTCACAAAGACGCTAAAAATTGCAACTTCCAGTCACCACACCGGCTTTCCTCTCCATGCAAGGCTTAAACACTTGCAAAATGCTGACGTGTTCTCTAAAGGCCTATATTTTATTTAAATGTTATTTCTTTGTCTCCATGAATAATTGATTAAGATACCTGCTAATCTCTGCAGTACCTGGTTGTTTTGTCTGCATTTGAATCATCTTCTAGAATAAAAACTGACTTCGCCTACTGCTAAACTGTTTTGTTGTATTGACAGCTTGTATGTATTTGTGGATGTACTGTCTATATCTACTTACACAGCATAACAAAACAGCAGGGATAAATGACATTAAAAAAGGAAAAGAGTACATTTGTAGTCGAATCTTGTACTTCAAAAGAATCAGCTGTGGGTTACAAAACTCCACACTTGCACAACCTTGTTTGCCAGTGCAAATTAATATTTTTTACGGGCAACAGTGCAAAAAAGATCAAAATGATTATGTACAAAAACTGATAAGTCTCATTGACAGCAGACCTTTATAAGTAACCCTTTAGTGATAATATTGTATATTAACATGCAACTGTGGTGTGTAATATTTTTATTGTCTGGTGAGGTTTACTTCACAGTTGTGGTCTACAGTCTGATCCCCATTATTTGGGAGGGGCACAACAAATAAACTGTGCAATTAGTTTTGGATATGAGCACAGCATTGTGAACTGTTGATAACTTGGCAGCTGACAAGAATGGTAATATGTAAGAGTTTATTAAAGGAGGCAGTAGTCAGGTGGTATACTCCAAAGCAAGCAAGGATTTCCATTTTTCACATCGCTTTACACAACGCTATTATGGTAGGAGTGGACAACCTACCTAACAGCAGGTACCACAAGGTACCTGCTATTACACTTTTAGTTAAAAAAAAATATTTTAATGTGTGCCCTGCTGATTCCAGTTTTACTTTGTTACTAGGGGCTCAATGACTTTGGGGCGAAGATTTGCTCAAGTCCTGCCCACTCAACACCAATATGTCCAATGAAACTTTCATTTTTAGGCAACAAGGAACTCCTGAGCTTTGATACAGGAATTGTTATTAGTCTCAAATTTATTGTGTAGCCAGGATTAGAGGGACACTCAGGTGAGTTTTTTCCAGGCTAATAATGGTAATAGTAGGCATTTACTCCTTCATAAGACTTTTTATTTTTGTAAGGTAGTTGTTTTAAAGTGAAAAAAGCCTTATGGTAGTGCCCTCTAGGGACAGAATAACATGACTTACTGGTTTCCAGCCCATGAGGACACTGTGGAACAGGTACAGCTATGAAATAGACAGGGTGAGGTTTGGTGTCAGAAGTGGGAGTGGCACTTATAATGCTATCTTGGGTAATATGGAGTGATGGAACATTCCTGGGAAAGAAGGACATTACAATGTCTTTTCTTTTGTGCAGAATAAAAATTATTTCAGTGACTCAGCTAAAGGCCTTTTATACTAAACATTTCAACAATTTCAAGTGTTTTCATTCTTTTTCATGCTTTTAAATTCTTGAAATTTCCCAGAATACTGATGTGACATATTTCTTATGCTCAGAAAAAGGCTTTATACATTGAACCCACAGGGAAATTTTTAAGTTAAAATAAGCTGGAACAGATCCAAAGAACAGTATTTGAAAGTACCGTTGCTGTTCGTTCCCCTAGTACCACTGTTGAGTTGTTAGTGTTCATAGTAGTAAGTACTGCTATAAAAAACACTTCTGGCCTATTTTAATAGGGATATCCCCTTCACGGGTTAAAAATACATTTTTGGATGGGGGATTATGATGTCCTCAAGCAAATACATCACTAAATCAACACTCAAACTCTATAGCCGCGTACACACGATCGGTGTCCGACGGATCATTCTCATTGGTTCACAGAAGAAGCTGACTGATGGACTGATGTGCCTACACACCATCGGTTAA
This sequence comes from Rana kukunoris, assembly GCA_029574335.1. NCBI lineage: Eukaryota > Metazoa > Chordata > Amphibia > Anura > Ranidae > Rana > Rana kukunoris. The sequence continues at coordinate 395,363,387 of CM056051.1, forward strand.
TAAACCGATTGTGTCAGAAGGCGGTGACATAAAACACACGAGGTGCTGAAAAAAACGAAGTTCAATGCTTCCAAGCATGCGTCGACTTGATTCTGAGCATGCGTGGCCTTTTGACCGATGCCTTTGCATACTAACGATCGGTTTTGACCCATCGGTTAGCCTTCCATCGGTTGAAATTTAAAGCAAGCCATCTGTTTTTTGACCGAAGGATAACGAACCGATGGGACCTACACACGACCGGTGTGGACCGAAGAAAACAAGCCTCAGTCCGTTTGCATCGGTTTGAACCGATCGTGTGTACGAGGCCTATCTGTTTTTAGGTGATCTCTGAAAATTCTTCAGGGGAACCTATCCTACCTCTACCCAACAACTCACTTTTTTCTTTCTCCATCAACTCATGCCCTCATACTTATAACCTTTTGTATCACTTGCCCCTCTCTTTTTGATTTCAAGCTCTCATAAGCAGAGTTCTCCTAACCATATTGTCATGGTTTGTATTGTAACTGTGCTGCCTCCCTTGTAAAGCACTATGCGAACTGTCTGTGTTATATAAATCCTGAATAATAATAATTATAATAGTAATAATTAGTGCCTTTGCCCACCCAGCAAACTTTGATACCAAACTTGTCTTCTTTGTGCAGAACACAAGGTTGATATAAAAACAAAACCCATATCATGCAGTTTTGCATTCATTAGAATAAATTATATAAATGATGGTTAAATGTAGGCAATGAATGTACCTGAACTTAAATTGGTTTTAGCCCTTTGTAGTTCCCTGCAAAGAGAGCAATGAGGGTAGCACTAGGAACCAATCAAGTGAGTTATAAGCAAATATACTGACAAGGAATGTGCTGAGAAGAAGGGAAAGCAGTCTGCTGAGCTCATCATTCTGCTGCTTCACTCTCCAATCACAGACTGTGGGTGGGGAGGTGACCAGGCTGTACTACGTTGCGTCAGAAGTCATCAGGCTGACTGTTCGGTCTTTTAGGGCTCTCTACATTCTTTGGTGTGTAAAACTGTATCCATATAAGTACCTAACGATGAGATTTAGATGTGTGCCTGGAGTTTGTTTAGCTTTACCTGTGCAAGGTCTTACCGTCTCTCTTCTTTACCTGGGTGCCAGCCAAAATCCCAGCAACCCCTTTGCACAAACACGTGTCAGCAGTGTTGATAAATCAGGACCTATAAATAATCTTTTATGTAATGTTTCTCTTACTCTTTCTTTCTAGCTACAGCTAGGTACTTATTCATAATAGGTAGCTTTTTGTGTTTTCTGCCACTCAGCAAGTAAGACCCTTGTTGGCTTGAGTAATGGGAGTAGCGCAGCCTGTGCGTAGTTTGTGCCTGGGCTTCAGACAGGTTCATTTGTCACTGGAAGGGGAAAGGTTCATGGCGCACGAGGGGGGTAACCGGTTGATGTTACAAGGCTGACGATTAGCCCCCTCACTGTTCCACATGACACTAAGGAAGACTCCTTCCCGCGAACCTTAATGCCTGCCTCAGTGTCTCTGAGAAATTAATGATCATGCAGCTACCCTGGCAGAGCATTTCAATCAGCCCACAACAGCTGTGCCTGAAGAGGGAAAAAAATAGATTATTTTTTCTTCTATAGCACAGGTTTTTGTTAAAAGAGAACTCCAAAAAAAAAAAGAGAAAATTCAGTTTACAATGGATACAGGTATAGCTTTGTTTTTGCTCTATCATTTAACAGAAGAAATATTGGTATACAAATTTTTGGATTGATAAAAGCATTAGGCAGCACCCCATTTCTTTCCCATCTGGACAACAATCTATGGCCCACAGTGCAGTTCCATCTACCACCAACAGTAGAAATGTCGACTCAGTTAAAGACAACTAATTTGTAAAATGTAACTTTCAGTGAACTGTTTTAAAAAGGGAATGTTCTGTATGAGTTTTATTCAAAATGCAATTTCAAAGCTGGACTGAAAACAGCTAAATAAACAGTTGAAATACATATATGGGTGATGTTTTACCTGCCATATGATCACAGTAATGAGAAAAAACAGAACAAGGGCAGTGATCTGACTTTTCTCTGCTTGGTTGGTTGGTCTGCTGTTGGTATTGCCTGTGACTGGACAGTGAAAGAGCAAAAGCAGACTCTGAAGTTTATTTTTTTGAACTCTCCTCCTTTCAGCACATTTGCAGACAGCACACCTGATTGGCCTCTAGTGTTGGCCCTCCCTCTACCAGTTTGAGTGCTGCTCTATAGGGAACCACAATTGCATATGCAGATTCAGATGTCAAGTCATAGTCAGATACTTAGATGCTTTCCAAACCATTATTTCCCACTAACCGATAAATGCTCCCCCCCCCCCCCAAAAAAAAGGCATAGAGACCTCTGCCCAGCCTTGATTTGGTCAGAAGAAGCTGCAGAATACTCTGCCAATGGCAAGACACAGCACACATCAGTTGGGCAACTCATAACTGTTCCAACAAGTAGGGAATACTTGTTAGCATGACAAGTATTTCTGGGGGTGATGATTGGCAGATGCTTTCCACCTACCAGCTATGACCCTGAAAACATTATGAGCGTGCCTGCAGTGATGGAATCAAAGTGGGTACAACCTGTTTTATTCAATATAAGCACATCAGTGCTTTTATAGGTGTATCTGGAAGGCAAATGTGGCTTTAAAGAAATTTTTGCTAGACTATGCTAGGCCACACTATAGGTACATAAGCCTCAATAAAAGGAGTAGTCTTGGTGCTTGTGTCTATAAGTGAAAATCAGCAATGGTAGCTCCTACAGGTCAGTTTTCTTGGGTTCACGTTAACCTCTAATGAGTTAAACATATCCTGAAGAACTAAAGTTTTACGCCATACAAACTACCAAATAAACAGTGCAATTTTTTTTTTTTATTATTATCTTCAAAATGATGTGTAACTCTGTTTAGCCAGTCTTGTGCTGTACACTTTTCTATAACAGTGCACAAGAAATCACTCTATTCCCATCAAGTTTAGCGATATCCCTCCCTTGGTCACCTCTGTGATGATGAGACAAGGGTAAGGACAAGGCAGTGAGGTGACACAGGAAACTGCAATGATGAACCGGTTAATAAGTGTATTACCTGTCTCTTAGTACAAGCAGAGCTGTATCCTGGCCTAGGCCAACAAGGCCCAGGCCTAGGGCAGCACTTTGCAGGGGGGCAGCACGAAAAGAGTCCCCGCCGGCTACACTGTCCTGGTATGCGGGCGGCTGGCATTCCGCAACTGTGGGGGGGGGGTTCCAATTTTGACTGTTTTATCATCCTGGACCACAAACCTTTCTCACTGTGCTATATGTTTCTGCTGCACCATCTACTAAAAGTAGAACTATAGGCAACACTTTTTTTTTCCATTTTGGGTAGAGTAAGGGAGAGTTATAGCCCCTGTCAGTTTATTTTTTACTATCATTGTCCCATTGCGAAGATTTCCCTTCACTTCCTGCTCTATGGGCAACCAGGAAGTAAGAGGAAATCTAAGTAAATTAAGGGAATACATTTCCCCCCCCCCCCCAGGCCCTCCGAACTAGTGTCCTCACTCGAAAATTTCAGGGCGGGTCTTAAACAACACAGGGTGTGGCCATGACAGGAAGGGGTGTGTCATATTTAAATTAGGGGGTGCATGAGTTTGCTCAGGCCTAGGGCAGCACAAAACCTAAATACACCTCTGAGTACAAGGATTTATCTGTCATTGATTGAGATAGTCAACATAAGATGTTAGTCAACAAGCTTCAATGGAGGAGGTGGATATGGACACAGGCACAAAATATTTCAGGGCATTATGTCTTGGGTTGTATATTGGCAGTTTCTTGTGAAAAGGAAAAAAGGTAACTGTGATCTTTGGCTATAATTAGTAATTTCAACACCTCCCTGTTTTAAAACAATCTTATATTCCTATTAAGCCAGAGTTCTTCTTTAAAATAATAAAGACCTTGGCATATGGGAAGGAGAAGTAAGGACATAGGTATTGGGCCCAGGCTCCATGTTGCCGTCCGTGTATCAGCTGAACAAATTAAGCTTGCTGTTTTTTTCACCTGCTGAAGTAGCAAGGCTGCATATGGCCCAGAAGTTAAAAATAAGGAAATATGCATATATTACCATACTTAATGGACGACCCTCTCCATTTAATATGCAAATTTCCTGAAATATTACGGAATGCCTTCTGTTCTAAATGAATAAATTTGAATTGCAATTAGAATAATCCTTTATAATTAATGAAAACTGTCAATTTTAGTTCATAAGTAATTCGATTAACAGAATGATATGACACTCGTGTAGTTCAGTGTCCTGCGCAGATGAGCCGAGGACACATCTGAAGCCCTTTTAGGAGAGCAGCCCCAAATTAATCGGTAACAAGTATTTTGAAGAGGGTAGTAGGATGCTTTTTTTTTTTTTTAAACCAGCACCGTACATGGCAATTTTTTTTCTTTTAATTTCCAAGCTGTGTTTGCCGTTTTGCACCAGAGCATATTGTATTGGGAATTTCCTTGCCTCTGCTTTAATTTTATCTTCTCCCCTTGGTCCCATCTGCTGTAAGAATAGTTCTTCCACCTGCTGTGCCCCCAGAGGGGTAAGTCTTAATAACTGCCTTTGGGTGCATTTTGCATTGATTTCCCAAATGACTCATGCCACAATGTTAGGTAACACGGGGGAAATGTGGATGAAGGAGGGCAAGTGTTGGCAACAGCTTGCCAGTAGTTGTGATATAAAGAGATTGCATGCTTCACAAGAAAAGCTAAATCAGCAGCATTTAAAAAGGTATCTGAGGGTGGAACTCCCTTAGTTTGTGTTGCATCAGAGCAACCAATTAGGATTATACCATCACTAGAAAATTACTATGAATAAACAAAGGAATGTTATCTGCTGATATGAGACAAAACAGATTTGCATTTTGGATAGAATGTGATTGGTGGCTTTGGCACTAATTATAATTCTTTTTTCAATGACCCATATACCTTTGAGGGTATTGTAGCCATTTGGGTAGACTATCCCTGGCTTCCTCTTCCCTGGCCGGAGACTCGTGTTGCTAGTACGGGATTCCAAGGAGGTAGACTGGTTCAGCTATGCTTTTTTGGTATGTCTCCCTTCTTGGAAGAGTCTAGAAACAGCTACAGATGGATCCTTCTAGGAGCTAGCAAAGACTTCCCTCTGAGGTCACCTAAAGGTTTCAAACTTCAACCAACATGCAATGTTGTTCTTGTAATCATTACACACAGTCCATAATAATGACCATTAACTTGAAACAAATACAAACAGAACTCTACTCTCAAGAGCTTTCAGTCTACCTGGGCACTTGACTCTAGTCCTTGATAACTACAAAACCTGCCCTGGTGAAAACTGTCTAGGAAAGATATTGGCTTTGGAGATATCTCTTTTTGCTATCTGTTATGTCTCTGGGACAAAAATTGAAGGTAAATCTTCTCAAAAAAAGGGCTTTGACCATTCTACACTTTATTTAAAACTACAATTTTAAACGTGTTAACCTTATATACATTTTAATGTATAGTTAAAGTCAAATTTTGTTTTGGCAAAAGCAGAGAAAATATAAAAACCCTGATTTTTTTTTTGCCATCTCAATTTTCTATTCCCTTTTCTTCCTGTGCTGTAGCCACAACAGGAAGTGAGCGTTTTCACCACAACAAGTGTCCTCATTGGAAGATTTCCTCTCTATTAGGGTTCTATTCCATGCCTATGCTACCCAAAATGTTAAAATGTTTTTGGATTAGAAATTATTTAAAATTGCCCTTTTGTACCACTTGCCCCACCCTATTAGATTGTAAGCTCTTATGAGCTGGGCATTCTCAACCCTCTTGTATTTTATTGTATTGCAACTATACTGTCTCCCTTTAGATGGTAAAGCCTTGTGCAAACTGTTGGTGCTATCTTGTATAAATAAATCTTGTATAATATTAATAATAATCCAGAAGGTGCAAGCTCCATGGTGGAATGCAGAACTGGTAATGCATGCAAGCAAACAAGTGCTGAGACTGTAAGATCCCTTTCACACATGCGGACCGTATGTCTTCTTTTTCATCCATCCGTTTACGGATGAAAAAGGGACATACATTAATCCCTATGGTGGGTTTTGAAGCATACTAACAGAACAAGGAGTAGATCTGGCAGTACAGGTATAACACAAAACAAACCATGCACATGGTGAACATTAGCAGTCATCAGTGCAACTGTAGAGAAGTTTCCAAACAGCGACTTCATTGCATCTCCAGCCCATGCAGGTCTTCTGTCTCACATTTGGCCCACTTTGCTCTAACAGCTGACACCAGACATAATGAATAACCTTTTGGACTTGCATCTGTTCCTCTGGTTTCATATCACGGTTTTTAATTGGGCTATTTAGGCCCAGGGAGCAATAGATAGGTGAGATCACCTTCTATTCATATATCAGAGGTCAGGACACAAGGCTGCAGCATGAGGTTTAATAAATTACTGATGGGTTAATAATCAGAGTTGGAACCCATGCGAGTGGCTATTACTCTGCCAGGGGATCAGGCTGTTTGCTGAAGCAATGGATGAAAATTATCCTAATCCTGCCATTATTTCAATTCTGCCCATATTTACAGCAAAGTCATTACAGGAATCATTTTGCCGCTCTCTTATAAGCATGCACTGTTGCATGTCGAATCTGTCAATCACAAATCCCTTTTGCGTCTGGGTTAGATGTGGGTGGCAAATGAGGTGACATAAGGGGATGACACGGGGATTTGAACTAGATGCACCTCCTCCCATGTACTAATGTGTGCTTGCACAAGGGAAAGCAAGGGACTCTCTCTGCTTTCTAATCCCTTCCTCTTAAAAGATTTATTTCTCCTGTATTATGTGCTCCCTACAAAACAGCATACTTCTAGTCGTGTGGCAGGGTGGCTGCAGTCAGTAACCTACACTGTACTCTTGGCTTTTAATTGTTCACATCTATGGCATTTCTTTGTGGAATAAGTTTGCTGTGTATACCATATTTCATTATTTAAAACTGAACTCTAGCCAAGCAGGTAAAAACACAGATGAAATATGTATATGGGTGCTATTTTACATGCCAAAATATTTAGATTTCTGTCTATCCTGGGGAGCAGACCTCATCAGTAAAATCTGGGCCAATTCACACTATGTTCAGTGACAGACATTTTACTGCATGCTTTATTGCAGCACACCGAATCGCACTGCAATATCGCTGTGCTGCTGGATATTGCAGTGAATGAAGTGTAAATTTTGTATACTTCAAATAAAGCTCATACAAAACACATTTAAAAAAAAAGGAGCAGTGCGATGGGATAAATCATGCACCACACTGCCCCCTAGCGCAACCAGCAATGCATCGCCGCCGGAGAGGTGAAACGCTTCTGAAAATGTGAATTGGCCCTAACAAGTCTTGTCCCTCCTCCAGCCTGTGACTGCATAGTGAAAGGAGAAGCATAACACTGATTAGCTCATCTATCTTTATCTCTGCTCTCTCCTCCTATCAACACAGTCCTTGTCTTCATGTTATTTTACATCATGGGCCCAGAAGGGTTCTACATTAATTATGCTTCTTCTCCTTTTTGTGATTACCCTTTTGCTTTGGTAATGGCATCCTCCATACTTACTCACTGGTTTCCTTTACAGTTTAGCTCCAGACAAATGGCTACAAATACAGTAATAAACCATATACAGTATAGAAGCTGTTTTACCTGCTAAAGGACTGTATTTCAATCCACCCAGTCCTGAGATTTACACAACCTTGCCAGAAAGAAAAGCCAGGTTGGTGACCTAACTTTTTTCTTCTGCAGCTTGGAAGCAGAGCTTGGTCAACGTCCGATCCCAGTCACTAGAAAGTGAAGGAGCAGCAGGATCCTGATAAGCTCATCCCTCTGTTCTCTCCACTTGCCGACATGTTTCTAGTCAGCATATTTGCAAGAAGCATAGCTGATTGGCTGCTAATGCTTTCCCTTCCTCTCCCAGTCTGAGTGCTGCTATACACAGGACTACAGGAGGCTACTCTCAAGTTATATTCAGGTACTTAAGGTAGTTGCAATTAAAAGTACATCTAATTTGTTCTTAATAAGCATTAGGGAAAGGTAAAAATCTATGAAGCTGTTTTTTCTACCTGCGTCCCATATGACAACATTAATTGGTGCTTTTAATAACTACATTAATTGGTCCTTCTTTACCTTCCTTAACAACACCATAACATCTCCCTTGTCCCAAATTAGATTTTAAAATGTATCTGCAATTTTTATTTCTTTTATGTTTTGGATAGCGTAGGGAAATTCGATGGGGAGATTCAGCCTCTTCTTTATCGATTATACAAAAAAAAAAGCAAGGTGAAATGTAAAGGACGTTCCTCCCCTCTGCCCCCATGTACCTTTATATTTAGCATAAAGACAGGGCCTCTTTCGTATGGCACCTAGGCTACAGCCAGGTCATAATCCCCACCAGGCTGAAGCCATCTGTGTCACACAGACTTGTAAGGGACCCTATAATTTCCCCATCTGTCTGTGGCATCGAGTGATCACAAGTTGCTCTAATCTCCTTGCAGGAACCTTTTGTAGCCTTCCGTCCATATAGAGATGTAATGATTTTGAGGGAGGATTCGAACAAAGAGACCCGTACAGCTTAGCACAGCTTAGTTTTCAAAGGGGTGGCCATACAATAGTAATATACCCAACTGTCTAAGTGCAATTAATTTCTGAAAGGCTGCTCCTATAAGTCGAGTTTGCCCAAAATTTTTTTACCAAAAGACAAAAAAATATTTAATAAAATGATCGGAAGTTAAAAAACAATAGTAATATAATTTTCGAAGCAGGCAATATATTTTAGATTGTAATTGGCCGGCACAATACAAAATCACTTCTAAAAAAGTACTGTATATCTAAAACCAAGACTTTTATCTTAATTTTCAATAACGTATGGATTGGTTAAAACTCATACATTTTGTTCTTTTTTTTGACTGTGTCCATTTTCCTGTATACACAGCAGAAAGTGAGCAAGAAGTGAGGTAAACCTCACTTAGGCAGCCCATAGGCAAGTCGAGCATGCGTCGACTTGTTTTTGAGCATGCATGTGTTTTTCTCCATCGGAGTAAACAGAATTTCCGATGGAACAACACCGATGGGTCGGAATAGCCAATGATAAAAATCTGTCTGACTTTTTCCATCGGAAATTCCGATTGTGTACAAGGCATAACTTGCAGAAATACTGGTTATTGCTATAAAAAAAAGAGAAAGAAATATAAATAAGCTTTACCATTTGGACGATATTGTTTTATTCTGTTGTTGGGAGCACATCAAACATCCAATAGGCACAGTGTTATCAGACACACCTGTAACGGAATGGCCCGTGACAGACTGAGATATTCCTATGTCTAGGGTCACCTTATGTCCACTAGGGCCATAGGGTGACAAAGAATCATAATTCATTCATTACAGAAGATATTATTAATACTTCATTTTAGGACTGAGATATCACAAGGAGTTCATGATTACATGACCAGGTGAACCAGACAGTGAGTCATACCTTTTGTATAATAGGCTATTGAAATATCTTAAGGTGTTGGCTATTCACTGTAAAGACATTCCGTTGAAAGTGTTGATTGCACCCACTCTCACAAGACTCTGCCATTGTGTGATAAAGCTGTCTAGATAACTTATTCAACTAGATGTCTGTGTTACTATTCAAGGTTAATTGAACACTATTGAAGATACGGTGCCGACAAGTCTACATGGTTAGCTTACCTGAATGCCTTTTAGAGTGTGATTGAAGCCCCCCATGGTGTGAAGGGGGGTGGAGACTACATTGTCCTGTGACTAACTGCATTATGCTTGAGACTGTATAAGAAGCTGAGAAAATACCAATAAATTGTCATATCTTGGAAGCAAGTGCAGAGCTTGAGTCTCGTCTTGTTTATGGGAATTGATATGGATCGTGTATGCAAGATTGTCGCAGTGTGTCAGATAAGCTTGTCGTGGATGGATGGAAGATCGTAAGCGGTGGTGACCGTTACAACACCCGCTAACGAATTATGTTCATTTTCATGTTGTTAAATTTATAGAGCAAAGATGGCATATCACCTTTGGTGGTGGTACCTCATGTGATATGAGAAGAGTACTTGCCTCTTGAAGTAAATGTAGGTTATATGGACCAGCAAGTTCTGGTGGCCAGTTTGGAGTGTGGGATTTTGGACACCAGCTATTAACCTAATCACAGAAAGTCCAAATACCACACGGCTTCCACAAGCAGGATCATTTAGTCAGTTACTAGGCGGTTCTATCTGCATGCAGTTACAAGTGCAAGTTATCAAAAGCTATAACTCTCATCTCCATATGACTAATATTTTCAATCATATGAGAGATTAAACATATTCCCTCTGATCTAAGTAAATAAATGTTGATCGCAGACTGTGTGGAAGCTTAGTTTGTGAAGACCTCTTTCTCCCTGCTGAGTTGCAAGTCTGTGAGGACCCTTTGATGGTTTGTGGGTTTGTGAAATAATAGTTGATTACGTTTATATACAAGTACAAGCCTACAGGATACTGTAAGGCCGCGTACACACGACCAAATAGAATTGTTCAAATCGGTCGGGCCGACCGATTTGAATAAATCTGTCTGCTGCCGTTTTGGTTTGATCGCGTGTACACATGATCAAACCAAAATCCCCGCCAGTCGGTGACGGGGCGGTGACGTGGCGGTGACGTTGACGCCGCCACGTCAACGCACCAGGAAGTAAAACACTTCCGCGCATGCGTCGAAACCATTCGACGCGTGTGCGAGAAGACATGTCTGCTGGTTAGCGTACTAACCAGCAGACATGTCGGGCGGATGGGTTCCCAGCCGACAGATTTGAAAGCATGCTTTCAAATCTGTCGGCTGGCCAAATCCATCGGCTCGCCCGTACACACGATTGAATCTGTCTGCTGGGATGGTCGGGCGCTGACCGTTTCCAGCAGATAGATTTGATAGTGTGTACGCGGCCTGAGACATTCATTAGCAATTAGGTGTAAAAACTCAAGACTGAAGGCCTATTTAGATGACACCACGTTTGTCCAAATACCACTAGACACTGAATTATGAAATTTATTGTCATATTGTCTTCTATATCTAATGTTACAAGTTTATGTGGCTGTCTGTATTTCTATTGAGGAGAGAGAGAGAGGAAAAATCAACACGAGACTACACAGTAAAATGTGACAGAGTTTCAAAACTCTTCCCCATCCTACCCAAAACTTATAAACATACTTTGTATGGAGTTCCCGGACTTACCTGACCCATCGGTGAAGCCCGGGAACAATCCAATGTGGTCTGTAGCTGGGTATGGAGATAAGTGAGGCAAAGATTGCCATCACTCATCTCTATGCCCTTGGAGGACATCACTTCCAGTTCCCAGGAAGATAATACATACTGTATAGCAAATGTTAATTTTTTTTATTTTCTTTTGCTTTTAAGCTAACTGAGAGATTTGAGGTATTTTTAACCCCAGATCTCTCAATAAAGAGGACCTGTCATCCTTATTCGTATTACAATAGATGTTTGCAAATACAGTAAAAGCAATAAAAAAAAATAATAAAATGAAGGAACAGTGTAAAAATAAAAAGTTACTAAAATACGATTTTTTTTAAAGCATTCCATTCTTTTGTGCTTGCGCACAGAAGCGAACACATAAGTAAGTCGCACAAGCATATGTAAATGGTGTTCAAACCACAATTAATAAAGCGTTGCCTATGGAGATGTTTAAGTGCTGTCGTTTTTTTGCCATTTCACGTACGTGCACAATTTTAAAGCATGACATGTTAGGTATCTATTTACTTGGCATAACATCATCTTTCATTCCATATCAATTTTTTTGGCAAAAATGCAATTTTTACTTCATTAAACTGCATTCCCCCCCCCCCCCAAAAAAAAATATACATTTTTAAAGACTGCTGCACAAAAACTGCTACTAAAATATTCAATCACCATTTTATTCTCTAGGGTCTCTGCTAAATATATATATATATATATATTCGTATATATATATATATATATATATATATATATATATATATATATATATATATATATATATATATATATATATATATATATATATATATATATATATATATATATACTGTATATCTATATCTATCTATCTATCTATCTATCTATATATATATATATATATATATATATATATTAAATGTATGGGGGTTCTGAGTTGTTTTCGAGCAAAAAATACGGTTTTAAACTTTGAAACAAAAAGTTCCAAAAAAAGGCCTAGTCTTCAAGTGGTTAAGGTGACTATATCACCTTGCCTATTAAGGGCGAAACCCTGACCCATTAATATGCATCATCACAGCCCATCCCTGTTGCGCCTTTCCCATTCCTGCTCCCGACACATAATGCCCCGTGTAAGCTCGAGCAGTTCACACTGATCAGTGAATGCGCATGTCACTATGAAAAAAAGGCCTCCAAATTTTTGGGATTACAAACTATTGATCAGATCCCACTATGAATGGCTAGCTTGGTTATAATGATCCCCAGAGAATCCCTCTCTCTCTCTTTCTCTCTCCTGATTCTGATTCAGTGAACTTGCAGTGCCTGCTCCCCTCCCCTCCTCTTCCTCCGGCGAGATTTACTGTCCTTCAAGATGCCTAAGTGAGAACCTCTACAGAAAGATTTAAGTTAAGTGACTCTTCTGCAGTCCTTAAACTCATTTATTATTGAATTAAGTTTTCATTTCTTGGAGGAGGTGGGGGAGAAATTAAAAGATAGGCAGCAAGCAACAGAAAGGTTTCACTTAAAGGAACAAACCCCTTCAAATCTGTATTAGAAATGCAATATTTTTTCTTTGAACTTTCTCTTTCCAGATGGCTTCGGAGATTAATAAAGGACCAGAAAAAACAATCTATGTAACTGAGCTATGAGGAGCATCCACAGATATGTTTATAAACAAAATGTATCTGTCATTACTGGGTGACTGGACTGGGACTGGACGTGCTGAGACTTGTAGTTTCCAGCATGTGGAAGCCAATGGTTGGCTAATCTGCAATTAATATGATCCTGCTCTAATGAACTTTATTCTTTTTTTTGTAGTTTTCCTTTGCCGATATAAACAATAAAATCCTTGTGTCAGTCCTCAAGCCAGTGCGGGTGGAAAATGACCCCTTCCCTACTTATTTTCCTGGAAAAACTGCTGACTTTCTACCAGGTGAGGCTAAGAACTAGTGAGCCTCAGAATAAGCTGAGACCAACAGTTTTGTTTCATTAGAAATTCTCAACTGCAGCTTTAACTCTATGTACCGAGAGGAGCCTTTTGAAACAATATATAGTTCTAAGAGATATTTATGTGAGGGAGAAAGGAATAAGATATAAAATAAATAGACATTGGATGGAAGGCTAGATAGATAAATAGATCGATAGATGATAGATAGATAGATAGATAGATAGATAGATAGATAGATAGATAGATAGATAGATAGATAGATAGATAGACACATATATACAACATATATGGATAGACAGCTCAATAAATAAATAGAAGAATAGATATGTTATTAAACAAGGAATTTTAGTATGATTATATAGGGTTAAAGAGAAATCACATTGTCTTCTCATTAGGTACACATTTTGAATTGTTAGTATTAAAACATTTACCATAAAGTCCCTTTTGACCTTCTTGATTGCTGTTCCATATTTTGAATATTGTATTAAATGAATGCCCCTGGACCCTGGAAGACATCTTTTGAAACAAAATGTACACCGGTCGTTGGGCAGAATGTAGTGGTGACAGCATCACGCACACTGTGAGAGGTCGAGCGTTTATGCATCTTGTTGTACACTAACGTTTTGGAAGTACTATTTTTTTTAAATAAATGCTTTTACCTTGGGCTTCTAATTGCTGGGAGGCATTCAGGTAATGTGTCGCTGTGATTGGCTGTCACAGTGGTCACATGACTGGAAAGCTCCCGATTGCAAGTATGCATTGAAAGCTTTTCGGTCTTTTCCAGTGACAGTACTGGGAGCACAGAGGGCGCACGCTCTCAGCACAGAAGATGGTTTACATAGGGCCGCATATATACTGTACAGCCTCTCTGCATTACAGCCCACCCACCAAGAGGCCACATATCTGCATACCGTCGGCGGGAAAAGATTAAAGTGGAATGAAACCTACATTTTCGAAAATTGCGAGCAGGCAGTTTTTAATTGCAGAATAGACATGCCATGTCTTTTCTGCAACTAATACAAACTTACCTGCCTGCTCACAGATTTCTCCTGAATGCACACTGAGCTGTGCTTGCTCAGCTAAACGTGAATTCCGGGCACATTTCGGTTGTACCGGAATGATTGACTCCCATGCACATGTGCAGGATGACATCATCCCCTGCCAGCCAATCAAGAGGTGGAAAACCCAGCACCCAGTAACATGGGATGTAACTGATGCATTGCTGGAATGTGGGGGTGAGTTTCTCTGGGGGTTTAATTCCACTTTAAAGAAGGGGGAAATGCGAGGTGAGCCTTCCAAACCTGCCTGTCACTACCAAATCACAGGTCTGACTGGCTAAACTTCCTGAACATTCCTTTCGGCCAGTAGGACAGGCTATAATAGCGATGGGCCTATAGGAATGTCAGAGGGCAGGCAAACATCCAACAAAAAGAGAATCAGTAAAGCACAGCAACCGTGCAGTACTACTAAACAGGAAGCAGGGGCTCCATATAAAGTGCAAATATGGCTGCCCCCACATACATACAGATTTACAATTTAGGCACAGAGTTCATTTTGTAAAACATTAATAGCCCCATTTTCAGTGAGATGATCACATTCACATACTGTTCATGTGTAAAAGCTAACTATAAAAGGGCTATACTTTCCCCTTCACTGTAATTTTATGGAGTATTAACTCACAAATGGCTGCCATTACCTTAAAATGCAGCCAGCTTGTTACAGTTTTCCATTTAGGCTCGTGTTTCTCCTCAAATGATTTTATTTCTGTTATGCTTCCTGTGCCCTTTGACACTTTCAATACCACCATAAGAGTGCTTGGACCAACGACATAAGAGGCCCAGGGGAAATGAGTGACATTTACACATATTTGTATGTGCTACGCATTGATAATGGCAAGCAGGGCTGCCTACATTGTAATAGGCCAAACTCATTCTCACAGAGAGAGAAAAAAAAACAAGACCTCAGCTGCTTTGCGTATTCCCTCAGGTACGGCACACAAGCTTGGAGAGGTTAACCTCCCTCAGGCAATAATTCACTGACTGTGCCCTAACAAACAGTCACTATTTGTATATGTAAATCCAGGCAGGCCTCACAAAATGGCTCCCATCAAGTCTGCTGCCACAAGTTCAGAGGCTTTCCTAATTAGATACCTACACCCCAGTCCTGCTTGCTACCTAATTATAAAATTACATTGAGAATAGGCTCTTGCTAATTAGCGCTTATTATTGTGTTGCTGCAGCTCGGTATTTCATTATCTTTAACAAAAAATAAATAAAAAATTAGCTTAAGGTCTGAGGATAAGAAAAAAAAAAAACAAACAAACAAAAACAATATTCTGTTTATAATTGATCAATACGCATTAGAGATTATTAAAAGGTAAATTTGCAGCAAGCTGATGCTGCGTTTGATTAAAAAACTTGCTGTGTTTTAGTATATTTACTACATGCTTGCAGGGAGAAAGGTCTATAATTGGTATTCATTAGCTGTCTCTGATATTTATCTGTTGTGGCCCACCCTCCCTTACTCCTCTCCCCCTCCACTACCGACACCTCTTTCCCATCTTTTTTTATTTGGCTCATCTTTTTTTTATATACTATATATATATTTATTTATTTTTTTGCCAACACCAACATCAAAGTCAAGAGCAAGAAGTTTTAATTAAATGACATTAATGAGGTCGTCGAAAATGATACTTCAGCAAGTTAACATGCTGCTAAATGTGTTTATTCTATAATGTCATCAGAGGTGAATGTTTTATGGCAGGAGATTCAAGTCATTAATAGCTTAATTTATATTTATCAGAGGTGTGTATACTGTATATATAATACATACATATCAATACATATATATGCAGTATATACAGCATAGTAAATGTATAGATGCGGTATCAACACTAAAAATAGATACATTGATGCTTCACACAAAATATCTAATCCAGAAACAGGTATAGTGGGCACTCAAAATACTTCCTTAAACAAACAAGAACAATATAAACACTTTAT
Source organism: Rana kukunoris (assembly GCA_029574335.1). Lineage (NCBI taxonomy): Eukaryota > Metazoa > Chordata > Amphibia > Anura > Ranidae > Rana > Rana kukunoris. The sequence continues at coordinate 395,379,576 of CM056051.1, forward strand.
TGCATTTCGATGTGTCACAGTCCCAATTTAGGCAGGTATAAGGTAGCCTCCTTGCCAGTAGGTGGCTCTGTTGCCATTATGGCATGGTAAAGGTAGAATTTTAAAGGGGTGGTTCCCCTAAAAAGAAACTTTTAACATTGCCTGTCTCTTCTTAATAACATGTAGAATCGGCTGGTAGTTTAAAAAAAAAAACGTCCGTACATACCATTTTGGCATGTAGTCTCACCGCCGCTTCCGGGTATGATGTTTGGGGACAGGCATCCGATCGACGCATACAGCGCGTCACGAGATGCCGAAAGAAGCCGAACATTGGTGCGGCTCTATACGGCGCATGCGCACCAACGTTCGGCTTCTTTCGGCATCTCGTGACGCGCTGTATGCGTCGATCGGATGCCTGTCAATCAAGTAGGCACGCCCATCCCCGGCCGCCAGACCCGGAAGCGACGGTGAGACTACATCCCGAAAATGGTATGTACGGACGTTTTTTTTTAAAACTACCAGCCGATTCTACATGTTATTAAGAAGAGACAGGCAATGTTCTTTTTAGGGGAACCTCCCCTTTAAGCAGGTGGTGTCAAAACTTTTTTCAAAGAGGGCCAGATTTGATGAAGTGAACATGCGTTAGGGCCGACCATTTAGCCCGACATTCTTTGAACCATTAAAATTCGGTCTAAGTGTGTGGTGAAGAGATGAGCTTGGGTGTATTATTTGTATATATATATATATATATATATATATATATATATATATATATATATATATCTTTTGTGGCCCCTAACGAATCCCAGAGTGACGTTCAGGACTAGGGATGAGCTTGGGCGTGTTTTTTGGAGTTACCATATTTATCGGCATTTAAACACGCACCTTCGCTTCGAGGGAAGTTTCAGGGGAAAACAATTTAAATTTTAAATAAAGAACCTTAAGGCACAATAAGGATCAGAGCCTATCTGCAGCCTCACCATTGCCATCAGTGCAGCCTCACTATTACTATCAGTGCAGCCTCACCATTGCCATCAGTGCAGCCTGATCAATGCCGATCTGCAGTATCGGAAGGGCCAGGGAGGGAGGCGGGACGAGCACCAACAGATTACATACAGGAAAAGCTCTTGTTTACTCGGTGGCCTCCTATGATAGACAGAACAGTCGTCTATGGCAGCCCAGGAGACCGGACTTCCTATTACAGATGCCGCAGAGTAAACAGGAGATTCTTCTCTATGTACTCTGGCGGCACTCGTCCTGCCCCCTCCGAGGCAGAGGTAATAAATATGATACATATCTTTTGTCTTTTATATCCAAATCACCAGGGGAACCTACCATATTAAACTGAAACGCGGGCCACATTGGCCCTCAGGCCGGACTTTGGACATGCCTGCCTTTTAGAGAACACCCTCCTGTATTGATATCATGAGTGGAACTAGTGTGTATATAATACAGGCTGTGAGTGGAGCCCAGGGGGAACAGGGTATGGAAGCTGGATAACCCTGGGGTTTCAAGCTGTAATTCTGAGTTGTAGCTACCATTAACAACCCCTTGGCAGGGATGAACTCTCAGGGTGAGCGGTACAGAACACGTTAGGACTAACTGCGAGTCCTGTAGCTTGGTGCGTATGGCTTTGGCAACACCAATGTGTGTGGGAACAGATAACCTGGGAGCAGATAACATCAAAGAATGTGCCCAGCTGGGGGGACATTGTAAGAGTAGCAGTATGGTGATGGAGGGACCATCTCACCCCTGACCCTCAGCTGTGGGTCCTGTGGCATGGCGTATGAAGGCCTTGGGCTCCATGACTAGCATGTGGTGCTTTCTAGAAGAAAGATAAGGAAAATGGCTTAAGAGGTGTTACTGCACTCTTTAGACTGCTGCATCACAAATGTGATTGCTGATGATATTCTGCCCTAAAGTTTTGACTGTATTTTGATCTATTAATTGAAGAAGTATCCTTTGTAGTAAAGTGCTAAAAAGGTATACTTGAGTGGACATTTCTTGGACCTATGGTCAGGGTTGTTGTAAGTGGGTCTATGGCTGGGAGAAACATATCCAAAATTGGTGGATTTAAAGACGAGTATGTGGGGTCTCGATCCAAGAAATAGTATCTGCCAATTGCTGTCCAATCCAGGTCCCCTACACCTTTGGTGACACACAGTGCTCCCTAAATATCTTCTAAAGTGCCATCCTCACACCAGAACACCCCACCCTAAACACACTGTGGGCAACCAATCATGCAAACAAGTTGGTAAATAAGTATTTAAATATATGTAGTAAGAGACACGTTAAAGAACTGTGATAAGACAGTGGAACATCAAACAGCTGGTTGAAAACAGGATGCCTACATTTACATATTTTGCCATAAATGTGCACTTGGTTTTATAAACATTTTAATTATTTAATAATATAAAATAATGGGTTTTACTTTTTTTCATTATTTGTTAGATCTCCTGCAACCACATAGCCCCCCCCCCCCCCATAGTGGGTGTTTAGCCTCAGCTCAGTGCATGGGACTCTGGCGTGAACTGCGGGTGTTTTGGGCATTCATTCCTGGGTGCATACTTCCCTGAATATTTGTACCGCTAGATGCACTGTCCAGCCCCATCCAGCCGCAAAAGCCTCTCCCAGAGTTTGACAGCCTGCCAGCAGAGGGGTTGGACAGTGCATTTGTACAATCTGCCTGCAGATAAATGCTAGGGCCCCATGCCCCTGTAATTAGATGCTCAATGCACATGGAGCCCTACTGTTTCCATGCACTCCAGTGGTGACTGCATGGCATTTCTCAGATTGGGTTTCCTAATGGTAACAACAGTGAACCATGGCTGCATCATGTGTGTAGAAAAAGCAGCTTACAGTACCCATAAAAAGGCTTGTGTGGTAGGGACACCGCATTGCCAGCCAATAACAGTAAAGGCCTGAAAAGAACCTTTATGGCTGGATCACCAGGTATTATTTTAACCAAAGCTATAGATTTCAAGATATTGAAAATTATTTTGCAATGGCAATAACCATCTTATATGACATTTTAGTGGTTGGGTAATATATATATATATATATATATATATATATATATATATATATATATATATACACACACATTAACTTATGTTAATTAAACTCTAAAATGATCTGTTGTATTCCTAAAGCTCCTCCATCTCCTCGAAAACCAAAGCCGACCGTTGTCTTGTAAATTAGCAGATTAAATGGGCCAAATGGTTTTTATCTGCTGTGTTCCTATTTAAATGTAAATAGAGCTCAGTGCAGTCCTCCACTAGCGCTTGGAGGCCCGCCTGCACGTCGACACACAACACACACATCCTGAAGCCTAATGGCGAAATCACCAGTCACCATCGACAGACAGGACCAAGCCTGATCTTTGTAGAGAAAATAGGGCAGGAAAAGTGAGATAATATTTCTTCTCCGTACAACTGACTTGAATAGGTATATTGGACTCTTACCGCTGGCAGTTCCCATGGGACTATATGACCCAGAATTCTTAAGGCTGGGGAGGGAGGCGTATAATACTTGATACTTGCCACCTATTCAGCAGATTCTGTATTGTGGCTCAATGAAAGAAGCAGATACATACGGCTTTTGCTTGGGCAGACAAGACTCTTTTCTCTCTCCCCATTCAGGCCTAATCTGTCCTGTCCGGCCCTGGCTTTGATTGACAGCTGACATTCTGTCTGTGCGGAGACTGAAGCTAAGCCCTATGATGGTTATCAACATTGAAATGTTATGTCTGAAGATGTTTCAATTGAGCTTTTTGTCTCTTTTTTTTTTAGCTTTTTTGGGCCTAATGTAAGTAACTGAGACCTTTGTGATAGAAAAGATGTAAGCTAACATATATATATATATATATATATATATATATATAGTGTGTTATTTGCTATAGATGTCACTTCTATAGGTTTTCAGTAAATCCCATTTGGAAAATATTACAGTTCAGCATTGTTTGGGGAAAAGCTTAAAGAAGCATACCTACAACAAAATTGTCACATTGTATGTACTATGTGAAAGAGCTAGGAAAAGCATTCCCACTATGTATAAAAACACCCAAGTTTGTGTGGAGATTGAGATATTTAATGTATATGCAATTTTACTGAACTCACTGGTGCTTTATGTCAGCTGCCTTTTAAGGAGGCAACAAAATCAATGACATCATTGGTTTTTATTCTGAATGCTGAACAGGAAGCCAGTTGTGTGTCAGAATATACTGCTCATTTCATTGTTCTATTTTTTTAAAAGTCTTATGCTCTGATGATCTTCTTCGGTGTATATAATTCCATACTTCAATATTATTATGTGCATTTTATTAAATGCTTGTATGCATGCCTGCAGAGCATTGCAACCGTGATTAGTGCATTGCAAGTGCATTGCATAGGCTCCATACAAAGCTTGTGTTATGGGGATGGAGGAGGAAACAATGAACTATAAGCACAGTGATATCACCACATTTGGGTTCCATTACAATCTACGAGTCCCTCTGCTGTGGTGTGATTCTGGATCTGTGAATGGATGACGTGGCTTACTAGATTAAAAAGAAATAGATAGATTTCAGGAAGAAGCACCCCGCTAACCAGGTTAATGGGGGGAGGGCAGCAGTGGAAGGATGAGGACTGGAGAATGTGACCAAGTGACCCTTAAATATGGATGTAGAGAAAGGAAAACCCTCCAAAAAAGCAGGACTGTTATAGGCAGTACGGACAAATGTCTTTGTGGGCACCTGGCCGTCAAACTTATATGCGTTTGTTGGATATCCCAGTCTGGGCATTAATATGGAGTTGGTCCACCAATTATAAAGGCCTTCAATCTTCACTTTCCTCAAGACATTCTGTATGAATTTGTGCTCATTCAGCCAAAAGGAGCATTTGTGAAGTCAGGTACTGATGTTGGACAATAAGGCTTGGTTCGCACCTACAGATGTGGCCAAGCGCGGGTGCATTTTTGCCTGTCGTGTGTAAGGCAGCCTATTCATTTCAATGAGCTGTCCTACACATGAGAAACACAGGAAAAACGTTTCAGACTCTTTTCTAAAAACACACAGCACCATGCGGTTTGGCATGCATGGAAACAAGTCGCATTTGCAGATGCGTGGGGGTGCCATTAACAATTAAGCCACATCTGTGCATCTGCCAAATGACAGTGAGTTTCTCTGCATGTCGGGAAAGCAGGCAATTTTCCATGTGTTTCTGACACTCAAAGGTGTCAACTTAGGTTAAAACTTGGTTTGTAATCAGCATGGCATTCATCCTCAGGTCTGTTCAGTAGAGTAGAGATCAGGGCTCTGTACAGACCACTTAAGTTCTCCCCACCAAACCCATCAAACAATGTCTTTATGGAGCTGAATTTGTGTACAGGGGCACAAGGTTGGAAGACCACAATTGTCTAAAAAGTCCCTATATGTAGTAACACTGACAATATCCTTAACTGGAAACACCTGAACTCAATCATTTAGAGGGGCGTCCTCCAACATGGCCATTGGATCCTGTGTAGTACTTGTGATTTACTGGGACTGCTTTGAAAAAAGTCTCAACATTCTACAGTATATCCTGTAACATAATTTACTAAACTGTTATCCCTGTCTGTAAAGTACCCCATAAAACTAGCAAAGCAACTATTTTTTTATATCATGTAAAAAAGTGTCTTTGAAGAATTTCAGAATTTTCGAAATCCACCCTTGAATCTCTGGAATCAGCAGCTCGCTGCAATTAGCGAGTTATTAATGAATAATTAATTACAGATACCATAGCCTGGAGAGGATTTTTTTTCTTATCCCTCTGCAAGTGAATAATTTAAACAGTAAATATTACAAAGGGATGTGCATTCTATGACTTATTACTGCACATTCTGAAGTTTTACGAGGAAAAAAATCATTCTTTTCTTGGCATCTCAAGTATATATGAAAAGTTTGTGAAGTAATTAAAATAAATCACTTTGGTTCTAAGTGTTAGAAAAAAATCTGTAGGGAGGGAAACACAAAGGATGGCAGTGCTGTTCTGAAAATGCTATTTGCACAGCTGCCTTTGGGCTCTATAGTGACACGGAACAGGCACACATCAAATAAAGTCAGAAGAAAGCAAGAACATATGATAAGCACACTGCATAAGGGAATTAGTATACTTATCCTTACCCTATCCTCTAAGCACAGCATAAGCATAGCATTTTAGAGAAACTGTAGTACAAAGATTTTTTATCTATAAAAGTACAAACAGCAATACCAGATTTCACCACAAAGTGGTGCTGTGGGGACAGAGTGATTTTACAGCTCTCCAAGGGAAGGTAAAAACCCGAAGGTATAATAAATGTCTGAGGACCCCTTTAAAACAGATACAGGTATCCACCACTAATGTCAGACATACAGTTCTTGGTTATGCATCAGAATTCAAATTCCAGGACATTATTTTGCCAAACGTTTGTGGATACCTGACCACACCTTTATGAGCTTGTTGGACATCCCATTCCAAAACCAAGGGCATTAATGTGGGTTGTCTAATCCCCATCTACTTTGTGGCCCGGGTACCTGTATTCACTCTTTTGGGAAGGTTTTCCACAATATTTAGGAGTGTGTCTATGGAAATTTCTGCCTATTCAGCCATAAGGATAATTGTGAGGCCAGGTACAAATGCTGTTACAATTAATCGCAAAGGTGTTCAATAGAGCTGAGGTCAGGGCTCTTTGCATGCCACTCAAGTTCCTCCACACCAAACAATATCTTTATGGCACCGGCTTTGTGCAGAGGGGCATACGAACAGAGAAATGTCTTCCCCAAACTGTTGCCATGAGGCTGGAAGCGCACATTTGTCTCCAATGTCTTTGTATACTATAGTATTAACAGTATCTTTCACTGGAAACACCTGACCCCAAAAATGTATAGGGACATCCACATCCTTTTGGACATATGGTATACTTGTCCATTGTGCCAGTTTGTATATAACAAAGTTTGAGAGATCCATGCAACACTTATAAACCAATACTTGCTACATCATATTGTGCAGCACTGCGGCTATTATGATTTTTATTGTAACTAATAATAAGTATGCATTGAACCTGTCAGGAGTATCCAGTAGGGGGTGCTTTTACTTCTTCTGTTAGTGTCAGGTTTAGGTCAGAGTGCACTGGGAAGGATCAAGGAGTCAGATGCTGTAATTATTGGCTGGAGCCACTAATGTCTTGCAGACGCCAGTCCTCATACTGTCACTGATAGCTGTGACAGCGAATAACTTCCAGGATTTTCATTTAGACCAAGGGCCTGTTTCATGCATAAAAAATGTGTTTATATCTACAAAAAATGTGCTTGCCAGGTCACCTCCTATTATATGTTACATTTGTATGCATTTGTAAATGATCCTAACTGATGTAATTTATTTTGCTTTTAAGAACAAATTTTACATTATTTGGGTGGTCACATTCGCAATGCCTTATCAGAAAAAATGAGCATAACGTTTTTGGTGACTTGTGAGCGGCACAATTTCTAACACACTTCTTATCCAGTAATCCCATAAAAGCATATTGCTAAAGCCCACTGTCAACTGACATCACAGAAATACTTCAAGCTCTGGAAGGATCCCAACCATATTGTTGGAAACCACCCAAAACCCTGATTGATAGCAGACTCCGGCTAGCAGAGCTTGCCAGCTGTGCCCACCCCTACTGGAGCCTGGCGCTCCAGTGAGTGCTGTAGGGGCAGAGCAGTCAGCGTTGACTACCTCAGCTTAGAGCTGACCAAAAACTGAGCGATCAGCAGTCATTTATTTGCTTAATTCTTGTGCTTAGAGCCAGTGGGGGACAGTTGCAGCATGTTTTTATTTTCATAGTATTAGATCGATTAGGGGAAGGGTGAAAAGTTTTGTCTGTTTCCACACTGGGCCCATTTTACCTTATATGCTGTCCTGGGTGACAGTACAGAAAATAAATAATGGAAATTTCCAACAGAACAACAGACAACACACAAATTGACATAACTTTTAACCACTCATCACTCTGTAGGCAGATGCAGTCAGCTGTCTCCACTGCAGGTGGTGCTCAAACGCAGCATGAATGCAAAGGGGGAGTAAGTCACGAGGAACGTGGTTTCTCTATGGTTTCCTGAGTCACTGGAGCAGTGATCCTGATTGGATGCCAGACAACTATGTGTCTCTGTTCACATGGGTGTAAAGAAATTTTAGGTGTGGCAGGTTCTTTTTAAGACTCTGGACCCTGGTTTTGGCACTCTTTTTTTTACTTGACAGGCTAGAGACACATCACCCGTCTGTCAAGTAACTAGCTGTAGGGAGAGGTCCCTGACGAGTAGGGACAGATTAGGGATATGCAATCCTTCTGTGGAAACCTCCCCTTTGGGTCTGGACTGCCCAGGCTGCATTCCCCCCTCAGAGACAAATGCTGTTGGTGCATCTGAATCCACTGTGAGTGTTTGCCTGGCGTGGTGCTCTCTTTCTGGGTTATCTGTTCAGTTTTCTTCAACACAACAGTCCTTTCTACAACATCTGACTGTCATCACTTCTCGCACCTTGCTACACTTATCCACAAGTCTACTAAAACAAAGTGTTTCTAAGGCTGTTTGTGTTAAATAGCCCTCATTTTCTGTTCCAGATCACCAAAATAGGAAGTGAGAGGAAATCTCCCCAAATGGCACCAGATGGAAACTAAGACCTGATTACAAGCGAAGGAAGAGTCTACCTATGACAGTAGAGACTTGAACAAATGTTGAGAAACTATCAAAGTTTCTTCAAAATGATAAACAAATGACTACCTGATATATAAGCAGCCAAAAAATAGTGTAAATAGGTTTTAAAAAAATAAAATAAGAGAAAACACTATGAGGTTTTGTTAATAAAGTATTTGCTGTAAAGATTTGTACAATCAATATGTGCTAGGCATTCGTACAAGATTCTCCTGTCATATTTAAAATCAAAGAAGATTTGCTCATCATCATCATCAGAATATAAAATAACTGAGAAATTCCAATTACAAACAAGTTTCATACGTCAAATTTAAATTCAAACAAGATTCCTTTATCAGTATCAATACACAACATAAAAAGTGAGATTCCAATTACTAATATGATTGGCCCATTACATTTAAATTCAGACAAGATTTATCCAACAGCATCAGTATACAACACAATAGAGGGATTCCAATTCCAATTAACATTCACCGTCACATTTAAATTCAAACAAGATTCCCCCATCAGCAACAGTATACAACATAAAAGTGAAATTCCAATTGCAAATGAGATTAGTCCATCACAGTTAAATTCAAACAAGATTCTCCCATCAGCATCAGTATACAATATAATAGAGAGATTCCAATTGCAACCAAGATTCACCTGGCCGTTACATTTAAATTCAAACAGGATTCTCCCATCAGCATCAATTCACAACATAATAGAGAGATTTCAATTGCAAACAAGATTCACCATCACATTTTAATGCAAACAAGAATTGTCCGTAAGCATCAGCATACAACAAAAAATATTTCAGTTACAAACAAGATTCACCCAGCAACAAATTTAACTTCAAATTATAGTTAACCATCAGTATACAACATATTAGAGAAGTTCTAATACAAATATAATTTGCCATATGCAGATCCTTCCTGTGGTCCAACAAACCCCCTCGAATTAGTTGGAAGAAGTTGGTGCTTCCGAAGGCACGCGGAGGAATAGGCTTACCTGACCTGCAACGCTATTACCGGGCAGTACACTTAGCGCGCATCGTGGACTGGAAGGTACATAGCCAATATAAGGACTGGGTAAATGTTGAACACATGACAACGAACTCGGATTTACGGTATACCCCTTGGCTCCCTAAGTCACACGTGTCGCCAAGGGCCTTAACCCACCCCCTAGTCGGCGCCACCCTTCAAGAATTTGGTAGGGCCTGCGCTACTCATGAAGTCTCATCTAAATTCTGCCCAATCACTCCGGTAAGACACAACCCAGACTTCCCCCCAGGACTCTCCGGAACTTTTTTGCGATCTGAATGGCCTCAAGGTGAAATGTTGGCTAAGCACTTTTTTTGGCGGGGTCGCTTTCTACGGCATGCGGAACTTGCTAGGTGCTCTGACACTGGCTCATTTCCATTCTGGTCCTATATCCAGCTTAAACACTTTCTAGATGACCCGTCCCGGAGAAAAGACTTCACAAGGACCCCTACGGTCCTAGAGTCTATATGCTCCCGCTCGACACCCCAGAATCATGTCATTTCCATGCTCTATGCCTCTCTATTTGAGGAGTCCTCCACACTCTTAGACTCAGAACGCTCCTACTGGAATTCTGTCTTGGGCTCAGAGATAGACAGGGAGAGTTGGGACCGTATACACTTATGCATTCACAAAGGCTCCCTGAACGTCTCTATCCAGGAAAATGGATACAAGCTGAAATCCCGCTGGTATAGAACCCCAGACCTGCTCCATAAGTTCTCCCCGTTGGTTTCTGACCAATGCTGGCGATGTGGCCAGGAGCGTGGCACATTCCTCCACATTTGGTGGGAGTGCTCAATGCTCCAACCTTTCTGGCACAAAGTACACAACTTGACCAAAATGGTGTCTCTACTCCCTTTGGAATTTTGCCCAGCACAGTACCTTTTGCATTTCTCTGACAGTTATAGGTGGAAGTACTTCAAGTCGGTAGCAATGCACATGATTAATGCTGCTAGGATGTGTATACCGGTGCATTGGAGATCGTCATCCCCGCCCTCTATGGCTGAATGGGCTTCTCGAATAGATCGTGTCGCTGAGATGGAGGAACTGATCTACTCGGCCTCGGATAATATCTCTAAATTCGCTGCTATATGGGAACCATGGACAACCTTTAAAAGCTCTCAGTCATACAAAGATCTACTTGATACTGCGGACTGATCCCGCGCTGTGCCTATTGCCTATAGTTCAGGATGCAGACTCAGACTTATACTACTGACCTGGCGCGCAGCAGCGCTTTGACCACTAGATGCTGGAGAGGGTAGTTGGTAACTTCTGTACCCCCTCTCCTAAATTAGCTGCATTCGCCCTCACCTCCCCCCCCTTTTCCTATGATGTATCCCCTCCCTCACCAAACCTTTTGATCTCCTCCCCCATGCCCCCCCCCCCCTTTTTTTTTTTTTTTTTTCCTTTTCTTATTCTCTCTTCTCTTCCCCCCTTTTCTTTTCTCTCTTTCTTTCTTCCTCTTCTCCCTCTCTTATATTCTCTTTCGCTCTTTAATCCCCTCTGTGTCTAAACTCTTCTAAGATACGCTCGCCCAAACAAATTAACTTACCCGGGAAGCTATTTGATGTGTAAACTTACTCATTTTGTATCTGTGTTTTGCCGAAATGTGCCTCTGCGAAAAAGACTGTTTTTTTTTTTGTTTTTTTTTGTCTTTTTGTTTTGTGTTTTGATTTATATTACTTTTTGTGTTTGGGCTCATGGAGCCGCTCCATTCTTTGTTACATGCAAATCTTCACAATAAAATCTTTATGGTTAAAAAAAAAAAAAACAAATATAATTTGCCTGCCACATTTAAATTCAAACAGGTTTCGCCCTTCAGTGTATAACATTCCAGAGATATTTGGATTACAACCAAGATTCACCCATCACATTCAAATTAAAACAAAATGACCCTATCACTATACAACTTGAGAGATTCCAATTACAAACAAAATCCATTACATTTCAATGCAAACAAGATCCCCCCTTCAGCATCAGTATACAACATATAAGAGAGATTTCAATTGTGAACCAGATTCACCCATCACATTTCAATTCAAGCAAGATTCCCCCATCAGTATCAGTATAAAACATACTAGAGAGATTCCAGTTGCAAACAAGATTCGCCTACGTGCATCAGGATGCAACATAACAATTTTTAATTACAAACAAGTTTCGCTCTTCAAATTTAATCTCAAACAACATTTGGCCATCAGTATCAGTATTCAACATAATAGAGAGGTTCTAATTATAAGCATAATTTAGCCATGGCATTTAAATTTAAACAAGATTCACCTATCAGAATCAATATACAACAATGAGATTCTAAATACAAACAAGGTTCACCCATCACATTTAAAAAAAAAAAAAAAAATCTGCCCATCAGCCGCTGCATTACATAAAGAGTGAATGCTCTGAAAACAATAGCTGAATGCTATAAAATATAGATGGACGATTGTTAAGCAAGCGTTTATAAACAAACCCCTATATATATATAGGGATCTGGTAGTATTTCTGGCTATGTTTTAACTAAGCTCTCAGCATGCTGTTTTGGGTATAGCTATTTTGTGTTTGCAATTGGCAAAATGCACACTTCTGCTAAATTTATTTTAAGGGCCATCTACTTTCAGAGGAAGTGCGTTCAGCTCAGGAAGACACCTGAGAGGGTGACTGTTGGCTTGTGCAGCCATGTATGAGCTGTTAAACAAGGCTTTTTACATTGATAGGTGGCACATCTGGGGAACCCTTCAGCCAATCCATCTGTCCCTGCACCAGTAAACAGACAGCCTGTGAAGCGTGGAGTAAAACATCCATCACAGACCTTTCCTATCACTGCAACAAGCATTTTGCTGCCACAAACCCAGCTCAGGGTGTCTGCATTCAATTTGCATGGGTTAATAATAGGTCCTGTGGCAGCTCTTGTCAATTTTTCTCTTTCTGTGAAAATACAGCCGGGTCACGTTTTACTTGTTTAAATGGGAGACCTCCAGGGAGAGGAGCTGCTGCCATTGGTCTACTTCCATTTGATGTCTGAAAGGACTCTAGCTGCCTTGACATAATGGTGGCCATTTTGTAAAGCTAAGTATTATTCAGTAGGATGCAACCTATGAATTCATTGGAAACAGATGGTGTAGCAAATTCTTTTTGTGTCTAGGATTCATGTAAGGCAATGGTTTCCAGTACAGCTGTATTCTTTTGGGTGCTGCAACCTAGCATGTTAGACAAGAAACTGTGATTTAAAATTATTACCTTCTTATTTCCAGAACTTAAAGCATTAGTAAAAAAAAATATATATATATATATATATATATATATATATATATATATATATATATATATATACAAACAAAGCAAACAAATATATATATATATATATATATATATATGTATGTATATATATATATATATATATATATATATATATATATTTGTTTGCTTTGTTTTGTTTTGTATTTTTGCTTTTTTCTGCCAGATATTGGATTGGAAGGAACACTCATTTGGTTCTACAGGGTTGCTCTGTTGTTGGCCACACCAGCAAGGTGCTACTCTGTCACTGCCTCCTTCTTAGTAAGCAAGATACTGCGGCTTTTTGGCCATTGAAGGAGTGATGACATAGCAGCCGATAAGGGGTTCTATTTAGAAATCTTATTGTAAGCAAGTTGCTAAAGTACATGGTCCCCAAGTGGAACCAGAAAAGGGCAAAAAAAAAGCCTTGTAAAGAATTTCCAAACTTTTAAATTAGAACTTTATAGACACCAATTAGCAATGTTTTAGTCATTTAAAAAGCAAGGTGCACTTTCTGGATTTGTGGATTTTGAAAAGTTCTTGTTTTTAGTCTTCTGGTGACTTTATTTTTGTTGCCCCTTTTCAGTACCTTCAGGACAACCTGTTTGTGAACTGATACCATACTCTGGAGGCTCATAAATGCTTCCAGTATTGAGCAGAAGCACATGTGATAACGTGCATTACTACATAGGCGTAAGCACGAACAAACTCTAAATCACACACAGTATATTAAGCTATTTCATTCATCCTATCTGAATCCTCTGTCACTGTTACAGTTGTGCCAAAAGCTTTTTGCAGATGGGATTGCTTGCTTTAACACTTTCCCCTTCCTTTCCATGATGGCCAAAGTCATAAACAAAAATACAAGTGAGTCCTGTGCTGTCCCAAAATACATGACCTGGCACACCTGGCTTAGTGGCAGGAAAAGAGTTAATAAGCCCCACTATAGGTTGTGGGCCTGCCTTGCAAGAGAAGTGAAAGTTGACTTCTCTGTTGCACAGATGCAAATAGAATTTTCCACTTGATTACACATCATTCTCTCAGGGGTTGTGAGGCTTAATGGCAGCCGGATGAGCCTGGGTGGGTGAGTTTCAGTGTCTGGATTATATAAATGTAATCTGTGGCAAAGAAAGTGTTGGGTGTAATCCCCCTTGCAAAATGAAAAGCCTAACCATGGTAGATAACATGGAGAAGAATCACATTATTAGTATTATAAATGGACAGGAGGATAATAATCGATCAGGTATGGACAATCTACTGCTGGCTACCTGTACCAGAACTACCCAGAGTTGTCCTGCCAGTCCAATCTGAAAATTAACTATATACTATAAATTAACCCTATGGCTATCTTTTGTTGTTTTTGCTGACATGGATATAATGAAAAATGGAAGGGCTGGAGTATTTACCTTTCCTGATCATTAAAACTCCAGGATCCCTTCAGTGCTGGTCACAATACCAAAAGCCTAAGGAGGCATACACACGGCCGAGGTTCTCGGCAGAAACCAGCGAGAACCTCGCTGGGAGCCGCATTCTGCCGAGAACCTGGGCCGTGTGTACGGATTCGGCGAGCATTCCGCCGGGAAACCCGTCGAGCCGAAATAGAGAGAAGGTTCTCTATTTGCTCGACGGCCCGTCGGGATGAATGGCTGGTTGCCTTTCCCGACGGGCGGGTCGCCGAATCTGATGGCCGGCAGAGAACCTCGACGGGCGGAACGATGTGTTCTGCCCGTCGAGGTTCTCTGCCGTGTGTACGCGGCCTCAGTGTTTGGTCATATGATCTCTGCTAAAGGGGATGGCCAGCCAATCTAAACTCTAATCTTTGGGAAAAGGAAAAGAGTACAACTTTTTTTTACCAGGGGTCGAAATTTTAAGAGGCAGAACTTTAGTTCTAGGTCAGGGATAACCAATTAGCGGACCTCCAGCTGTTGCAAAACTACAAGTCCCATCATGCTTTTGCCTCTGGGTGTCATGCTTGTGACGGTCAGAGTCTTGCTATGCCTCATGGGAATTGTAGTTCTGCAACAGCTGGAGGTCCGCTAATTGCATATCCCTGTTGTAGGTGGACAAAAACTGTGAGCTAAACAAAAATTATATTTATTGCCCGCCCCCTGGAGCTAAGCCTCATCACATTGGCCCCTCTGTCAAGTGTCAGAGAGACAAGTGGTGGACCTTAGATCCAGGGGTCTGGCTTAGCTCTGGCACCAAAACATAAACAGGATCAAAAGGGTGCACCAAAGAAGTTTTTATGGTGCAATAACAGTAGTACCAGGCAGTGAGCGATATAAATTGTAGTTAGTAGTAAAAAGGTAATGAACGAATTTGACTAACATTGATGAAAGGATGGTCTCAAAGATCTTTCAGCATGCAGGAAAATCTCTTAAATATAACATTACAAAATCTCCCCACTTAATATTAATAAAGGATAGAGATGGATAAGGAAAACATACCTTTCCCATGTAATCCATGTAATTCCAAACCCTCTGCTTTTGTTCACATGACCAGTGCTTTGGTATTGGTCACACATTCTGCTCAGACAAGAGTAGCCAATTAGAAAACTTGTCCAAACACGGATCTTCCCCTTTGGAAGAGACCACATGACCGTTGTCACCATATACCTCATGTGACCAATACAGAGGGCATTTAAGGAGAAAGTTAGATTTTATTGATCTATCTGTGCCATTTGTTATTAATACCCTGTGATGGGGGAGTTGTTTTTTTATAAGGCAATGTTTTGATCATTGAGAAAATCCCTGTAAAATGACCAGTTGTTAAAAGAGTTGTAAAGGATTTTTATTTTTTATTTTTTTTGCTGCAATGACTGTGTACAGGGTATAGAGACATTATAGTTAACTGATTCCTTTTAAAAAACGATTTAAAATAGATAAAAATCAATCATATAATGTACCTGCAGTTTCAGTTAAATTTTTGCATGTTTCCTGCTTCTCTCTGATGTACAGAGCCACAGAGCCAATACAGGGCAGTGATGATTTGGAAAACGAAAGTGATTGGTGCTGAGGGGTTTTAGACACACAGTAATCACACCTCATTGATTAGTGACCACAGAGAGAAAGCTCCCAGTACTGTGGTTATAAGGAAACAGACAACCAGGAAGTGTGGAGATCAGAGAAGGATTACAGCAACTTGAGAGCAAAAAAACGAACAATGAGGACATGAAAACAGCACTGCACTAAGTTAAAGTTAGCTATTAAGATAACAAAAATCCTTTAAAAACCCTTTAAAGGCATGGGTGTATTTATGATACATTAATCCAAGATTTCTAAATTCTGCTTGAGTGGAATCCAGCCTATTTACTGTTTACCGACCATTTCCAATCATTCCTCTCTTGGTCTCAGTTTTCCAGGATTGCCCTTCCAGATGACCTTTTTGTTTGTCAAAGAAACCACCGGCACAACAGCCTACCCAGCTGGCTGCAGACCAGGCTGGGATGTTCGTAAGTATCAGTATCCTGCTAATTTCTCTCCCAGCCTCGTCTCCTCCTCTCCTATCTCTCTACAAGCAAAAGAAGAATTAACAAAGCCCGGGGAAGGGATTTGTTTGTTTGTGTCGCACATCTGTGCCAGCGATCAGACCTGTTAACCATCCTTTCAAGCAAGCCCGCAGAATGCCAGTTGTGACAGATTTGAAGTAATGTTGATGGTGCCCTGGGACTTGATAGAAGTAATTTGATAAAGTCAGCAGCAGCTTGCGGGGCGGAGACAGCAAAAGGAGATAAACAACACTGTCAGAAGCTCGGCCCGTCAATGCCCGAAAACACAATAGGACCCCGTAACGATCCAATACCGGAACGCAAATGTGACAACTAGAGCCGCTTTGCCATGCTTGCACTAAAGGAAATATTTCATTATTAACGACACACGTCAAGAGACTGCATGGTTTGTTGACCCGGGGACAAAAGTTAAGTGACAAATTAAAAAAAAAATCAAGGCAAAAAGCTGCCTGTCACAGGTGGGCTGACATATATGCACATGATTATAACTTTATTTAAAATACAGTACATGTCCCATGGGGTAATAAACATCTTTTAAATGAGAGCAGCTTGTATGAATTAGAAGATGTTTGGTATAGATGCACATACCATGTGTTAACGGAATCATGATGCTATTCTGAATTTATTATGTATTGAGAGAAATATGGAGGCTGTTGCTGACCTTTTTATCAATAATACCAATTGCCTGGACAGCTGCATTGCTACAGGGGTATGGTCTTCATGCCCAATCCTAGTTGTTTACTTCTCCCCCATTCTCGATGCTACCTTACTACTCCACACTGAACCTACCATAAGGAATAGCTTGTCCATGACATGTGTTCAAGTGATCTGATTTCACACGACCACATGTAGGTGCAGCGGCAGTAAATACTCAGTCCAGTTGCAGAAAACAGAACTTGTATTAATGGTAAAGTTCTTTAATTTACAACAAGCCTGGCAGGGAGGCACCCGAGCAGGAACATTCCAGAATGTAACAGCGTTTTGTAGCAAAGCAGATCTCAGATGTGCTGACAGCATCTGTCTTGAGGAGTTTGAACCAAAATAAAGAGGTCTTAAGGAAGGATGGCATGTGCCTATCCTTTTCCTACTTGTCTGGAAACTCTCCCTAATGCTATACACTGTCCCTGGCAGATGGGGGACCTGTCTTTACACTACCCATTCGCAAAATGGGTGCCAAGCCTGGGAGCCAGGGCTTTAAATAGGCTCTGCCTGACCCAAGATGACTGCCAGAGTCACATGGGGCAGCAGCATCCAATTGGATAGCTTTCCCATTAACTCAGGGAACCGCAGAGGAACCATTTTCCTCTTGACTTCCCCTCCAATTGCAATGCCGCTGCGGTTGAGTGTCAACCACAGTGGAGAAAATAGTCTGCACCTGCCTACACA
This sequence comes from Rana kukunoris, assembly GCA_029574335.1. Lineage (NCBI taxonomy): Eukaryota > Metazoa > Chordata > Amphibia > Anura > Ranidae > Rana > Rana kukunoris. The sequence goes on from CM056051.1 coordinate 395,397,424, forward strand.
CTGTCTAGCATCATGGCTCCCCCTGTGATCCCAGTTCCTATGCCACTGTGTCTGGCTGTACTGTTGAAATAATTTGCTTTAATGCATTTGGTGCAGACACACATTGAAGGTCTTCAACTGCCATAGGTGAGTGTGGGCTTCTGGTGTGTAGAAGGAAGACGTTGATGCCTTTGAAGTATTCCCTTTTCCAGTTTATTCAATGCTATATACTGTATATGTCCCAGGTTGGGATCTTTTACCGTATAAAGTTAGGGACCATACTATGCAGAGATGCTGTGACATCTACTTGCATTAACCCATGAAAAAAATGAATTTGCTTTGTGCTGACTAACTGGAAAGTGTGCTGGAGAATTTTTATATTGTTACTGCTGATCTGCTTATCACTGATCCACAAGTAAGCTGATGAGGACTGGTGTGACTTCATCAGCTGCATACTTGTTTCAAGTTAATCACACTGAAGGGCAACAATGGCAACCCTTGTGCCGGTGACCACCCTAATGGGATTCCTCTTACCTTGGAGAGATTTTTTGTCAATCCTGTTGTGTCTCTAACACAAGGTGTAAAAGGATATCTACCCATTAATATCGACAGCAAATCCAAAACATACAACAATAAATTGTGCCTACAGTATAGATACACTCTGATAAATTACTGTTTTATATCAGTTGGACATGAAAATTTAAGTTCTCCTTTAAATCACCATCTTTATTACAAACCTCAATTATTCGAACATATCTTTAAAACACAGAAAAATTATGAATTGGGCGGATGTCCTGACCTTAGGAAATGTTTTCTGGATAACTTTATCAGTTGGCCCCCGTTTATACTTTTAATCTTCATACTCTTTTTTGGTGTCTTAGAAAACACTGAAGCCATTGGATCAGCATGACAGCCAGGGAACTAGTAGGAGAGATCATTAATGGCAAACCCACTACATGTTGCCTTTAAATATTACACTATCTAACTGTACTGGGGAATTTCTTCTTTAGTTTACCACACAGCTTACATGATCCATGTGACTTATCTGCTTTTGTTTATTTGTGGCAGCCTAGTAAATTGCATTACACCAACCGTGTGCTTATAAATAAACAGTGCTAACCATGAACAGAAAGGAATATGATTCAGACCATTATACACAATGTGGCAAATAAGGACATCAATTTCCAGTGATAGGGAATCTGATGTCAGCTTGTTATGTTTTGGCTAGAAACACGTCTCTTTCACCCCATCTAATGACAAGACGCCAGTTCGTACTATTATTCACCAAGATGTCAGATACTTGGAAGGAAGTACGCAGCTTGTCAAGAGAGATTGTTCGTCCATTGAGAAGATGTATGAAGGTGCATGAAACGTTCACTATTTAGACTTGTTATTCATGAATTTACCTGATTGGAGTGTATGTCATATCCATGAATGGGGGATTTCCCTTTAACTCATTGTTCTGGCTGCTGTATGGATTTATTGAAGAAAATCTCTGTGCTAAATGACAGTTTGTATATAGACTGGAATTAATCATGCTTTTCAGGTTTGTGAATATAGTTGTGTTTTATTTTGGCTTCTTGGTTCTGGAGAGCTTATAATTTGTGACTTTTGGGGATTTTTTTGCTGTCAATCAGGATGATCGACACCAACACAGTGAAGCACATTTGAGAAAAGGGATGCCTTGCTTTTTTATATACCCAGTGCTTCAAGAGAACCTGTATTGTTTGCTTATAAACAAAGACTTATTCTTTGAAAGAGAAGATGCAAGGATATACCTCCTTGTGACCTCTTGGAACTTGCACTAGCTTTCTTAAGATTTTCCCCTCCCTGAATATCTGTGTCAATATACTCTATATATGGGATCTCCAAACTATGGCTTTCCAGCTGTCCCATGAGTAAAACTCTGACATTCAGAGACATGACTAGGCATGATAAGAATTGTAGTTCCTGAACAACTGGAGGGCCATAGTTTGGAGACCCCTGCTCTATATGGTTAAAGGTGTGTGAGCCCTCGAATGTTTTACCTATATATACGTTTGAAGGACAACCCACTTCCAAAACCTTGGGTGATAATGGAATTGCTTCCCCCCCCACACCTTTGTGGTTATGATAGCTTATACACTCTACTCTATTAGGAAGGTTTTTCACAAGATTTTGCAGTGGGAATTTGTGGACAGTCTGTCAAAGGGGCATTTGTTAGGTCAGGTACAGATTTTGGATAAGAAGATCTTTCTCGCAATCTTTAATAATCTAAAAAGGTGTTTAATAATGTTGAGGTCAGGGCTCCATGCGGGGCACTGGACTCCCTCCAGATTAAACCTTTCAAACCATAGCTTTATGAAGTTGGCTTTGTACACAACAGCAAAAGGGCCTTCCCCCAATGTTGCAAAAAGGTTGGATGCCTACAATTGTCTAAATGTACTTGTATGCTGCAGCATTAGCAGCACCCTTTAGTTTGGTTTTGAAAAGGGAATGTCCAACAAGCTCAAATATTTATGATAAAACCTTCTGACTTCTGGCAAAGCCTAGTGCTTGCTAGTGTTGCTCACGAATATTCGCATTGCGAATATTCGCTACGAATATTCGCATTGCGAATATTCGCTACGAATATTGCATATTCGAGTATTCGCGAATATCTCGAATATCGCGGCGAATATTCGCTATTTCAAATATTCGTATTTTTCAAATTTCGCAATAAATTTCGCAATAAAATTCGCATTCGCGAATTTCGCAGTAGCGAAATTTCGCAATAGCGACATTTCGCAATTTTTTTTTTTTTTTTATAAAATATAGCGAATATTCGTAAATATCGAATATTCGTGATATTTTATAAAAAAAAAAAAATCGCGAAATTTTGCATTAGCGAAAATTCGCATTGGCGAAAATTCGCAATTTTTTTTATTTTTATTTTTTTATAAAATATCACGAATATTCGATATTAACGAATATTCGCGAATATTCTTCGAAATATTCGCGAAATATCGCGAAATCGAATATGGCGTATTCCGCTCATCACTAGTGCTTGCGTGATCTGCATCTCAAGTTGTAAGTGATAAGCTTGCCTAGTGCCTAAGCAAGTAAAGATTTTCAGAATGTAGATTATTGCAGGAAAGACTAGCCAGTCACAAGAAATGTATGTCTATGAACTCTAGTTAGGAGATGCCTTTGTCTAAAGAAGCACTGTAGATGCTATTTCACACCAGTATTAGAATGTATCAAACTGTTGGAAAGCTGCTGCAGATATGGCTCTTACCAATCAAGATGGCCCTGGACACATGGTTGAGCCCAGTGGCAGGGGAGCGCAAACAAACTGACATTTTTTGCAGCCATCTGTACCCAGCAAATGCAGCCACTGTGCCCATCATATACAGCCACTGTGCCCATCATATACAGCCAACTGTGCCATTAATATACAGCCATGCAAAAATCCGTCTGTCGGAAGTCCAACGTAAAGATAGAGAACAGGTTCTCTATCTAAGGTCCATGGGACTTCCGAGAAAAAAAGTCAGATGGAGGCTACACACAGCCAGACTTTCTGAGAAAAAAAGCCCGTCTGACAGTTTTTATATGACCAATAAGCTATTTCAATTGTAGATATGCAACAATGTCATCTTTTAAGGACAGCTTTATGTAAAATGCCTCGTGAACATAATGATTTTGAGCAAAATTGCTATGGGACACAAATTCCTAAATAAATGCACAGGGTCATAACCGAAAATGGCCCTGCTAAAGCCTCTCCCTCTTTGCAAAAATCATCAGCAATCCTACACTAAATGGCAGTAAAGGGCAGAGAACTATTTTGCTTTGCAGGCACACGGCTGCAATGGACTTTGTTACTTTTTTCTCAATAAAGCCATTAAGCACTTGCACTTTGGCTATCACCTCGTGTTTCTGATCAGACCCATATGTAAATCTCACAAGGTAGTATTTAGTAGCATAATTAATCCCTACTTTATGTTATGAGAAATACTTCATATTCCCGACCCTGCAACGTCCTTTAGGAAGATCCATGTTCTAATTAGACTAGCCCATCGGCGTCTTTTAATGAGCAGATTAATCATCGCAATGGGGACCATGGTGTCATCACAGGTTTTAAATATGATAATCTCTGTTCTAATGGCTCTGCAAAGCCAGGCTTTAGAGCTGTGGAGAAAGTCGGAAATGAGTCTGCTTTAGTCTCCACTTCTTTCTCCTTTGGTGACAAAGTGTTCACAGATTTGTGAGTGATAAGGCAGATGCTCCAAGGAGGCAGTTTGCAGACACCGAGGCCTCTAACAGCATCATAACTCAAGTCTGATTATTATAGAGCTGGACAGACAAGTCCCTGGCTCCCCAAAGAGCTTCCCATTGCTTCTGCACCCTCTCTCTTGTTAGGGAAGGAGACCTGAAAAGTCTCTCTGTCCCTATCAAAACAGTTCCGATAATAAATAGCCAACAACTTGCCTGACCTAGATGTTATGACTAGGATAAATAAAACAAATCTAAACCCAAGAACAACAGTGTAATATATTGCAGCTTATCTTAGATATGTGTCTTTTCTTTTTTCCCAGGTGATCATGTCAGTTGCACATTTCCTGTCTTAGGGTGACAACGCTCACTCTATACACTCACTCTATGTACAGTATTTATGAAAAAACAAAGTTGTTGCCCTTGGACAGGAAGTAATTAAAGACTAAAGAACACCTCCTTCACTCCTCATATCTGTTGTGTTGTTTAGTTCACAGAGAGAGCTGTAAAATAAAAGGTAGGCCTCTGATGAGGCCTACCTTTTACGCCTCTGAACACTGGTTCTCACGGGTAAGCAATTTAGTGACCATCCATCCCCCTGTATCATTGTTATTCCTGCATCCTTTATTATTCCTGTATTTTTCAGTTTATTGTTATTCTGTTATTATGTTTTTGATACAGATAGTATCTAATATTACTCCTCCTGAAGAAGCGGAGTTGTCCGCGAAACATGTAGAGAAATCACTGTACATTTAGGATTGATTACATCCTTCACTCTCAGTTAGTCTCTGAGGGTATCACATTACCAGAATGTTTTGTTGTTATGTATTCCCCAATCTATGATTTTAATAATTGTCTGGTGTTTTTACTTGTGTATCTGGATTCTTGATTTTAACATTTTGTATAAAAAAAAATACTTTTTATGATATGTGTAAATGTTTGGGTACCAAAATAGTCCATTTTCCTTTTTACCTGGGGATTTACTTGGGATTATCTCCAGTTTCTCCCATAGAGAGCTGGAAACAATGCTAACTGATAAGAAGATGCATAGAGTACAGGAAGTTAGCAGCTCACTAGAATTTCTGACAGGATCAACAAGTATTTTTTGCACCTTACAAACAGATATTAGAAAACACTTTTAATTATATATTTAAGAGACAAAAAGGGAGAAAATTCGAGTAGTTAATTGCTAGAATTAGATTTTTTTAATGGAGACTATTAGGGAAATATAAGCCACAAGTGAACGACTGTCCTCTGGGTGTACATTAGGGTAATTGTTTACTTGGTTGTAACTGCCACAAATATATTAGATGATAGTTATTATCAGTATGGGAAACTACACGTATGTGATGTTCCCTGATATGTGTTTTCTGATTTATTACAAAGTCTGTGCATGCATACAGACCTTCGACAATAGCCACTATCACTTGAACAGAAAATTGGTGCTGATAAAGATGCAAAAAAAACTAAAAAAATTCAACCAAGCCAATAGAATTTTGGGCTGGTTTTAACTGGTATGCTGTGATACACGTGTGGTGACAAGAAACTTGCTGACCGGAGGAGAGGGAGGAGCTTCTGCTGCTATTTCACTGCCCAATCACAGGCTGGGGGCAGGGAGATGACCAAGCTGTTTTACTAAACTTCAGCAGAGAAGAGTCAGGTCTTTAAGCTAGCTTGGCTGTGTAAACCACAGGAATGGCTAAATAGAAATACACATTCTTTGTCAGGTAAAACACCTTACTTATATGTACAGTATTTAATCTGTGTATTTAGCAGTTTGCCTGGAGTTCAGATTAAAGGCTGAGTTTACACTATTGCGAATTGGATGCGGATTTCTCTGTATCCACTTCACATGTCAGAAGATTGTGACCGGGTGTCCATGAAGCAGGTTCATACATCGCCAGAGCAGCAACGGCGTGAATTGCTCAGGAGTCCTGTGTGTCTTCTGGTCCATTTCAGGTCTGACTTCAGCCAAAAATTTGGGCTGGAATCGGACCTGAAACGATGAACTGGGATGCACCGGACCTCTGCTGTGAGCCGCTCCGTGCGGCAGTGTGAACCCTGCCTTAATCTTCTTTTGGTTCAAAACACTTCACAATCGAGCCCCTTGTTTCTGCCTCTGCTGTGTTCCCTTAGACAAGATTCTCATATCTCCTTACAGCAGGAATAGGCGTGATTGTACTAAATATCTGATAAGTCAGTCTATACGTGAAATAAAGACTTCTGCATAGCTGTACGTAACTAAATAAGAATTGCTAATCTTTATTCTGCCACCACAATGAGATTAATCTTACATATTATAATATGGAGGTTTTTGTAAGGCAGACGAAGCGCATTAAAGGCGTTCTGCATTGTTTACATCCACTCTTTGTCACTCGGCTCTCAGATCTCAGCCTGCCACTCGATCCTTGTTCACGCTACTATAATCTATATTTATTGCTGCCCACTTTGTGAGTTCACAGTTTAATTTGCCAGCAGCGGCAGCACTCAGCTGACGCGGTAAAACAAGATAACGTTAAAATGTCAGCTGGAGAAGGGGGACAGGGATGATACATTGGCAACACTGTCACGCCTATCCTGCACAGTGACAATAGCTCCTGGATTGTCCTTTAGACTTTGAAGTATTGGTCTTACCCAGGCCTTAAAGGTGCACTCTAGTTTTGCTTTCACAGTATTTCAGGGAACATAATCTATGTTCTTTTTTGCAGGCTCTATTATGTACAATTGAATTAATATAGGCGTTACCATGTTTATGCCATTTCCAAAGTAATTTTCAATCATTTTTAAATCGTCAGCTTTTATTAAAATAATAGCTACATGAAGATCCTTGTTCAGACACTTCCTGTTATAGGGCGACAACGCTCTGTTCATGTCAGTCTATTGTTATCCTGCGTTGTCAACCTGTCACAAGGGCTTGCAAAATGTAATCATTTCAATACACATAACGCAGGCCTGCACTGAGAAATAGCATGCCATGCAGACATTGCTGGAGTACATAAAGCTGAAGTGTCCCAAACACTATGTGAGGTCATACCCTGATAGCCTTCAAATGCAGCCTGACCATATAAGCAAAATCCATTCCTGCAGGAATCTTGCCCCTAGTACCACACTGGTATAAATCTGGCAGGCGACATAACCTTTTAGTACCCACCCATAACTGAAATATATCAGTTTTGGGTGACACTGACCCTAAATCTGTGATTAACCCCTATAAGTGAAGCAGCCTGCCATCAGCTCGGGAGTGCTCAAGAAAGCTTCATAGTCATTATTAACCTGCTAATGAACCTTTTCTCCTCCCTCTGGGGGGTAAGCTGTCACCCTCGGTGGGACCCGGCCATGAAGTGTGCAATGTTTTCCAAACGTGTAAGAACACCGCCGCTCTCCGCTGTTTATTCCTCCCATAACACACTGGGTTTCGTTGCAAGTCATTAGCATCACCTGTGTTAATTACACCAGCAAACCAATCAACAGTTCCTCACTAATTAGGTTTCCTTTATTAAAGTCGGAAATTGGCAAGAAGTCTATAGTCACCTAGGGAAATTATTTGAAATGAGTGTTTATGCTAAAAAGCAGCATCATTTTCACAATATCTGTAATGTATAATGGCTGCCTGGAACAGAGCTGTCTAGGTGATGTATACAGAAATGTTCATGCATGTACAGTGGATTCCTGTAATGATTGAGCGGCTGGTTTACAAAGATTGCAAACACAACTGTATTCATACGGCGTGTATGAATAAAGGATACATTTGTACATTACTTTGTACAATGCTTTTTTTGAGATTTGTACAAAACACTTTGTATAAAGACAAATACGTATTTGACACCTTTTTGACACCTGTCCCAAGATGACAATGTTCCATAGATATAGTTCAGGGAGTAAGTGTTGTCACTCTATAAAAGGAAGTGTAAGGTTCAACAGGTGATCAAAAATTAATACAGATACCACATCTAAGGACTAGTAAGCTGCAAAAAATTACATTTTATTTTGTGTCTTTAGATACACTTACAAGGGCCTACTGACATAGCAGAACGTTTGCCCATTCCGCCCCTCTACATTAAAATGGGGGAAGGTTTGTCAATAGGCTATTACCAATGCCAGATAGCGGAGCCTGCTTAGACTTGATAAGCTGGGGTGGCCTTTTTCAGCTGGCTGTTATTGTTTTCTACATGATAGCCTGGTACCTGCAGCACTCCTGATACCCTCTCCATAAGAACAAACATGCAACTACACCAAAAGAACCTTTCATGTGTGCGCAATGTCTGTTCTTATAAGTGGTTGTTACGTGGCTGGGTTATGTCTTCCTACTTAGAAGCTTCCTAGTGTCTGTAGGCATCTTTAGGCTTGGTGGATGTCTGCTTAAATTGATGCAAGGCACAGATAGGCACAGCAATGGCAGCCACCTAGAGTGCGGTGGAGGGAGACATTATTATGGGCAACCAAGGGCAGGTTCACAGGACAAAGTGTGAATTTTTTGCAAATTTTTAAGAGAATTTTTAATTTATGCAATGCTATAAAATGCTGCCTGCAATGTTTTTTTAGTGCACACCATCACAATGCATTAATGTGAACTTATACCATATAAAACAAGGCTTTGTGCCTTGTCTATGTATTGGGACTATGTTGACCAATGCAGCCTAACATATGTGGTGTGAACAAGCCCTAAGCAAAAGATTAAAACATTAGATGGCCTGTGGAGGGTCTTGAGAGTCTTCTTTGCATTCATGACAATATAACCTTTAGTTTTCTACTGGCTTTAATCACAAAGTGTTTAAAAGTAAACATAAATCTGGATGCTTGGATGGATAAATAAATGTGATCGATTGGATAGATAGATAACTGTGTCAATTCTGAATTCTTTAATCCTACAGCAAAAGTGATACTAGTATTTATTTGTTTTCATTGTAACTGTATTTTGCAGTACATTTCATCATATACTAATTAAAAAGGCATTATAGGCCAGCTCAAAGACGATTTGATTGCAAGCTCCCCAGGTCAGTATGTCAATCCTTCTGCCATCTCCGTAAAGTGTGCAATAAATCATTGTTTCTCATTCTTAGCCCTGGGGCTCCGTGGCTCCTGTCCCCTTGGCTGCTATATCTCTCCATTTTGTAAGAGGAGCCAGGAAAGGGAATGTCACAGACAGACTGGAGCTAATGGCTCAGTTCCTGTGTCAAAACGGACACTTCCTGGCTCCTAATGGTCATTTGTATAAGGTATAGGTCCTTTCAATCCCTCAAGCTGATCACTAATGGGCACCAAATGCTGACTGCAGACAGGAGAAATAGGTGAGACTTTTAGTACATATATCTGGAAAGCAAAGAGACTTTACACTTCACTATTTAAAGTACTGCTATAAATGAAGAGTTAATTACTGTATGAGTACAGGCAATTTTCAATGGTCCTTACTGGTCCTACCAAGCATTTATAAATATGCGTTTCCCCTGAATATATAAATAATGAAAACAATCATTTTATTTAGTGTGGGAGTCAATTTTATTTTAGTAACATTTTCAATATTTAGAAAACACTGTATTGGACCTTTAAGACTGGTACACACTATACCTGCTTAGCTTTTGTGTTCTGACAGGGGGACTGAACACACCGCTCATCACTCACAGACATTGGCTACAAACGCTGATCAGATGCCAGTCGGCTGCTAGTTTTCAAAGCCTGCTCGTTCAATAGAAGCTGGTTGTGAGATTGGCTTCTTTCGGACGGGGAGCTTTGTACACATGGGCCAAAAGTCAGCCGGTTTTTAGTTTAATGGCTCATTTCGGCTGATATTCAGCCTGTGCATACCCAGCATTACTGCACCTTGCTTTTTTTGTGAACAAAGAACCACAAAACCCACCTTTTAGAGAAGCCAAATAATGGGGCTCCTCCAGGTACATACGTATAACACTGAGCTCGAAACACATAGGGGGAGATTTACTATACTAAAACTGGTGCAGCTGTACATTAGTAACCAATCAGGTTTTATTGATGAAGCTTAATTGAATAAGCTAAAGTTGGAAGCTGATTGTTTACTATGTACAGCTGCACCAGATTTTGCATGCACCAGTTTCAGTAAATCCCCCCCACACTGTCCATCAATGGGATGTAAGTATGGGAGAAATTGGTCCTTCTTTCACCCACAAGAGCAGTGCCAATTAGGAAACTCATCTGAGTTGCAAGACTGAAGGGTCCAAAATACATTTTACCACTTCAAACTATCCAAAAAAGTCTATAAAAAATGCAATATGCCATAGATGCCTGTAGCTTGCTGGTGTGCTGATCTACACATCTTATACAAAAATGACAAATTATTTCTATAAGGTCCTTTGCGGTGCATTCAGAATTTTTGCAAATGCTGCTAAAACACTAGTCTTGAAAGAGGACCTGTCAGCAAGGAAAAACTAGAAACCTTTGGCCTGGTAACTATAACCAAGTGGCCCATGGTGACTAATTTATGTGGGCTAAAGACAACTATGCAAAATGTGCCATGTAGCTGTGGTTATCTTGAGGCATGGTGAAGGATGGCTTTTCCTAAAGGATATGATGTATTATGACACTGCCTTTCACAACATTCAGCCACGTGACATCGCAGAGCGCCAAAGGAAGTCAGTGCTGGAAGGCTTTTCTCTGCCAGATACAGTGATTGCAGGTCTAAATGTGGAGCAGGCCATTATATATATTGCCTAGCTCTAGCATATGTCTTTGACAGCAAGGTCAGCTCTGATTGATATTTGAATGGCGAAGTATGTCCACTCAAGGCCATCAACCAAACATATAATATTAATACTAGCCCAAGGGACAAATGCCTACTTGCCACCCAGGCAAGTTCTCCCCTGCTTTCCAATAGCTTTGCATATCATACATATACAGATAGAAAAAAACCTGTAGCTTCCTTTAAAACAAAAGCTTCAGCCAAATAACTAAGCCTGACAACTATGATTTATTATCACTGTATTTTCAAAAGCACCTGCTAATAATGTATACACCTGGGATGAATGACTTACATAGATGTCATACAAAATGGCTGTCAATAGCAAAAGGAAGCTGGGCCTAGTTTGTTATTTTGTTGGTGGCGCTCACCAACACATTCCAAATTCAGTCAAGTTTGGATTTGGGAGACTTTTTTTGGCTGAGGAAACGTTTTCTCCCCTGTGACAAAATCTAGGTCAATACGTTTCATACATTTTCATACAAGATCTATTTTAAAATAAGCGGCTGGTTTCCACAAAAGTTGCCTGTAGTTCTGAGGAGAATTTCACATCATTGAACTCACACCTGCTGATTGCACATTTATGCCAGCCTGCCATGGTTGCATTTTGACAAATGGGGTGCCCTGAGACACTGTTTTGTATTATTCCACAGTATAATGCCATCCAAAAAATGCAGAGGCAATATCTACGCACTGTTCTTTTACTGTTTCCAAACACCACCTAAAGTTTCTATCTTTGCTTTTCCTATAGTATATTGACCTACTTCAGTACACTAGGCCTCATGTATGAAAAAAAAAAAGTGCCTGTGCAGGAACTAGGTTTCATAATTTTTCTACTGTTGGCTGGAAAATCTGAACTTAATTTTTCGCTTCTTTTGCCGACCACAGTTTAAAAGTAACTGTTTTGTTTTCGCATGTCCAGTAGCTATGCACTGCACATGCCTCAACTATAGGGATTGTACTACAAAATGGCCATGCTGCTGCCAAACCACAAATGCTAGATTTTTATGACCGTCTTTCTGAGTAATAAAAAAATGTCTGTGCAAAACACAAAGCAAATATCTTCCTGGCCTAAAGTAAAGGTTATTTGGTGTGAATAAGAGTAATGTGTTATATGAGTGTACTTTCCGTTTTTTTTGGTTCACATCCTTTAAATCTGCAGTGAAAACAGTATAATCTTCTAAAATTGCGAGGCACCCCAAGGTGTTGGCATGTGCCCTTTACATGCCATCAATCAGCGCTCTGTGGGAGCCTCCAAAATGGGGGTGTGCAAAATGTGTAAATATCGACTTGCTCCCATTAAAGGTCACTAAGGCGCTCACAGTCCTTTAAACTTGGTAATTTCAGCCTCGTCTAAGGAGCCTTCAGTGTTTGAATGAGCTTGCTTTGTAGCAAATGCTGGTGATGATAACCCATTCCAAGTGGAAGGTCTTATGACCCATGTCATTCATTGCTTCACTTTCTTCCTAAAAGTGTTTCAAATAGGGAAGTGAATCAAAATCTAAAGAAAGGAACTCTATCAATAGACATAATATCAAGTGTGAATGTTCTATAAAAAAAAAAAAAAAACACTTCACTGTACATTTATCCCAGTCAATTTAACTTTTTTAAACAACCTATTCTGCACTCGTGTAAAGTTACTAAGTGTTTTCGGAAAATACATTACACAGTGGAACATGAACAATGTATTTTCTGCTCCGATTTTGTTGGCGCAACTAGTTTAAAGTCTCTAGTTCTCTTGGCTCCTGGTGATATAATGAAGCAATTAGGGGGAGGAAAGAGGTCAGAATGGCAAGCTGTGTGACAATGCACAGGTCTCTCTAACTGGAAAAGGGTCATCTGGCTTGAAGCTTACTGAAATTCCTGTAAATACCACAAAATCTGAGGAAAAAATAAGAACTGAACCAACCATTTCTCTGTACGTTAAATCCTTCGATGTATAGCATGACACTATGTGAGAAGGGGGTATTTATTTTGATTTTGGCAACTCTTACTCCTATTAAACCACATGCTTCACTGAACACAACTTGACACACACACCCAAAAAGACACAGACAACACATAGATATACAGTTAGTATATACAGTATGTTGATGCTAACAATGATGGTCAATCAATCAAATTGTAATGATTACTGCAGTCGAGACCTAGAACTTGGGAACCACTACCACTGGTAAAGGATCACTATGATGTGTTGAAATACCATGTTAAATAGCAACTATATCTGTACCATGATTGTAAAGTTTCGTCTTAAATTATATTTAAAGCCCAATTTTTTTATTCGTTTTGCACACAGTAGAGATTGGTTTATTTTTTGCTTCCTGCATTCTACTGGGCAAATTCCCTTCACTTCCTGCCTAAAGCACACAACAAGAAGAGAGAGATCTGTCCAAAATAAAGGAAATCTTTTCTTAGGCACCAGAACAAGTGTCTTTCTTGGAAGATTTCTCCTCCAATACTTTTCCGGTGACAAAATTCTAATCCTTCCCTACTCTATTCAATATGACTATTTTTTATTTTTTTATTAAAGCAGATTTTTTTTTTATCTGCAAGCAATCCTAGTTGCCCAATATGTCTGTTGTGAAGTAATGCCCCTGTTTTTGTTTTATTTGATGTTAAATGTTTCTTTAATCAAACGTATTGCTGCTATTAAAATCCAACTAAAGGTTCCCATGTGATAGTCTAAAATAGTACCAAATTAATTGAATATGTGATGCACAATACCCATAAAGTAAACAAATAACTTCCCTTACCCTCCCTGGTTGAGCCCAATACTCCTTTTTTTTTGTCTCACGTGCTCCCCTTCCTAGACGCTACAGCTCACAGTGGGAGAGTTTCTGTAACAGAGGCAGAAAGCAGTGGGCAGGACTAGGTGTGGCCAGGTGCTGATTGACAAGTTACAGGCTCATAAATCAGCAGTGTCAGTGCTGGCAACTACACCCGCTTCAACTTGCAACCACAGCCCCTGCAACGTGCAACCACACCCCCTGCAACACACAACCACACCCCCTGCAACCTGCAACCACAGCCCCTGCAACATGCAACCACAGCCCCTGCAACATGCAACCACAGTCCCTGCAACATGCAACCACAGCCCCTGCAACATGCAACCACAGTCACTGCAACATGGAACCACACCCACTGCAACCTGCAACCACACCCCCTGCAACATGCAAACACACCCCTTGGCAACACACAACAACAGCTCCTGCAACATGCAACCACAGCCCCTGCAATATGGGACCACACCCCCTGCAACCTGCAACCACACCCCCTGCAACATGCAACCACTCCGCCTGCAACATTTTCTTCCATTCCATTGCAGTACAAACAGCAATAGCCTACATGAGAGTGGCAACTCTACTCTCAGGAGCAGTGCAGCATCATTGCCACCCCATAACAGGTATACTTCACTGGAAGAAAACTGTACAAATGCAGATGTACTTTTAAGTAAGCGGGACAACACAGATTTTTTTTAATGGGAGGTCATTGTTTTACTTTAAACAGAGAAGCAGACTTCTACATTGTACATGACCACTCTGCAGCTGATATAAGTTTCCAAACTAGAGTTTTGTTCAAAAAAAGCCTAACAATTTCTAAACACAGAAAAGTAGACACCAAAGTAAATAAAAAAAACTATTCATACAATTGGACAGAAATCATAAGTAAAATGCTAAAATAGGAATAAAACAATAATATAATGGTATAATCAGGGCTTTTTTTTTAGGGGGAACGTGGGGGAACTCAGTTCCACCACCTCTGGCTCAGACCCTTTGGTGCCTGCTCACTACAATCACTTGTAAACACAGAAGTCTGGTTTCTGTGTTTACAAGTGACAGCTCTGCACTCTGTGTGTAACCCCCCCCCCCTGAACTCTGCACTCTGTATGTAATGCAATCCTGGTATTTAATGCCCCTTTAAGACCCTTCTACTGCCCCTTTAATGCCCCTTTAAGACCCTTCTACTGTTTGTGAAATCTGAACAGGGTCGTAGTTGAGTTCCTGCACCTATTTTCTGAGAAAAAAAACTCTGGGTATAATAGTACCCGTAGCATAAAGGTAATGGTGTAAAGTATCTGAAAGCATTAAGCCAATTTATTAAAAAATCTGCCAGTGCAATGTCTAGCTTCATAGTTATCATATCAATGAGTTGTAAATAAATATATGCTGTTTTTCTACAAGGGGATGCTAAGTTAGAGTCTGGTGTTTGTATGTAAACAACAATCGTTGCAAGATTGCGGCTTATCGGTGAGGCTGATGAAAAAGTCTTGACAGTGTTTTGGGCAGAGGCATGAAGGCAAACATAAGTTAGCATTCCTCAGCACTGTTCAGCTCTGCTCCATAATGAGTTCCCAGCCACGGTACAGTGTCTTCTAGAGACTGGCTGAAGGATGCAGGGATGCGAAGCAATAGCTTGTCTCAGAAATGAAGTGCGGATACTAGGCTTGTCATAGCTGGCGCAAAAACACCGTCCTGTGCTCTGCCAGCCCTCCCAGGGGTTAAATGGCATATCTAATACTTTTCACCTAGCTTGATTTGACAGGTGCCTAACCTCAGCTCCAGAGTGGAGACAGCCTGATGGGCCTTCCACATAGAGGGGGAACATTTTTGATGCTTCCCACTTATGACATGATTGATTTTCTTTCAGCGGCCCTTCACTTTTGGATGTGTGGAGGAGGAAGGGGGGGTGCAGCCTTCTATGCTCCCCCTCCCTTTTCCAGCTCGCCCTGACCTCAGCATATGGGCACTGCTAGGCTGAAGACTGATGACGGCAGGAGCCTAAAAAATCAATAGGGCCTGTCAGTCAGACGAGGAACTGGAGCATCTTTTAAAACCCCAATCACGGATGATGCTGAATGCACACAGAACATCCTCACTACATAACACACGGCTCCTTCCAATTCCAGGAGCCTTCCCTCGGCTTAATATTGCCGGATTGCTTTATTCTTTTTACTCAGCCCTGAGTAATGTCAATAAATGTCTGTAGAAAACACAAGCACACTTAACCATTAATGATTCCGGCCTGCGAACAAAAAAATACAAAACACAAGTCTCCTGCTATCCTTTTTTTTTAATCATCTCATGCGATACAGTATATATTGCCTATGCATTTGAAAATATTTATGCTATTTTTCTTATCCCTGTACTAACTGTTGTTGTAGATTTTTTATTTATTTTTGCTTGATTAGTACAATATACAGTGCCAATCGATGCTGTTTTTGTATTTTTGTTTTTTATTATTATTATTATTATTATCCTATGTTGCACCAAGTCAGCTTGCAGTGATATCAGGAATATGTAAGGATGACAAGATAAATTCTATTGGTTATTTTGTAAATGATTTCTCAAGCTGTTGGCGCTATAACAATCCTGCATAATATAATATAATCGTAGTTAAAAATATTAACCAAAAGTCAGTTGTGTGCAATAAACTGAAAAAACTAAGGGCTGATACTAATATTGATTTGTGTTTTACTGTAGACTCTGGGCCTATCCTTTAAGCCCCTACCTCTTTTAAAGAGGTATGTTCTAGGCTTCCTCAGTCAACTTTGTAGGCAAGCCCTTCCTTAAACAAGAATGGCCACATTGGGTAAATGTTTCTATTTAGGTTGGTAGGAGGCCACAGTGGAGAAGTGTTAGAGCCGGTTCACACTGGGGCGGCACGACTTCAGGGGCGACTCGCAAGGTGTCCTGAAGACAACTTCAGAGGCGACTTGCAAAATGACTTCTGTATAGAAGTCAATACAAGTCGCCCCCAAAGTCGTACAAGAACCTTTTTCTAAGTCGCTCCAATTAAAATGGTTCTATTGAATACAATGGGACGCGACTTGTCAGGCGCCTGAGTCGCCTGATGAGTCGCCCCACTGTGAACCGGCTCTTACAGACAAATTTGGTGCCAACTTAAAAAGGAAAAAGTGAAAAAAAATGGTCAAAGTTTTCAAAACTCTCTATCATTGTTCCCCCAAATCAATCTGTGCTGATCGTGTCTACAGGTAGCTCATAGAGATTATACTGTCGCCCTGGGGTCATCTAATGGCAAATCCAAATTGATTTGCCATATTAAAACACAGTAAGGGGAAGCATGACCCTAAGAGTCACATATATTATGGAGGCAACATAGTCATTCAGCATAGAAGCTTCTGCTGTGGGGATGGGTGGGAATGCGGGAAAGCACAGTAAAGTGCCCAGTCATATAGTTACACAATTAGTCTGGTTGAAAAAAGACACAGGCCCATCTAGTTCACCCAATAGAAAAAAAAAAAAAAAAAAAAAATATATATATATATATATATATATATATACACACACACACACACACAATATTATACCCACAGTTGATCCAGAGAACAGCAAAAAAACACAAAAAAGCATGATCCAATTTGCTCCATCGCCAAAGACAAAATTCCTTCCTGATCCCCCAGTCCAACCAACACATGAAGATGAATGAGCAATCAATCATTGATGGTATTGTGTTAAATTTATTTTGTTTTGAAAACAATTAATTGACACAAAAAATGGATTAACTTGGTCAAATTACATTTTTCGCCAGATGGTTTTTGATGATTGCTAACAACCCAAAAAGATACATTTTTGAAAGATTCAATCTTTTTTTATCAAAATTATCATATTATCAAAGTACTATTATGTGTATAGCCAGCATATTATTTAAGGGTTAACCTGCTATCTGACCCTGTTGGTCGGGTTAACCGAGAGTTGACCTCCTCACTGTGCTGTGTTGCAGGACTGGTCTTGTAATAAAAATTTATACGGCTCTAAACTTTCAAAATTATTGCTGTGCTTTTTACACATCATCACTTGGCCTTATTAAACAGCCTTGAAGATTTTGCCTAACAGAATCTATACTACTATATATTTGGTATAGAATCCATATGGGTCTGGCAGACCAGAGGTGCTCCTTGCTCAGGGCCAACATGTTTGAATTAATGATCTTGTAAAGTTTAAACTTAATATATCATCTCTGTTTTGGACTCATTGCTCTCTCCCATCATGCAACGCCCTCTCTCCTCTCTATTGCACTCCTCGGCTTCTACACATTTGGAGAAACATTTCCTGGAAACTATTACGAGGAGGTACGGAGTGAAAAATAATAATAATACACATAAAATGTCTTGTCGACGTGCCAAGATAAATATTGCTATTATTTTCATACTACATTTTTTTTCTGGAAAGAGTTTAAAACCACCAGATTAAAGTGGTGTATATGTATGTGTGCATAGCAGTGTGATGGCGTGCTTTAATCCTACATTTCTAACAAGCAAGACATTTCATACTATACTATACTACATATATATATATATATATATATATATATATATATATATATATATATATATACTGTATATATTAATATTACTATAAACTATACTTCTTCAACTATCTTCTTTAAAGCAGCTAAAGATCAGAACATTAAATGCACCTATATATTCATTAATAACTCACAAATACAACTAATGAATTAATGTAAGTGCTGTACTTGAATTTGACTTGAAATTAGCCTTGCAATTTCCTGTGTACCAGGAATCAGACAGGGAGTGGGAGAAAGAGAGGGAGAAAGAGAAGGAGAGGGAGAAGAAGGAGAGGGAGAGGCAGAAGGAGAAGGCGAGGGAGAAGGAGAGGGAGAAAGAGAAGGAGAAGGAGAGGGAGCAGGAGAAGGAGAAGGAGAGGGAGAAGGAGGAGGGGGAGAAAGAGAAGGAGAGGGAGAAGAAGGTGAGGGAGAGGGAGAAAGAGAAGGAGAAGAAGGAGGAGACGAGGAGAAGGAGGAAGAAAGAGAAGGAGAGGGAGAAGAAGGAAAGGGAGAGGGAGAAGGATAGGAAGAAGGAGAATGAGAGGGAGAAGGAGAAGGAGAGGGAGAGAGGCAGGACTGGGAGCCAATCAGGTATGCTGCATGCATATGTGTTGTCAAGGAACATGCTGATAGTAGGAGTGAGCAAGGAGATTAGTTTATTAGCTGATGCTATTCTTTCACGGTTTACCCAGTAGGCTGGGGTAGAGAGTGGACACCACCATATTGCTTACTATAACAGAGAAAATAGTGTCATCTATCTGGCCGTGCTTTGTCACAGGCAATGCCAGTATAAGGGGGGGGGCGGAAAGGGGGATGCCCTGGGCGGTACAATCTATTGGGGGTGGGGGACGCAGTGAAGTGTCCTTCTAAAACAGCAGTCATTAAATGGCAGGCCGCGGTCAGTGCACGGACCAAGCGATGCTTTTACCCAGACCGCCAGGCCGCCAGTGTAGTAGCAGTCCATGGACGAGCCGGGACTGCGGGTTTCCCATCAACCAGTGATGTTGTGTGTGTGCGCCCCACCTCCTGACCACGGCTCTCACTCCCAGTCTTCTGTCAAAAGAGCGCCTGGCCGGGTGAGACGTCACGCGCGGCTCCTGGTTATCTGTCACAAGAGTTCACGGCCGGCATGGTCCATTCAGAGCCCAGTGCACATGCACGGGTGATGTCACCGGCTGCTTCTAAGGTAAATAACTCCTAAATGGTGCACATTTAAGAGATGTTTACTGTACCTATAGGTAAGCCTTTTTACAGACTTACCTATAGGTAAAAATCAAGTTATTGTACTCCAGACTCATCCACCTTACTAACCGTTTAGTGTCCACCACCCCTCTCTGCCAATTCCTCCATTGCCCAATGTATAAAATTCAAAACACTAGTATACAAAGCCATTTACCATTCTTAACCGGGACCCCCCTAACCCTCTTTTATTGAATTGTATTGTTGCTGTTGGCGCTACAGGAAAACCTTGGTTTGCGAGCATAATTCGTTCCAGAAACATGCTTGTAATCCAAAGCACTTGTATATCAAATCATTTTTTTACAGGGTAGAAAAGAGAAGAGAGGCACCTCTAAGTGTAACAATAAGTTCCTTAATGTTGTACCTTCATTAAATGTAACCATATTGCTACACTTAGAGGCTCCTCTCTTCTTTTTTATACTCAGTTGTGACATAACGCTACTCTTAGGCCCTGTACACACGATCAGTCCAAACGGATGAAAACGGCCTGAAGTTCAGTTTCATCGGTTCACAGACTGATGGTCTGATGTGCGTACACACCATCAGTTCAAAAACCGATCGTGTTAGAACGCGGTTACGTAAAACACAACGACGTGCAGAAAAAAATGAAGTTCAATGCTTTAAAGCATGCGTCGACTTGATTCTGAGCATGCATGGGTTTTGAACCGATGCTTTTGCGTACTAACCATTGGTTTTGACCGATTGGTAGGTGTCCATTGGTCCGATTTTAAAGCAAGTTCTAAATTTTTGGACTGAAGGACAACAGACTGATGTGGGTCGGTTTGGACCGATGAAACTGAACTTCAGTCTGTTTTCATCGATTTGGACTGATCGTGTGTACTTATATCAAGACATTGCTTGTATAGCAAGGCAGAATTTATTAAAACATTTTCCTGTCTTGCAAAACGCTCTCAAACCAAGTTACTCTCAAACCAAAGTTTTACTGTATATATATGCTGTATAATAATAATATTCTCACTTTAACAACAGTGGATGTGGTTACTGAGGGAGAGGTTCATAGTGAGTGAAGGGGCTAAATTATTTATTTACTAAGCACCCTTGTGGATGTGGTTCCTTGTGAACTAATTCATTGGTGTTAGCTTAGGCAGAATGTATGCAGAAATAGTCCATCCAGGAACACCCATTTCTTGTGACTCCTAGCCATATCCTAACATAGATATGTTGCTACACTGGTGTTGTGATTACTGCTTGGAGAGGAATATCACAGTTCCTACCACCAAACAGGCAAAGGCCTGGTAAGAGATGATGTCACTGAGTCTAAAGACAGGTATATTTACAAAGCTATACCTTTTATTGAGAAAGCTCTATTAGATGTGCATTGAGGGTGGGTGATGAACATAGTAATGTATTTTAACCATACGCTAAATTTCACCTTTAGGCCCCTTTCACATTTATATGACTTTTCCCACGTTTTGTGATGGCAAAGTAGCATGAAAAGTCGTTTCCCATTATTTCCAATGACAACCATTCATATTAGTACAAGTTCAAGTCGTTCTGACTTCAAAGTATGGCACTTACACAGGCATTCCCTGAAATCATGGCAAAAACGGCCGCGTAATCGCAGTAAATACGCCTAACTTTGAACTCGCAGTAGTGTGAAAGGGGTCTTAAGCAGACTTTTTTTTTTTTCTCATGGAGCATCCAAAACAAAAAAAAAGACACAGTGAAGTCACTTTAAGTAAAAATAAAATGGTTTAAGGTACTTCTTTAACCGCAGAGGGGAACTGTAGAGCAGACACCAGGCTTTCATTTAAGGAGTGAGACCCTCTCCTAATACAGAGGTTTCACCACACCTGGGACATCAAATCCTCTTGTTTTATTGTTCTCCAGATGCCCAGTTGCACTGTGGGTAGAGGCAGCATTTAATGTAATATTAATGAGTCTGGATGCAGGGTCATAAAAAGTGATAGGTTTTTGCGATGGTAAATTATAAATCGATATTGATTTTTCCCGGCACTAATGCAGTCGGCTTATTGTAAGACACCACAGGCAAAGAGCACTTTATCAGATTAAGCAGGAGACTGGTATCAAATATACATGAGCTGAAGGAGCCCAGACTCCCTTGTTCAAGAAACACACACACACACACAACATACTGAGAACCATTAGAAGGAATCGTATAAACAGATTGCAAAATGGAGAAGGCTCCCTTTGTCATCTCTTGCTAGTCCCAGCCGGTGGCTCAAATGCAATTCTACCTCCATATGTCATTTTCTAAAAGAAAAGGGGCCATTCATGTTTTTCTTATCCCTCTGGCATTGTACACCTCTCTGCTGCCTCTAAACCATCTTTTATATAGTGCCAACATAGGCTGTAGAAATTCAAGCAGAAAAAGCTTTTGTAACAGCCTCACGTCTTGACAACATGTCAGAACAACCCACTGGGGTTGATTTACCAAAGCTTTGTTCAAACCGAGGCAATTATCAGGCACTTGGCAGGCGGTTCTGATTTTTGTCAATCGCCCCACAAGTGATGGGGTGTGAAAAAGCAAACTGAGCTGACGAGCATATCAGCAGCTTCCAGGCAGGGTAGTGCAGCGCTTTGGCCCAAATGTTTGATGTGATGTTGGAACCATGGTTGCTTATGGTAGCAGGAGAGTCCAACCACACTCCCAAGAAAACACTGGCATTGTATGTGCTTCTGAAGTCTACAAATCTTAATGCTAAATTCCAAACACCTAAATAGACAGCGCGTGAGGAGAGGAGAGCCGATAAGCATCAATCTACACAGGGGACATCCACGCGGATAATCAAGGAACTGATGATCAGTCCAGCCCCAACAATGCCCACCAGTGCTGCAAATCAGTGCCCACCAGTGCTGCCAATCAGTGCATATTAGTGCTGCCTGTCAGTGCCCATCAGTGCCCATCAGTCCCGCCTGTCAGTGCCTATCAGGGCCCATCATTGCCGCCTATCAGTGCCACATATCAGTGCAGCCTCATTAGTGCCCATCAGTGCCGCCTCATCAATGCCCATCATTCCTGCCTCATCAATGCCCATCAGTGCAGCCTGTCAGTGCAGTCTATCAGTGCCCATCAGTACAGCCTCATCAGTGCACATCAGTGAAAGAGAAAAATTACTTATTTACAAAATTTTATAACAGAAACGAAATGTTCTGTCTTTTTTCATAAATTTAGCAAATAGTAAAGACCCCATTGGTGATTAACTACCACCAATAGAAAGCTCAATCTGCCATAAAAAAGGTATAAAAATCGGGAATCCCGGCCGTGTGTATGCTCCATCGCAGTTTTTCCCATAGGAAATCTGCCAAAGAACCACCGGGCAAAAGATAGCTGGTTCTCTTTTTTTTGTCTAGCGTTTTTTGGGCAGTTTTCCCGGCCAAAAGCTCTCCTCACAGTTTTCCTGTAGGGGAAACCGACCGTGTGTACGAGGCTTAAGTGTTTAAAGGGGTTGTAAAGGTTTGTTTTTTATTTTCTAAATAGGTTCCTTTAAGCTAGTGCAGGGATCCTCAAACTACGGCCCTCCAGCTGTTGCAGAACTACACATCCCATGAGGCATTGTAAAACTATGACATTCACACACATGACTAGGCATGATGGGAATTGTAGTTCCTGAACAACTGGAGGGCCATAGTTTGAAGACCCATGAGCTAGTGCATTGTTGGTTCACTTACATTTTCTTTCGATTTCCCTTCTTAGGGCCAGATTCAGGTAGAGTTAGGCTGGAGTATCTGTGATACTCCAGCCTAACTGTCACTTTAAGCCGGCGTTTCTGTTTTCTGTAACCAGAAAACAAGAAACGCCGGGTTGGTGTTCCGATGCGATCGGCGCAATTGAATTTCGCCATCGCATCACAAATTTAATTTAAAAATGGCGCCGGGGGCGTTCCCGCTGATTAACGCTGAAAAAATATGTTAATCAGCGGGAATCGGAAATTCACAATCGTTTTCGGGCGCGACGCAGTGACTTTCCGACGTTTCCGTAAGCGATACGCGACGTAAAGATAAAGCAGCCCCATAGTGGAGTATCTTATGTTAAGTATAGCCGCCGTCATCGCGTCGGAAAAAAAAAAATTTGCGTCGCTTGCGTAAAACGTTCATGAATGGGGATGTGACGTCATTGACGTTCACTGACAGAATTTGAAGCATGCGCACTGG
This sequence comes from Rana kukunoris, assembly GCA_029574335.1. Classification (NCBI taxonomy): domain Eukaryota; kingdom Metazoa; phylum Chordata; class Amphibia; order Anura; family Ranidae; genus Rana; species Rana kukunoris. Next base: position 395,421,020 of record CM056051.1, read on the forward strand.
GATGTATTGACACTCGACGCATGCGCAGTACGTTCGCCGCGGGATCGCGCTTAGTTTAAATAATACACGCCCCGTACCCGCCCAATTTGAATTCCGCCGGCTCATTTGCGATGCGCTGCCGCAACTTTAGGAGCAAGTGCTTCATGAATAACAGCACTTGCTCCTAAAATTTCGGCAGAGTAACGTAAATGAGAAGCGTTACTCCAGAGCAAAGATGCTCCCATCTACCTGAATCTGGCCCTAAATGTTTATTTTTTATTTTTCTGAATTTCTCACTTTCTGTTTCCCCTCAGTAAGCTTTCCACCATCATCTGAGCGGTGGTTAGTCAGTCAGAACAGCTTACTGAACACCTTACTGAGGAGGAACAGGAAGTGAGAAATTCAGACAAAGAAAACAAAGAAAAAAAAACATTTAGAAGGGAAATCAAAGCAAAAGGTAAGTGAACCAAGTGGATGTAAACCCAAAAAATTATTTATTTATTTTTGATGTCACAATGTAGAGTATACAATTTCCTATCATCTGTGCCCAGTCTTGCCACACGGAGTTAATCCAGCACTGAGTAATCCCCTTTTAATGTTCAGTGCAAATTAACAGAATTCCAGATAAAAACTTGCCAAATTATAAAGTCCGTTTCTCTGTTTTTGCTTTCAGTGACAGGTTATTTACAAATCTAGCTTGGACATGTTTATCATATGTTATGTTATGTTATGTTTATCATAACATGAGGTGATCCAAAGTTCATTGTATATTACCAGGATGTGTTATGTGGAGGAGGGGTGGATTTCTCACTTTTTATACCTCATGTTATGATAACCATAACATAACATATGATAAACATGTCCAAGCTAGATTTGTAAATAACCTGTCACTGAAAGCAAGAAGAGAGAAAACTGACTTTTTATTTAGGCAGATTTTTATCTGGAAGGCTGTTCAATTTCACTGAACATTAAAAGAGGATTTCTCAGATCTGGATTAACTCTGTGTGGCAAGACTGGGCACAGGTGATAGGAAATCGTATACTCTACATTGTGACATCAAAAAAAATAAAAAAAATTGGGGGTTTACATCCACTTTAAAGGAACTTATTTAGAAAATAAAAAACAAACTTTTACAACCCCTTGCTAAAGTCTTGTAAGCTGTAAATATAATAGTCATTGGCAGGGTTCCCTGAGTCAGAGTTCCTCTATCTTAAAAAGGTTCAGAAGGACTGATATAGAATAAAAAAAAGTTAAAATATAGTAGAGAATTATAATGTAGGATAGTAAAAAATGTTCTATTGAAATTTTGCAATAAAATGACATACAGTGATACAGTTGAATTTAATATAATGTTATATACTTTACAATAGTAAAGTATATAACTATACAATAGTAAAGTATATATAGTATAAACTGTATGTGCTATAAATTATGTTAAATATTGGTACGTATATTACTATGAACAGTATATAGTATAGTATGAATCAAAACAGTATTACAGCATAGTATAATGTTGGCTAGTAAATTATTATATTCTACTTTAAATATTTAATACAATATATTAAACACATTAAATGTATTGAGGTAGTAATTAATTACCGAGGTCAGCGTTAAAGTATCAATTGATCCTATTTTATAAAACAGGGTTAGCAGCATAATGCAAGGTGTAGCTACCATAGCAACCAATCAAAATCCATCCAAAGCAAAGTCTTATTGGCCTTTACAGGTTACAATTCTGTAACAAATATTAAATAAACCTAGGTCAGTTATTAATGAATGGTACTGTAAGCAGAACAAGGCTAGACAGAAGTGCTGAAGTCCTGACAGTGGTCTTGAACTGTCACTAATTCAGCGGAGCACAAGGTCAGCAAAGAGACCCAGAATCCAGAGCTCCTCGTGTCCTCTGAACCTTCCCTCCACCAGCCTTCTTCAAATGTATTTCCACCCCAGAAAAGGCTGCATAAAGGAGCCTGTAGGATAATTGAAGTGAATTGCTTTATAAATACAAGATATTATTGCCTCTTCAGCGCTTGGTGGCTCATTAACCACTTCAGCAAAGCACAAGGGCCTCTAGATGAAAAAAGACGCAGTCTTAAGATAGTGGAAGCAATTACCCGTGCCAAAGGCAGTCATTATTTGTGCCTCTCCAGGCGATCCCACACGCACACACACATACACACACGGACTGGCATACACGTCTTTAGGATCTTAAGGAGATGGATATTCAGTAGCGGCCTCTCAGCAGGGCCCTGTGTGACTCTGTGTCCTGAGAATTGAGTGCTTGTCTTTTGTTGGAGATTGTTAACAAGTGCCTTTGAAACCGCTTTACAAGTGCCTGTTAATGAGTGTTGCCACTCTCTCCTGTAAACAACTCGGCCAGTGTTTCTTTGTGATGTGTCAAGAAGTAAACTGTGTGTCAATGTCGTGTTTTCTGGGCCACATGCCGTGTTGTCCTTCTTCTTTTTGGCCCTATTAGGCTTTAAATAGAAGCTATAGCATTGGTGTTTTCTTTCTTTTTATATGTATGTATGAGCAATTCAATGTAACAAGTAAAACCATGGAGCTACAAATACTCTTGTGTGATGAAATTGAAATTTACACTCATCTGAATTCTCTTTAATTCACTGCAGCTAGAATGTAGGCAGCATCTCACAGGGTCTCCAGGATTGTCCCTTCTGAAGTTTATACTGTGTAACTTCTCTCTGTTCTTGTATCACCATGACATTCAAACTTTCGGAGCAGGGAAGGATATGATTGATGGCTCTGAGAAACACTTGGTACTTCCATATTTTAAACATTGAATTTTCTGTATGGAAGAGACAGCAGGGTGTTTGAGAACATCATTCCTGCATCACAAACAGAGGGGACAAGACAGGTGCCAGGATGGAAAACAAAAGTTTCCATCCTGTATGCATATTAAAGTGGTTGTAAACCTCAGACATGAAATATGAACAACGCTATTCCCTCTATAGTGTGTACTTGTCTCAATTAAGAGCACTAAGTGTCACATTTGTCTGCTGCTTTGTTCCTCTGCTATCAGCATAAATCACCCTTGACAAGTATTCCTGACACTATAGCCTCGTACACACGCACAGTTTTCTCGGCAAGAAAGCAGCTGGGAGAGCTTTTTGCCAAGAAAACCGTGCGTGTGTATGGTTTCCCTTTCGGGAAAACTGCCAGGAATCTCGATGAGAAAAATAAAGAACCTGCTCTCTATTTTTCTTGTCGGGAATTTTCTGCCGAGAAAACCGAGCATGTGTATGCTTACCTGGCCCCGGTAAGCCCGCGCATGCTCGATGAGACTTTGACGCATGCGCGGTAGCTTACAAGGCATAGTGTATGGTGAAGCAAGATGGCGGCAATGGCATCGAATGTGACAAGCGCATGCTTGACGTAGTCGATGACGTCACCATGTTCTTGCCATATGATACTTTTGCATGGCCCGTGTGTACACTTGGCAAGCAGGAAAGCTTGCCAGGAATCTCGTCAGGAAAACCAACGTTTTTTTCCTGACGAGATTCCCAGGCCTTGTGTACAGGGCTTAAGAGAAAAAAAGGTGACAGGGAATGGAGCTCCAGCTGATTGACAGCCTTAGCTCTGTTCCTGTGTGCGGTGTGAAGGGGGGTGAGTCCCTTCCCTCCAATCAGCTGTCACCGCTCTTCTCACTGAGATCTGCAAAGTGTAACTTCTGCTCTCTGCCCCCTTTATTCTGACCTCGTAGGCAAGCTTTAAAATTCAGCACTTTGAATGGATGTAGAGAAGAAAGGTCTGCAGATAGACAGGTGCAACTTTTGAAGGAGAATTTGTTCCATCTCTGTGTATCACTTGAGGCTAGTCACTTCACTGGGTTTATGGAAGGGTTTAAAGCGGAGCTCCCCCAAAAGGGTAAGCTCTGCTTGTTTGCCACATTTGGCACCTTTCGGGGGGAGCGGATACCTGTCAAAACCAGGTACCCACTTCCACGTAACATCCCTGCAATCATTGTGCGGTGATCTATGCAATTTCCTCTCCTCCCCCTCCCTTCCCCCGCTGTCTTCTGGGAGATACACAGGCCCCAGAATACAGTGAAACCATTCAGAAAGCGCAGCATGATTCACACAAAAATCACGAATTAATGGGGTCACGTATAGAGGGAACGCAGAATATATGCATGGGGCGTCTGAACTCATAATGTATTCCATGCAGCTCCCCCCTTATACTTATCTGAGCCCAATCTCAATCCAGAGCTGTGCCCGAGAGTAGTGGCTCTCTCCTGCCTCCTCTCTACTCAATGGACATGGGAGCAGCAAGTGGGAGCTTTTGGTTCCTTCTGTTGTCAATCAAAACCTGTTAAGAGAAAGCCAGACGGGCGGGGGCGAGGCCAAACCTTGATCAGCTTGCCATGGGGGCACTCGGAAGAGGGGAGGAGCCACGAGCCCTGGCGGGGGACCCGAGAAGAGGAGAATCAGGGCTTTTCTGTGCAAAACCATTGCACAGAGCAGGTAAGTATGACATGTTTGTTATTTAAAAATAAAACACCTTTACAGATACAGGAAAACAAAAATTGTTTTTGGGTCAGATTTATTTATTTATTTTAATTTAAAGGTTTTTAAACTTTATGGGTTTTGGAAAAAGAGATACAAGCAGAAACTGTTTGCTTTCAGATGGTCTCTTTCTAAATGAAAGTTGGTAGGGATCTGTTCAGAAAGGGAAAATGAATTCCCCTGATCGTTCTGATGTATGCAAGTTTAAACTTCTCTGTGAACAGCAGCATTTTCAGCAAAGTAGCCAAGGTCAGCCTGTGAAAAAGAGTCTAGACATCCACCTTACAAAATATTACTATAAAATATTTCATAATTACTTATCTAAAAAAAATGTTATTGTATAGTCCAGAACATAATACAAAGACAAAATATTTATTTTTCTTAAAAAGCTACACATTTAGTTTAAGAAAGCTACCGTATAAGCTCAATTCACCAAGCTATTTTACACCACAAAAAAATCTCCAGATCTGTTCCAGATGCATTTCTGCAAGTTTTTGGTGCTTTTTTATGCATTCCGATGTGTTTTTTGATGCGTTCCAGATGCTTTTTTGCCTTCTTTTTTTTTTCTTCCTCCTTCTGATTTTCTTTACTGTACTGGGGTCCAGTGTGTTTTTGATGTGTTTTTCCACGTTCTAGTACAGTTCTGTGCAGGAAAAATGCAACATATTCGGGCTAGTTCACACTACATGCGTTCCAGTGCTTTTTTTTTCTGCATCCAAAACGCACAGCAAGTAGGTTACATGGTTTTCAATGGAATAGTTCACAGCACTTCTTGCAGTTCCAGTAGAACATGCTGCATTTTCTTGCACAGAACTGTACTGGTACGTGGTAAAACGCATCAAAAACACACCGGAATGCATAAAGAAAGCGTAAAAAACTTGCATGTAGAAACGCATTAAGAACGGATCTGGAGGACGTTTTTGTGGTGTGAACTAGCTTTTCAAGTAAAACAAGTTTTTTTGTATATTTAGATTCTCCCCCCATATGAAAAAATATTACAAATCTCTATTTACCTCTCTGCTTCCAGGGCTGTTCCTATTCAGGGAGCGTATGTGTGTGCATCCTATTGCATTAGGGTGTGCACCCCAAATCTCAAACACAAATCAATGCCGCCTGCTGTCACAGAAAGGAGGCTCTGGTGGTGGGAGATAGTGGATTGGGAGCATATTACGCTACACCCTAAATACGGGTGTAACGTGTTCCTACTGTTGAACCTAGCTTTTAAAATAATGGGGGCATTTACACTGGCCACCGGCATCCCCAACCACCCACCTGGTGCTGTCCCTGGATAATGCTAATGCACATGGGGGGATTAGGGTGTGCCCAGGCACAACTGGCACACTTTGTGCGCACGCCTGTCAGAATTGTCAACATTCTGCCCTTTTCTTGCGAGATCAGGCTGTCCCTTTTATGCCCTCAGGGGGTGCTTTATAATGTAGTACACTAGGACTGGGTGGCATGTCATAAGAAGAGGTAAAGAAAACTGCAGTTTTTTTTTGTTTTGTTTTTTTAATAAAAAACCCGCTGGGGGCTTTGGAGGGGAGGCAGGTGGTTTGGGGTCACATTGCTGGAGTTCTACTTTAACACATGATAAGGATCTTTATTTTTAACCATCTCATTGGAAAAAAACATCAGTTTTTTGAAAATAGAGATCCTTATCCTGACATGTTAATTTGAGGATCCAGCCTAATATTTTGGTTTGGGATTATTGATTGAATTGATGATATTAATGGATAGATAACATAAATATCGTCTGAATTACGAAGCTAGTATCCAACCTTTAAAGTTGTGTTGTCTCGGAGACCAATGAACCTGACATCGATTGGCCCACTCCAATCCTAGCCAATCACAGCACAGTATTACAACAGAAGTGACAGCAATACAGGCAATACAACATAACACAGCCCTGATCATTTTGTTTCTCCCCCCCTCTCTTTTTCCCATGTGTTTATTGACAGTTCATTAACAAACATCAAACTGCCACAAGCTGTTTACTGAACAGTGCAGTGAATTGAAAAGTGTTAATACAAATAAGCAACAAACTGAGAAAGTGCCAACAAATTGCCAGAAATCCTGTGCCTTCCCCTGCAGCAGGCCAAGGAGACATCACATCTTGGCCACTTTGACACATTGCGCTCACTGGGGGGGGGGGGGGGGGGGGTTGTATATCGTGCATCGATTAATGCATTCAGCACATGTAAATTACATCTACCGTTCTGTTACATCCAATATATATGTATAACGATGTGCTCACATTCCTGGTGATGAGGCACATGCTAAGCCACTGCAATAAGCTTGAATTAATGCTGATTTTAGCACCTTAATATGTGCTATTCGAATATTATTATATGTGCATATGAAATGTCTTTATTGTGTAGTTGCAGCTGGGGAGGGGGGTTGCTCATTTGTTTCTTCATGTTTATAGCATCAATATGTAAAGAGACTGACACTTGCAGTTTACTAATCTGGGGAAAATATTAACATATTCACTACATCTCTGCAATACATGCACATGTTCCCATATTTTATCCCTTTAAAGCAGTAGTAAAGTTATTACAAAAAAAATAAAAAATAAGATCTCCCTGCAAAGTAATATCATCATGCACCCTTTTAGGTTCACAGGCTCCAGGCATTTGAATGGTCGGAGGTCACGGCCATGGCAAAGAGCTCTGAAGGACCAGCATGAGTATGCCATTTCTTCAAAACGCACGCGCCAGTGACGTTTAGGAGATATTTATTTTACCCACAGGTAAGCTTTATTATAAGCTTACCTGTAGGTAAAAGCCACAAAGTATAGTTTACTACCGCTTTAAAAACAGTTGCCTCTTCTAAACCAAAATTCTTTGCAGTATTGTCAGCCCTATTAGGGTCTCCCCTGCTGTGCTGAACTACAGAACAACTTTCCTTGTATGTAATGGAGATAAGTAGAAGTTCTCTAGTTTAGCAGGGGAGAACAGAGGCAGGGCCGACAACTAGGGTGACCACATTTCCAAACTACTATTCAGGGACAGCCCCCCCTCCCAAAAAATCAGCTTTTGCTGTAAACGAATCACAGCACAGTGATTGGACATACTAGGTGGGATTTATGATTTCTCCAATCACAAGCAGGGGGCGGGGATTATGCAGACATTCCTGGCCAGGACAAGTACTGTCAGTGAGTAAAGCGGTGATGTGGCAGGCTTTTTTCAGATTGGCCCGGGGGTGGCTGTGTCAGTTTCATTTTGGGACACTGTATTGTCCTGGAATAAAGGTACCCGGGACAGACCTGCAAAATGCAACCTGTGACACGTGGTCACCCTACTGACAACACTGCATAGGATTTCAGAGCTGCAAACGCAGTGTTATCAGGTCACTACAGAAAGAAAGTTTCAGCTGGGTCACACAGAGACTTTTCAACAAGCTAGAAAATCTCAGTGAGTAATAATGAGCAATTTTGCAATTTTCCAAAAGTCACAGATGCAGACATCTTGAAGGTCAGGCAGGGAGTTTTATCCCTGGGAGATGTAAGCCCAAAACTAACGACATTGACTTGGCTAAAGCATTGTGTACAGTGTTGCCAACCTACCAGATTTAAACTTACTGACACAACACCCACAATTTACTGGCAGAGCAAAGTTTTTACTGGTAGTTACAAAAGTTACAAAATTACAGTTTTACGTGCAAATTTAGGCTACATATAAGTAAAATATGCAAATAGCAATGTTATTTAAGGTAGATATTAAGGCGAAAAGCATATTATTTTCAAAATATAGTAAGTAAGTAGCTCAGGGACAGGAGGGCAATACGTAAGAATGGGTGATGCACACATGAAATTGACTAGCAGGCACTTGGATGGTCTCAGCCGGCTCTAGGCTTGAGCTGCAAATGCGCAGTTTTGAGCCGAGCATCACAGCCATATTTTTTACTGGCAACCTTTACCTCTTACTGGCATTTACTGGCAAGAGAAAAGTGCCCATTTTTTCACTGGCTGAGGCCGTGTACACACGGCAGAGAACCTCGACGGGCAGAACACATCGTTCCGCCCGTCGAGGTTCTCTGCCGGCCGTCGAAATCGGCGACCCGCCCGTCGGGAATGGCAACCAGCCATTCATCCATGCGGGCCGTCGAGACGGGCGGGGCGAGCGAGCGCGAGCGCTCCGTGTACACACGGCCGAGGTCCTCGCTGGAATGCAGCTTCCAGCGAGGTTCTCGCTGGTTTCCAGCGAGAACCTCGGTCGTGTGTACGCCGCCTGACAGTTGGCAACACTGCTTGTGTATCGTAAACTATGATATTTTTTTTAATAAAATGCCTGTTTTAACATGTTTTTATCATCTTTTGTTGCATCTTTTTCACTGCTTACTAGTGTTATTCTGATTGGCTCTGATGCAAAAGAAGGGCGCATCAGAGCCAATCAGAATAACTCGAATATTCGGCAAAAGGAATATTGCGCGATTATCTTCTCCGTCCTTCTTTTGCATCAGAGCCAATCAGAATAACTTGAATATTCGGCAAAAGGAATATCGCGCAATATTCCTTTTGCCGAATATTCAAGTTATTCTGATTGGCTCTGATGCAAAAGAAGGGCGGAGAAGATAATCGCGCAATATTCCGTTTGCCGAATATTCGAGTTATTCTGATTGGCTCTGATGCAAAAGAAGGGCGCATCAGAGCCAATCAGAATAACTCGAATATTCGGCAAAAGAAATATTGCACGATTATCTTCTCCGCCCTCCTTTTGCATCAGAGCCAATCAGAATAACTCGAATATTCGGCAAAAGGAATATCGCGCAATATTCCTTTTGCCGAATATTCGAGTTATATTCGAGTTATTCTGATTGGCTCTGATGCAAAAGAAGGGCCGAGTAGCTGATGCGATTCTTTTATGTTGCCGAAAATTCGCAATGCGAATATTCGTGAGCAACACTACTGCTTACCTCCTGTAGACTTTTTGCAGCCATGTCTTGTCTATAGCGATGGTTGCTTAGGACAGGTTTCCTGATGATGACAACAGTGGACCATGTCTTTGCAATGCATGCTAAAATGGCCACCTGTTTGCTTTAACGCGTCGGATGTCCTCCCTTGTGGCTGTGCTCTGTTTGCATGTATGCTTTTTACTAATAAAAGAAAGGCTTTTTTTTGGATTTTTTGAGTGCGGCTATCCAATACCTTTTCCTATCTACCATGTTTGCCTTGTGCATTGCCTGCACCTTGGTTTCCTGAGAAGCTCCTTGATTGCATGCAAGATCCACCTGAAGCGGTGTCTCCCTCTATCAGGAAGTACCTGAACAAGGTCCTTCATAGTACAAGTTTTATTTTAATAAATACTGCAGGTATAAAAATATTGAAAATAAATTTTGAAATGTCATTAACATGTTGAAGCTGAGATTTTAGGGGTTGGGTTTACATGTACATGAACAGCGTCCAAGAGTATGTGATCTTAGGAGGGGTCACAGCACTAACCTAGCCTACAATAGGCTCCCCCTATATCGCATAGGGCCTTGCACACATTTTAAGCCCACTGATTCAGAATAACTTGGGACCTCCCAATGGTGATGATAACCTCTACTCTGTGGAAAAGAGATTCAAACATCAAGTAAATGTCTTGTACTTGTATAATTATCATCCTCCAATCATAGCCGTTTAGCAATCTATTTAGAAGAGGTAGGCAAATAATAGCAAATAAATGACAGGCTGTCAAAATGACAGTGAAAGGGTTAAGACGAATATATATGAGAAGGAATACCAGTGTGATACCATGTAGCTAATAAATTATTTAACATTGAGTTCTATCATCAAAGTGTTTCCCATTTCTGATCATCTTGACACAGGTTTCTCAGGAAGGGAAGGTTAATTCCATCGGGGGAGCTTTCAGAATAAATTACGATTGAGTCAAGAAAAGTTCAGCTTGGTAAGAAAGGATGAAATCCTCACAGAATTCAAGAACAGTGGATTGTGCAGGTAGAGGCGGAGATGTGTTTTAGGTCATCTCTGTTTGTTCTGTATGGTAATGACGAAACAGTTTGCTAAACTTCAACTGGAAAAAAGAATCGTAGAGCTTTAATTAATTCAATAAGAAATGGCATTCTGTTTTAGGTGGAGTGAGGCAAGGTGGAATTACTCATATGGTGGTCAGAGTTTCCCAAGGTCATAAACGTGAGATCTCCCTCTGCCCCACCTGAGAAAAAGATTTTACGAAAGATATGTGGAGATAACCTCAACCTGAGTGACCTTTCAGTTCTGCCCAAATCTGAATACCTTTCTTTGGGAGGGATTGTGCCTTGGGGGCAGTATCATATTTTGCCTCTATTGGGTAATTTTCATCAACTATTCATTCATATAGTGAAGCATTATACAACAAATTATTTAAGTCGTCGCAAATCAACAACACTTTTTTATAACACTGTACCTAAAATGTTTTCAATGACGAACACTTTCAAAGTATTACCAAAAAATAAATAAAATATAATGCAGCTTACATCCATATGTCCTTACAGCCATATGCCTCGTACACACGACCGTTTTTTCCATCGTAATAAACTCTGATGGGTTTTTCCAACTGAATTCCGCTCAAGCTGTCTTGCATACACATGGACACACCAAATTCCAACTGTCAAAAACGCGGTGACGTACAACACTACGACAAGCCTAGAAAATTAAGTTCAATGCTTTCAAGCATGCGTCAAATTGTTTCCAAAAATTCGTTTTTTTTTTCTCTGTTGGAATTCCATACAGACATACGGAATTTTCAGTGGAAAAAAAGAGAACATGTTCACTTTCTAAGTCTGTCGGAATTTAAGGCTTTTTTATCGGAAATTCCGACCGTGTGTACGCGTTATTAGATGTGATTGGTGTATTTATTTTCTTGTTTCGCTTTATTTTCAACTGCTGATGTGGCCAGTAACACAATTCCTGTTCTAGGGTGACAACACTAGTTTACAGTATTGTAACAATCTAGAAGAAGCTTTGTCACCCTTGAATAGACCTCTTTAACATATAGGAGAGGGTTTCTGTAGCCCTCAAAGTTAGCTTCAAACAGTGTAAGGCTGCGTACACACGAGGAGACATGTCCGATGAAAACGGTCCGCGGACCGTTTTCATCGGACATGTCTCCTGCAGGATTTTGGTCCGGCGGTGTGTACACACCATCGGACGAAAATCCCCTCGGACAGAGAATGCGGTGACGTGGCGGTGACGTTGACACCGCCACGTCACCAAACCAGGAAATAAAATTCTTCCACGCATGCGTCTAATCCATTCTACGCATGCGGGGGATTTCGGCCCACTGGTTAGTCGTACTAACCAGCGGACATGTCCGATGGACAGGTTTCCAGCGGACAAGTTTTAAAGCATGCTTTAAAACTTTGGTCCGCTGGAAACCTGTCCACTAGGCCGTACACACGATCGAATCTGTCCGCTGAAACTAGTTTCAGCAGATATGTTCGATCGCGTGTATGCGTGATAAGAGTGCAGCACAGGCAGAGCAGAGCACACAGAAAGCTGACATGATTTCTGCAGGGATCAATAAGTCATTTTTTTCAACTTATTGAACAGATCATTTTTATTCCTATATTTAGCGGACCAAACTGGATCAAATGAGAGAAGTTCACTGTAATGCCTTGTACACACGGTCGGACTTTTGACCGTGCAAAAGTCTGCCATAAGTCCGTCGGAAATCCAACGGAAAGAAAGAGAACAGGTTCTCTTTCTAAGGTCAGTCAGACTTCCGAAAAAAACACACAGCCAGAATTTCATACAAAAAAGCTTGTCTGACTTATTTTCTCGGAAAATCCGGCCGTGTGTACGAGGCATTAGAGTTTATATACCCTTTAAGAATAAAATGTTAGAAATGAAAAGGCAACGTGAACTGACAAGTCTTTTTGATGACCACAGTAGGGTTTCCAAAGGAAGTTTCAGCAAGAGAATGTATACTTTTGCATACTGCTTGAATTGTCTGGGTGTTATGATGGAGCTATGGTGTTTCCCACGTGCATGTATTCTTTGATGATTGATAATGTAGGAACGCACTGCATATTTCAGAGACAAATACTTGTTCTTCTTGACCCTCTCAAATTGTACATGTTCAAGAACAATTACTGTCCTAACAAGCCTTCCAATGACATCAATTACACCCAGGTGGATCCAAAGCTGCACCCTGCTAACAGTGAAACAAATGAGAACTCTCAGCCATCCTGCTCTGCTTGTCATGGAAATAGAAGAAAATACATCTTGCATAAAAACTTTATGGATGATGATATCTGGCAGCTGTGCTGAATTTGTCATTTAACAAAAATTCATGGAAGGGCAGAAAATGAACTCTGCAACGTTTTTAATTCCCCTCCCTGTGATTATGGCAGTGTGATTAGTTTATTGTGAGCTCTGGGCGTAGAGTCAGCTTATACAACAAGCCAAAGAACATGACTTGTTGTCTTCTAATGAAATGAGAACCTTCGCTGTTTAACGTTTTGGTGGAAGTAATATCTCTGTTTTTATTACTGCACTGTAATGCCTCTCGAGCCAAAAACAACATTCACAAGTGGACATAATTTTCTCAGTTTAATTGAAAACATTTACTAACAATGTGCTGCGACTAAGGCCTTCTAGATCCAGCTCCGGGAATGCTCCAACTGTGTTTCCAATTGAAAGTTCCATACAAGAGCAGGACCAGAGATCTCCTCAGCTCTGTGACTGGCGCTTGAGGGAGTTATTGTGTTGCTGGCGTTTCAGCATTTTTTGTGATCCCAGGCAGGTGATTTTTATAGACCTTAGTCACTGAGACTTGCAATCATTATTCATAGGCTTTCTTAAAGGGTCAATCCACACAAAAATAATTTTAAATGGTGGTGGGCCCTGGTTGGCTGAGTAAGCCCCTGGCTAAAATTTTCCTTAAATACTCCAACAGTGAGATCTCTGGGCTATAATTCCTAACTGTTCATATCCACCTGGAATTTTGAGTTTTATGGCCCACTTTTGTATGCTCCAATGCCCCTTGTTTCATAATTCACAATAAATAACAAATTAAAAGTTTAACAGGAAGATTGGAAGCGTCACTCATTTTTGCTAAGGCAGTTAAGTGTAGACACAGGAACTCAAAATACAATACATCATACAAAGTGGTACTAAAGGTTCGAATAAAATAAAAATAACAAACATGTCTTACTTACCTCCACAGTTCGTTTTGCACAGAGTTGCCCCAAACGCCATCTTCTGGGGTCCCTCAGCGGCTGTCTCGGCTCCTCCCCGCCTCAGATAACCCCCTCTGGGAAGCGCCCTCACAAGGGGGTTACCTTGCCGGCGTGCTCCCAAATCCAGCATTTGCATCCATAGACACGAATGCTGGACTCGGCCCCTCCCCCTGGCACCCGCGTCATTGGATTTAATTGATAGCAGCGGGAGCCAATGGATGCGCTGCTATCAATCTATTTAATGAAGAGTTGAGAAGCCCATGCCAATATCCAGCACTTTCTTAAATCGGGACTTTCGAGGGCTCAGATAAGTAAAACGGGGGGCTGGGGGGCCGGTAATTATCAGATGTTTTTTCACCTTAATGCATAGGATGCATTAAGGTGAAAACACAGGAAGGTTTACAACCCCTTTAAGCTTTTCTCCCATGCAAGGTCAATATAGCAGTGATAAGGCTTAGAAAACTGTTGCTCACGCCTATCCACCACCTAACACACATCCATCATCTATCATATAAAGGCTTCTAGAAGGTGATGAAATAAAAAGAAATCTATAATCTGGATTTCTTTTTACATTTTCAACACTACTGTGTGTGTGATTTTCAAGTATTTCCTGGCACATAATGGCCCTTGTTCCATTTGCTGGGACAGTGTTGCTCCACACTACCTAAAACTGTACTTCCATTCATTTAAATAAAGCTGATCCCTCTCCTAACACCACCAAATCATTCATCCTGAATAGAGCCTATTGTGTTGGCGGCTCTAATGATTCATTGTGCACACAGTATGGGTTCCAAGCCCACTAAGGGTAATACAGGAGTGCAGTGGATATTATTTCAAGACTTTATGTATAGGTACAGAATGGTATACAGAAAGTGTGCCCTGCTGACTATTTACCTAAATAGAGCATGTGAGCAGATACTGTAATAGCATTTAAACTGGTCCGCCAGTCTTTCTCAAGTCAACTAAGCAAGTGAAATTCATCATCTTTAACATATACAAATCAAATTAGCTGCTAGTGGCTTGATAGCATAGACAGATCTCTCTGTAGATCACTCCGTTCTACTATTTCCCCTCCTTATTGGCTACAGTATAAAGTAAGATGGCCTCACTGCTTAGCAAGGAGGAGAACCGGAAGGGGCAGAAGACCCTCAACTGCTCAACCATAGACATGTGCACAACAAAAAAATGTTTTTTTTTTATTTTTGTTCGTTTCGTCTCGTTCCGTAGATTCGTAATTTCGTAAGACGCAAGTTTTCCTATTCGAACCCGTTCGTATTTCGTAGGATGCAAGTTTTCTTATTCGAACCCGTTCGTAATTCGGAAGAAGCAAGTTTTCCTATTCGGACCTGTTCGTATTTCATAAGACGCAAGTTTTCCTATTCGGACCCGTTCGTATTTTCGTAACAGTTTTATTTTCGTTGATACTGAATAATTCATAATTCTGTCTAATTTATTTCCGTTAATTTGAAATTCGTAATTTTGTTAGATAATAATTTTCGTTTATAGGATTCGTAATTTTGTACTTTCTTAAATACATTGCGGCAGGGTCATTCACGATCTCGTATTTTAGTTTAATTTTCAACATGCGGATAATCCATATTAAGATAGACCTTCTCTTAAGCCCCGTACACACGGTCGGACTTTTTGCCAACAAACTTCAAAATGAGCAAGTTTTCCAAAAAAACCGACCATGTGTACGCTCCATCGGACAAACTTTTTCGGTTTTCATCAGACAAAAGTCCGGCCAACTCCCTTCGGACAAAAATCCACAGAAAAGTTTGTTTGAAGTCCGATCGTGTGTACGAGCCTTTACACTGTCCAATGTGACTCAACACAAAAGAGATAAGCTGATTGACTAAGATATTAAGTAAGGTACATCACTCACTAACTACACTGCCCAGTGCCCATTCAAAAGAACGATTCGAGTACACAAATTTGAAATGAAATGAAAATACGAACATACGAAGGAAAATACGAATATACGAAATTACGAACAGACAAAGAATTTAAAATACGGAATGCAAATCGTTCGTTATAGATGTCATTTTAATTCTTCAGCTGTTTCGGTGTTTATTATTTTAGTAAGTTTGTCAAATCGTACGTTCATATTTTCGCTTGTTCGTTATTTTGCTTATTCGTAATTTTCGTATTTTAGTACTTTCAGCTATTCGGATGTTCGAATTGATCCGAATGTACGAATACTAACAAATTTGTACGAAAATCCATTTGTTACAAACGGAATCGCACATGTCTAGTCCACCATATGCGATAGAGTGAAGGTCAAAGGTGCTGTGTCCCAGATAGGGTGAGTTCCCCAATGAGAGGCAGAAAAGTTGTCTCTTAGGAATGGCAGCTCTTGAAACACAAAGAACCCTCTAGGAAGCACTTTCATTGGTATGCAAGAAATAAAATAGGAGGGAGACCCCATCCAACAATGTTAAAGCTGAACTCCAGGAATGATATTTTTATATTTACATTGGACCAGCTTGACTCAATGTCCGACGGACCGTTTTCATCGGACCACGCTGAAGTGGTCTGATGGTCTAATGTGCGTACACACCATCAGTCCAAAATCCCATCGGGCCAGAACGCGGTGACATAGAACACAACAACGTGCTGAAAAAACGAAGTTCAATGCTTCCAAGCATGCGTCGACTTGATTCTGAGCATGCACAGGTTTTTGGTCCGATGCTTTTGTGTACTAACCATCGTTTTGGTCCAACGGACAGGTGTTCGTCGGACAGATTTTAAAGCAAGTTTTAAAGTCCGATGGGCCGTACACACGATCAATTTGGTCCGATGAAAATTGTCTTCAGACCAGTTTCATCGGACCGGTCTGATCGTGTGTAAGCGGCCTGAGTATGCATATCTGATATCCTGAGGACCACTGGCAGTTCTGTAAATCACTGAAGTAGTTTGTGTTACATTCAGTGAGAGCTTGTATTTTTTTAGTGAACACAAGTGATTCTCTGATTGGACAAGGTGGAGAGGAGGGAATTGATGTCACAATCTCCACCTCGTCCAAATTAGAGAACGCCTTAAGTTCATTAAAAAGAAATTCAAAACTTTAATGGAGGAGGCATCATATGAGTGAATCCCTGTGATCAGTGTGCAGAGGGGAAGCTGCTCTCACAGAACCCAGAGGATTGCAGCTTTTACTATATGTAGTGTGAACCACTACAGTAATATACAGCATCCCTAGCAGCCCTCTGGATATCAGATATGCAAAACAACAATGCTGGACCAATGTAAGAATGCAAAGAATATAATTCTTATAGAGTTCACCTTTAATGGGGATATACAGCCCAAACTTTTTTTTATTTTATTTTTTTACTTTAGGGGTTCTGATGGACACCCTTCACCAGGAATGCTGGGTAAAAGAAATATTTTTGCACCAGAAACTCTTCAGCATCTGGCCTTACCGATTTGTGTTGCCTTGCACGAGTATCCCCTAGGTTGACTTTAAATTAAAATATGGTTTGTTTAGCATATATATATATATATATATATATATATATATATATATATATATATATGTATATATATATATATATATATATATATATATGTATATATATATATATATATATATATATATATATATATATATATATATATATATACATTTCTAACATATTTTGAGTGTTAAGCCTTACTTTTATCTATCCTGGTGCCACCAAGATGCAACCACATCTTGATTTGGGTTAAACCACATTAATCTAAGATCACCTAAGCATATACTATATTACACAATCTGTGTATGTTTACAAATGCATATTTATTCCCAATCCCTGCATGAGTGTTATTTGTAGCATTGGTGTGTCAGGGCAGGGAGTAAGAAGGTAGGTTAGTCAAAGCAATGGCATTATTCTAAAAGACATAAATGCTTATTTATGCTTTTCACTATTAGTATTTTTTTTTTTTTTTCAATTCGTTCACAGTCCGAGGCCTGTGTAATGGAAACCACATGTCTGCCCAGAAAGAAATAATTACAAAACAAGAATGGTAGGCATTGCCAGGAAAATGGGTATTGTCAGAGCAATTATATTTTATTTACGGCTTTCCCGTTTCTGGATCACAATGTTCCTGTTTTTATGCTGATGTACAAGCAGAGAAAGAAAAATGTAACACAGGCGAAGTTGTAGACACTGGAATGAGGGGGATTTTTAGTTGTATAAAATGAAGCAAAAGAATAGATTTTCAATGTTAGCTTTGTATGTAAAATCTGTCTTAAAGGACCAGCCACTAAACATGGATATTTAATCACAACTCATAAATATCCTTCCTATAGACTCAGATTTCATTGTTTTATTTTTTCTTTCATAGTTGTCAAACTCAAACACATGTTTTATCTATTACTACTAGCATCTATAACTCTTTTGCCCCATACACACGATCGGAATTTCCAATGGCCTAAAATCCGATGGAATTTTTAGCCGGAATTCCGTTCAAGCTGTCTTGCATACACACTGTCACACCAAATTCTGACCGTCCAAAACCTGGGGACATACAACACTACGATAAGCCGAGAAAAATTAAGTCCAATGCTTTCGAGCATGCGTCGACTTGATTCTGAGCATGCAAGTTTTTTTCTCCGTTGGAGTTCCATACAGACGAACGGAATTTCTTTGTTTCATGTTCTCTTTCTAAGTCCTTCGGAATTTCTGATGGGCGCACACACGGTCGGAATATCAGATGAAAAAATTCCGTCTGACTTTTTCCCATCGGAAATTCCGATCATGTGTACAAGGCATAACTCGCAGTCTCCGCTCTAATTCATCCCAAAGGTGTTCTATTGGGTTGAGGACAAACCAGTCAAGTTCCTCCACCCCAGACTCGATCATCCATGTCTTTATGCACCTTGCTTTGTGCACTGGTCCAAATCATTTGGTGGAGGAGGGATTATGGTGTGGCGTTGTTTTTCAGGGGTTGGCTTGGCCCCATAGCCCCAGTGAAGGGAACTCTTAAAGTGGATGTAAACCCACTCTCATCCTTTCTAAACTACTGCCACAGTGCTGATCTGTAAGCATATAAATGCCTCCTGTATGTATCCTTACATTTCAAATGTCTCCCCTCTGTCTGTTATAAAAACTGAAAAACTGCAGATTCTGTGGGTGGATAGTGATGTCACTAGACTCCCCGCCCACCTCTACACTCCCCTTGTCAACATGCATTTTTTTCTATGTATTCCTTACACTGAATTCTGCTATGATCACTAACATCCAGTCAAAATCCAGAAAAGTAACCACATGACTTCAGAAAAGGAGTGGGGGTAAGGATTAAAAAATAATGCCTGTCTCCAGGCTTGTGCATGAGATATGTAACTAACCTGTCACTCACAGCAAGTGGGCGGAACGGACTAAGGTTTTTCTCTGTAAGTACGTTTTATTTCACTGAACAATAAAAGAGGATTGTTCAGAGCTGGATTAACTCTGTGTGGCAAGACTAGGCACAGATGATAGGAAATCTTATACTGTACATTGTGACATAAAAAATAAAAAAAATTGGGGTTTACAGCCACTTTAAAGTGTCAGTATACCAAGACATTTTGGACAATTTCTTGCTGCCAACTTTGTGGGAACAGTTTGGGAATGGCCCCTTCATGTTACAACATGACTGCGCATCATTGTACAAAGCAAGGTCCATAAGGACATGGATGAGAGAGTTTAGGGTGGAGGAACTTGACTATTGACCCGTTAAATATTGAACCCCTACAGACTAAGAATGAGATGCTATTAAATTTCATGTCCGTGTAAAGGCAGACGTCCCAATACCTTTGGCAATATAGTGTACATACATTTAACTTGTTTGTTTTCTGTAGAGGGCACATCACCTTTTCAGTTTGGGTGCCCAAACTGCTGAATGCAACTGGGAAGGTAGCACAACAAGACCTTTGCGCCAAAATAGTCCACGGTTAACTGAGGCTCCGCGACAAAGTGTTCCTGGAAAACATTTGAAAAATACTGCCAGCTATCAGACATTAAACTTGAATTTCACTGCCGTAGTTTTAGGTAACTAAATGGTGTTATTTGTCATTTTTGCCTTTCCCTTTCCAAACAAGCTAGAAAAAACAAAAACTAAAATAAGAGTCCTCTTTTTTCACACCAGTGACGTGGCATCGGTACTCCTAGCTTTAATCCCTACATGCTATTTGTGGCTCGGGTGTTAGTGTTTTGCCAACTGAACATTCTATAAACAGCCAGCTTGAAAAAAAAAAAAATCAATCTGCCATCCGCCTGACATATACCTCTGTTTTCCGTTCATTGTCAGTCCCTGATTGATGGTGTTGTTCATTAATATGGGGCGATTGTCAGCTTTTCCTGAATAAATATAAAAAGTAACAAAGAAAGACCCCACCCTTTCAGGCCTCAGTGTATTATTTCCTATCCCCCCACCTCTGCTCCAAGCAGCTGCCAGGGGCGAAACTTCTTGTCAAGCAGAAAATCATGTCCTTTGCTTCTTAAAGGCAGGGAATTAGATTTCCTAAATACATGGGGGTTTATGTAAAGGGAGCAGGTGGAGGGGACAATGAACCTGCTCTATCGTATCATACGCCTTTAGCAAAATGAATTTATTTCATAGTACGTGTTGGGGGCTGGCCGGGTCTATAGAGCCAGGCTTACCAACTGTCCACAAGAGACATTCGTAAATACAAAACAGCCAGTTCACCAAAGGGGGGGCCCGGGGGATGAAGTGCAAGTTCACTGCTAGTCACTGCATCCTCCGTGACTTCAGTTGAAATGGAAAGTGAAAATTTTTAGGAAAATATATGAACACTGTAAAAAAGAATGTGTTGTGGTTTTGCATTTATTTATTTTTTATTACATTTTTTTTTATGGTCAAAACGACAAATATCAACTTATTTCAAATATATATATTTTTTTAGTTTGACAAGTATGAAATATTGCTGGTCTTCTATTCAGCCAACAGGTGGAGATCTTACTGTTTTTCCTATCACTTGTGAAAAGTCGCTTGTGTACAGAACTCACTAGCTCAAAGGCAAATTCACACACACACACACACAGTTACATAGTAAGTAAAAAAGACAAGCCCATTGACTTCACTGGTAAAACAAAAATAAATGAAAAAACTTGCATTTACAGAACCCTATACTCACTGTTGATTCAGAGAAGGGCAGAGAACCCTAAAGCATGACATAATTTGCTCTAATGAGGGAAACATTCCTTTCTGATCCCCAAAGACAACCAGATATTTCCTAGATCAATAGAATTATTTCGTTTAAGCATCCTGAGCATAAGGTATACTTTGAACAATTAGAAACGCAGAAGTGAACAACTCATTGCAGTTACTCTTCCCTTATCAGATGGCTGCTTCTGGGGTTTCAAATAGACAGAGCAAGCCTCTGGGTTAATGATGTGCCATAGTGCTCTGTGAATCCTTTGCCATGCATTAAATATTTATTTGTAAAAAAAAAAAAAATTGTATACATTGTAAAAAAAAGTATATAAAACATCTGTTAAAAATGTGTTCCATCTTTACCCATCTTAGAGGGGCTGTAAAGGTTTGTTTTTTTATTTTCTAAACAGGTTCCTTTAAGCTAGTGCATTGTTGGTTCACTTACAGTTCCTTCAATTTCCCTTCTAAATGTTTTTTTTTTCTTTTATTGAATTTCGCCCTTCCCGTTCCTCCTCAGTAAGCTGTTCTGGCTGACTAACCCCCAGACAGAACAGCTCGGATGATGGGGGCAAGTTAACTGAGGAGAAACAGTAAGTGAGAAATTCAGACAAAGATAAAAAACATTTAGAAGGAAAATCAAAGGAAAGGGTAAGTGAACCAACAATGCACTAGCAGTGATCATTTTAGTAGTGGCGCCTACTACGAGTCATTTCAAGATTCTCGGGTATGACGCTTACATTGATCCAAGTTGGAAAAATGGAACTATGCTATAAAATCCATAACTAAACGTTATCTTTAACTGCAGGTTAATCAATGTATACATTTTAAGGCTAAATTTTCAATATTGACTGGACTGTAGTTTTAGCATATTCACTGCCAGATTGGACCTCGTCTGTTCACAAGACTGTACTCTTAACTTATCTTTGGGAGTCTATATTATTATATTTTAAACATGATGGGCAAACGATTAAATTCTTTTTTTTTTGTGGCTCCTCAACTTTCGATCATTTGTTGTACACAAAATATAAAAGGGAAATGTTCTTTTTGGCATAAATTTCCTTAAAATGCAGAGACAATTATTTACCTTGAGCTAAGTTGTTAGACTAAACAATTTGCAACAAAGTAAATGTTCTTGTAATGACTATAATTGTTTTGTCTTTTGTCACTGTCAACTACAAATTGCAGCAAAACATATTGTAGTTGCTTCTGGAGTCAGAACTTCTCTCTGAAGATTGTACTAAAGATGTTCGGGTCTTTTTTAAAGCGTATTTTGCTGAATGGAGCACTAGTATGGTCAGACTGCAGTCCTATCCAATGTGTCTGTCTACATTGTCTACTCCTTATCTAAACGAATGCTAGTCACAGACTGAATACTGATTGATTCTATGGCCCTGCTCTCATTTTGTGTAGCAGGAATGCAAGTTCCTGCCTGAAATTTGTGTTGATTTAAATGCGTTTTTGTGGCATGTTTTGCATGATTTGGAAACCCAGACAGAACTGTGTCAATTCTGCCTGCGATTCCACATCGTTCAGATTTGAACGGGTCCTAACACCTTGATGAAAGAATCTCCTCTGATGTTTAGGTAGCCGCAACACTTGTTGATGTCTAAATACCTGTGCAGGTGACTACATTTTATTGGCTTGAGTCACTGTTCAGATGACAATTTTCCATCAAATTTATTCAATTTTTCAGTCAAAGTTTGTCCAGCTGAAGCGGTGCCAACAAGGCTCCATGGCTTGAATTTGCAATACTTCATTTAATTGTTCCAGATGGTGTCAAAGTTTTAGGTTAAAGTGGTTGTAAACCCTTAGGGCTCTTTCACACAGGGTGGATCAGTGATAATTCGCCCCGTGAACTTCCGCTTGCTCAGCGGGGATCGCTACGCTGATCCCCGCTGAGCCGGCGGATGACAGTGCGGTCCCCGCACACTGTGCAGGGACCGCCCTGTCTTTTCTCTGCTCTCCTCTATGGGGGGATCAGATAAACACAGATCGTCTGTCCGTGTTCACCCAATCCTATCCGCAGATGGATGGAAAAATAGGGTTTTCCCTCCGTCTGCAGAATCGGAGTATTGCTTAACCGGGCGAGATCGGGTGTGAGCGAATGTTCATCTGCTGACACCCGCGATCTCATAGGGACCAATGTATGCCCCTTTTTTATCCGCACACGGATGGATGAAAAAGTGGACATACGGTCCGCCCGTGTCAAAGAGCCCTTACATATACCCCAAGAAGTGAATGGCCTCAGGTGATACACAAAGAGTAAAAAAAACCTCCTACATAGGTTCTACCAGTTTATCTGTGGCCCTTTCTTCTCCACATCTGTTCGAAGTTCTGAATTTTAAAGCTTGTCTGAGAGTTCAGAAAAAAGGGGTGGAGAGCTGAAGTTACACTCTGCAGAGCTCAGTGAGAAGAGGTCTAATAGGTGATTAGAGTGAAAGGACGCACCCCCTTCACACAGCACACAGGAACAGAGCTGAGGCTGTCGATCAGCTGGATGTCCATCTCCTGTCACTTTTTTTCTCTTCGTATCAGAAAAACTTGGCAGAAGTGATTCATGCTGATAGCAGAGGAATGTAGCAGCAGATAAAAGTGACACTTAGTGCTCTTTATTGAGTTAAAGCGGATCTCCCATGCAAAATCGACTTTTTATTTATGGGCTATTTAAATGTGTAATAGCACTGCTGTGCTAAACTCACGTTTCTTGTTTCCCACCGCCGCTCCGCTGTTATTCTGTCCCGAATAAAAACGTATATTCTGGCTTTCCTCCTGTTGCCATCTTAGCTTTGGGCACTTCCTCTTTGCGCTGGATGCTGTCCCAGCATCCACCGCTCGATCTCGCACATGCGCACTGGCAAAGGTGTTAGATAACACAGCCTTGTGTAATACAGCCACAGCCTGAAACTAAGTCGCACGATGTTTGGGCTAACAGAGCGGAATATTATAATTAGGGAGCTCCCAGCAGGCACAGCGCGGGACAGGAAGCTACAGAACACCCGAGAAAAACCCGAGTGGCTGCAGACTGGAAGCCATCGTTTTTAACAAGGTATTCTAACATTTTTTAATATGAAAATCGCTGATTATGCATCATTTAGGAGCGGTAGAAACATTAAGCGAAAGTTGATTTCAGGGTGGAGCTCCGCTTTAAGTACGCACTATAGAGGGATATGCTTTGTTCATATTTCATGCCTGAGGTTTACAACCACGTTAACCTTGGCCACAATCTAGGGTAGATAAATACATTTTCTACCAAAATGCATTTAAAAAAATATATTCTTATAAATATATTTGGAATTTATTTGGGTTTTGCCAAGAGTTCCCCAGTAATTCCATCATGTCTACTTCCCATTGAAACAGAAGACCCCAGATTAGATGTGGGAACAAGCGCCATGGTTACGTGGAGAAGGAATTGCTTTCCTAAAGTAGAACTATAGAGGCTGTAAGACGATTTTCTTATCAGGAAAATGAATGACTTCCTCACGAAGAAAGACAGCCAGTGCAAAGAAGGCAAAGCGACCACAGAAAGAGAGAGGGGAACCAGAGGAGAGAGACAGATTTATAAAGGCGAAAGATAAGTAGATGGATCCTGGAAATGAATACATTACTATCACAGGTAGCTAGGAAGACAGACACCAGCAGATGAAAAGAGGAATTAGTGATTGTACTATCATACACAGTCGGATGAAAAACTGATTGGAAATTAGGTTGCTCAAGGAAAAGATCTAAAAACTTCAGTTCATAGACTACATTGGACCATAAATCTCTGGGAAGCAATGGCAGATAGACAGAGCGTGAATAATGATGGCTAATTGTTTGCTGTACAAATAATGTCAGAAGAGAAACTATATTTCTCCTCTGGCTGACTTGCTTGTGTGTCTCAAGGGAGGACTGGAATCAGGTCACTGATTACAGCACTAAATTTGGGGTCACCTACCACTACCTTCTGGCTGTTAATAATAGCGGCTCCATATTACAGGCAGCAAGGTTCCAGCACACCTCCAGCTTATGTAGCAACACAGGGACCTCAAAACACAAAGGGGCCAAAAATGGTCAGTGCTGCTCTTTAGATTTAACTATACTCATATGGCGCACTTAAAAGCTTAATGGTCTTTCTAAGAACTTTTTTTTTTCTTTTTTCCTTCTTAGCTACCAATCAGTTTGAAGCTGATTGGAGGGTGAGGAACAGTAGCAAAGGTCAGATTAGGACAGGTTAGTGACACTTTTGCCCATCCTCACATTGAAACTCGTATTCTTAACTATTATCTATAGCAGAGTGATGGATCGGACCCCCTCTGTGCAATAACAAGCATCTGTAGCTGTTGTTAAAGTAGCTTGTTATTTCCCACTTTTAGGAAAGCAATGTCCCTTTTTTCTCAAAAGCATCACTTTTTTTTTAGTCGTTTTTGGCCATTCTAATTCAAGTTCTTTAGATAAAGTTGATAAAACAGGCCTTTGATGAGAACCTAAAGGCTAAAGCAGCACTGAAGGGGTAATGTCTACAAGTACCTGTGTTTCTCGTAAATTGATCATCGTTTCCCTATGGGTCCCCTTTGATTCTATGCTTGGCTGTATGCATCGCCATGATCTTTGCCCAAGTCAAGGTTAATGCCCACCCCTTTATGGCACTAACTCCCTCCCATGTCAATGCCTGAATGTCTACTGCCTGTTTGGTATTTGACATTTTAATGATGGAGGTGGGAATAGACACTTGGCGGCAATGAGGCTTGACCGCAGCTTGGCCAAAAGTCAAGGCCACCTGTACAGTCTGGATCTAGGATCCAAGGCACTCTGGTTAAAACAAGGATGGGTTTAAAGTCTAACACTTGCATGAATTCTTGTTACCTAATAAATGTTTAGGTCAGATTTGTAACACAATGGTTTAGCTGAAGGGTTATCAATGTAATGGATTGTTTAAGGAGAACATCACATACTACATAGCTGTCACTAAATAGTGTATGTAAAGGCAAATCTTTTTTTTGTCTTGAATGGAGAGGTAAAAGGAAAATCCTGTCAGTCAAGTTTTTACTGGCGTCTGTGTCTCCATTGGGGAGGGGAGAAATGGGGAAATCCATAATGTTTGTGTTGTTAGTTATCAGAGTAAAAAGTGGGTCTTAATCATCCTAAGGGGAAAACGTTCTGGTGGCAACTATATGAGATGGCAATTGCCCACTTTGAGGAGATTTTCTCTCACTTCCCATTGTGTTCCTGACACAAGAAGTGAATGTAAATCTCCCCAAAGAGACAAAGACAGCACAACTAAGATGAAAGGGGTTTAAAGTAGTGTTGCACGGTATTGGCGCAGATACCAAGCATTTGCATGAGTACTTGTACTAGTACAAATGCTCCGATACCTAAAACCAATATCTTTTTTATGCTGGGTGGTGTGATGGAAAAAGCTAAGCAGGCCCAGGGACATGGAGGGACACGAGACTAGGTTTGATATCCCATTTTATAGAGTTGGACTTTGAAGTGTTTTGAATACCAGCACACAGAGCAGGAAGCCGGGAACGGCAGGGAGAACTGGCTCGATGCCACAGGTTGAAGATTCAATCTTCCTGTAATAGGAGGTGATTATTGAGGACTAGTGGGAAGATGATGGATGTTTTCCTATTAAAATGACAGCTTGGGCTGAGGTATAACTGCTAGCCAGCAAGGCAGTCTGTCAGCTAGGGGCCTAACACTTCTTTCTACTATAATACCAGCCTTTCCATGGTGACAATGTCCAGTTTTTTGCATGACTCCAAACTTCCATAATATCAGACTATAAAAAAACTTTAATATACAGTACATTTTGCTCACAACTACCCGACTATCACAATATTAAAAAAAAATCTACACCTATTTTTCTTTAGGTTCCAACCACCAATAAGTGTTTCGACCAACCGGTAGATCAACCTCTGTTCAACCACAGTGCCTACACAAGGATCAAAGTTCAGCTGGTCCTTGCTGAACTGGCCATCAAATTTCAATCCATATATTTCCAGCTTAACTGACCTGTCTTTAATGTACCAGCCATGCACTCATAATCAAAATAAAAAATATATAAATCACTTTTTATAGTTGTTACTGCCGTCTTTCTGAATTATGCCTTTTGCATTCACATGAAGTGTTACCCAACATGCTCTAGAGCACATGTGTCAAACACAAGGCCCACAGGCTAAATTTCATGGGGCCTCACACCTAGGGGGAGGGGTGGAAGTGAGCTGTGAACAGCCTGTAAAAGAGAGCTGATTAGTGCACACAGTGCATAGCAACCCCCTAAACTCTGCCCTCTGTAGGTAGCCCACTCCTCAACACTGCACTCTGTACACAGTGCACTCCTGAACTCTGCACTATGTAGGTAGTGCATCCCTGAACTCTGCACATAACACATTCCTGGTATTTATTGCCCATTTAAGACACTCCCACTGTTTGGCCACTCCCATAGTTTTATGTGGTTTTGTGGGGGACATGGTTGAGTTCCTGCACCTAAAAAAAAGCCCTGCATAAATTTATGTTGGCTTAGAGATGCAACCAGCCCTTTAAAGGCAATCATAATGCTGATGTGGCCTGCAATGAAATAGAGTTTGACACCCCTGCTCTAGAACAAACACATGTTTGTGCCAAAAACAGTACTATGATGTTTCCAGACGATCCAGGATCTCTACCACACAGTACAGCCAGATCCTGCACCTCAACTACTGTGGCGGCTTAGCTTGGTCAAGAACAAACCCCCGCCTACTGATTGGACAATAAAAAAGCTGGAGCATTATGGAAAAAAAATGGGAACAAAAGCTGGAGCACAATAAGCTCATCCTTTTGCTCACTCCTCTCTCCTATCACTGTATTTCTTGCCATTACATGTACATACTGCAAAGACTGGTAGACTTTCAGTGCTCTCCCCCCTCCCCAAATATGCTGCGCAGTGTAGGACAGGGGACTGTCATCAAAACAATTTTAGATATTTATAATACAAATATTAAAGTTCAACAGGATACAACCTTAAAATTTGAGCTCAACAAATCAATTTTTCTGACTGCTGTGACCTGCTGTGAGGATCATGATTTTTTAGAGACATGAAACAGGAACTTAAAATTAGGCCTTGCTTTGTTAAAGCTCGATGATAAGTACATTCCAGGTGCATCAAAACAAGTTGCAGTTATACCTTTCTTCTCTTTATAAAGCAGCCACAGCCTGGTTACAAAAGCCTATCCCCTGTCAGTATGCTGCAGAGTAGGACCCTTGCTCTCTATGTAGATGCAGTGGTCTGTCTGCAGAGCTCTACTCCACCCCCTGTGAGTCAGATCTAGAGCTCTCCAATCAGCAGGGGGCTGATAACCAAATGTTATATCTGATTCAGTAGGGGGAGACCTCTGCAGAGAGACCATTGCTTCCACACAGTATATTTCCCTAACGCATTCTGGTAGGGGACAGTCTTTTCTATTCATGCTGTAGCTGCATTGTAAAGCAAACAAGCCTTTTGTTTTGAAGCACCTATAAACTTTTTTTAGCTCATTTAAACTGAAAGTTTAATTGGGCTTAAAGTCCATGTAATATACAGTATTTACATTATAGAAGGAAAGTTGTGGGGCAATGGAAAACCATCCTATTGTTGAGGTATTGACCTACAGAACACTTTTATACAATACCACAGTGTATTGTGGGTAAGCCTCAATGATTTCCTGAGCTTACAGGAAAGTAGTGGATCACTGATGTAGACAGGTGCGAGTGATAAGACGTATGCATTTGGATTGCAATTGCCCTCACTACAATTAAGCGCACACAGACGTTATTAAACACACCATCTCTAATTCAAACAATGCTGTGCTAGCATCTTCTGGCTTGCTGTGGAGGGTGTTTTTTTTCACCGTTACTGCTGACAAGATGCTTTCCAACCCAACGACAGGGGAGGAATTAAACATTTACAGGGAAAATAAAAGGTCTTTCCTTGCCTTACAAACACGCTGAATCATTTTCATGGGGACCAAAGGCATTTTAAGGCTAATAAACAACATGGCACATATTATATGGGATTTAAAAGAGAAGTACCAACAAAAGCTAAAATTCAGTAATAATAACCCAAAGGGAGCATTCAATTATTGTTAATTAAAAGTTACCCTGTTGATATACAAGAGTAACTCAGAAATGATAGATCTGTAAAAGAAGAGTATACATACTTACATCACCATGATACCCTAGAAATCATATACTGAAGTCCACTGGGAAGCCGAGGTTTCAGTATTTATAGTAATAAATATGGGGCTGCACTTTCAAAAACTGCTAAGGGCTGCAGCAAGGGTTAAAATAACCTGTGCTGGGAGCACCCAAGAGAGTCATACTTCTGCTCTTACACGCAAGCAGTGGACCAGCTCTCCAGTGGTCTAACAATGCCAAATTCCCTTTTCACCCTTTCCTCGAAAAACACTGCTCTAATCAGCAATGCTCTGGCTTCCTGAGCAGCATTGTTGATTGATACCTGATTCACACCTATGCATTTTTAGTGTTTTTCGCATTTTTGCAGATTTGCACTACAGTCCATTTAACATGGTTTCCTATTGAATATGTTCTGTAGAGCAAATCTGCAAAATGCAAAAAACACTAAAAATGCATAGGCCTGATTAAGGCCAGACTGATGGAGAGTCGGGTTGCTGTTTTGTGTGTTAGAGCGGCGGTCTGACTCTGCTATGTGCATCCTGCACTTCGTATTGTAAACCTTGCTGCAGTGCTTAGCAGATTAAAAAATGGTAAAAGAGAAACAGCAGACTGAATAATGTGTATGCAGCCTAACAGTGATAAATGACAAGAATTGAATTGGGCTTTAGGCTTCATTCACACGAGGCGGACTCCGTTGCACTCCGTCGCGACGGAGTCCGCCTGTTCACGCCAGCTCAGCGGGAGATCAGTCTGCAGATCTCCGCTGAGCCGACGGATGACAAGCTGCTCTCTGCTCACTGAGTGGGGAGGGGCTTGTCAGGCACTGCTGTCTCCTATGGAGCGATCTGATGAAAACGGACAGCATGTCCGTTTTCGTCAGATCTCACCCGATCCAATCCAATGACGGATATGGACGTGGCCCTATACGTCTGTTTTTAGAGGATCAGATCAGGTCGGATGTCAGCGGACATATCTCCGTTGACATCCGACGCTCCATCGGAATGCATGGAGCGGCCGTTCAAGTCTGCCGTCAAAACTGACAGGCGCACCC
This sequence comes from Rana kukunoris, assembly GCA_029574335.1. Lineage (NCBI taxonomy): Eukaryota > Metazoa > Chordata > Amphibia > Anura > Ranidae > Rana > Rana kukunoris. The sequence goes on from CM056051.1 coordinate 395,451,005, forward strand.
GAACGGTCCGTCCCTGTGAATGAGGCCTTAAAGTGGATGTAACCCCAATTCATGAAATTTGACCTGGGCACATATATCTGCAGTGTTTTCTTATCTCTCTTCAAAGTCCCGTGGCTTTCTCCTGTTCAGTTCCTCTGTTATCAGCATGATAACTTCTGACAAGTTCTCCATCATAGGAGATAAAACCAGCCTGAAATCTGTGTAAGGGAGGCAGACAGCTAAACTATTCACAGAACAGCTCTGAGAGTGTCTGCCTATGTGGAGTGGGGGGGTGTGCCTTTCATCCAATCAGCTGTCTTGGCTGTGTGCCCAGACCTCACTTTCAATGCTGAATAGTAATGCCTTGTACACACGATCAGATTTTGTTTAGGATAAACTCTTTTCAGACAGAATTCGGTTCAAGCTGTCTTGCATACACACTGTCACACCAATTTTCGACCGTCAAGAACACAGTGACGTACAACACTATGACGAGCCAAAAAAAATGAAGGTCAATGCTTTCAAGCATGCGTCGACTTGATTCTGAGCATGTGTGTTGTTTCCTCCGTCGGAGTTCCCTACAGATGAATGGAATTTCCAATAGAATTTTTTTCTGTCGAAAAAAAAAAAGAATATGTTCTCTTTCTAAATTCTGACAGAAAAACATCCGATGGGGCACACACACGGTCGGAATATCTCATGAAAGAATTCCGTCTGACTTTTTCCATCGGAAATTCCGATCGTGTGTACAAGGCATAAGAGAAAATCTGTAACAAGATCTGAAATTTCTAAACAGTATATAAAGCTTGTAAAATGTATGCATGGAGATTTGTTTCATCCCTGTGTATTATTATGAGAGGCTGTTCACTTCACTGGGTATATGTGAGGGTTTACATCTACTTTAAGGTCAGAAGTCAATACCAGATTTCCCCAGCAGGTGATGATGCATGTGAAATCTATAACTGCAGAAAACCCACAACATGGGGACTGTTACTAAACAAAGAGGTTGTAAACAGGAAGGATTTCCAGTTACCCTAAACCTTTGTGGTGGTTGCAGGTCACATATTAATATTGCTATGTCATGTTGTCAGATGTAGTTATGTTCCTAGCTGTACCAAGGCCGGGGAGAATTGTACAGCTTGGATGATGGTGTTATATAAATAAACTATAACAATAATTGCAAAATGACCATAATAGCATTTAATATAACGAGCTAAAAAAAAAAAATCTTGTAACATAGCTCTATGAATTACGATGCCCTGAAAATTGCAAGTGGCACGGCGTGTCAATTAACACAGAGTTTTCCAATGAGGCAGAAAGACATCAGGTAAGGACGTTAGGTACATGGCGCTCATCTCGTCCATCAGTATGTAATGTCTATGTTCATTTTCCTGAAATAACAACCTCTCAACCTCCTGCTTGGCTTGATCCATTACAAGGTTTAAACATGAAAGCCCCAAAGAGAATTAAATTAGTGAGGAAGCGCGCAGGGAGCTGGATTTGCATCTATCCCACTTAGGAGAAGAGATTAGCTGACCCCTGTGCGAGCCAGCGGGTGGAAGACAGGGCAGATTCTCTGTCAAACACAGACAAACTGTGTTAGAGAGCCAATCAAAACGGAGAGGTTAACTGCATCCGAAATATGTATTTAATCTAAGCTGGGTGCAAACTCACTTCCCATATTCTAAATGCATACTTCTACTTATTATATATCTTACTCTTAACAATTTAGTCTCTATAAACATGTTTAGGCATTCCCCTATAAATATAACCACAATGCAACATTCACCACTGCAGGTGAATCTTCCTGCTACATGTGGTATTGACTGATTCACTTGCAGTGAATGTCAGGAGACTATCACTTTTTTTTTCCATTTAATAGTGTATGGATTGGTTAAAACCACATTATTATATTTTTGTCATCCTTTTCTCAAGGAGAGGGTCCCTTCATAGTCCTGTAGACACAACAAAGTGATGGCAATTACCTCTTACACACCTATCGATATGATCATAAAAACGATCATTCAAAGCAAGTAAAGATTGTAAACCAAAGACCCCCTCCATCCAGTCTAGTGAACTCTCAATCGGTTTTCGACTTTGCCAAAACAATCATCTGTGGCATCATTTCGTTCATCAATTGTTTCTGATCACTTTCGTGTCAGAGAACTGATTCTAATTGAGAACGATTAGCTGATCCTTTTTATTTATGACTGTATTTTTGATCGATATTTTCATTTGATCGTAAAGTGCAGATTAATACCACAAGCTCTGCATTGTTCAATATTTTAACAGATGATAGATTGCTTGTGTGCGATCATTCATATCTAAAGTGACCACAAATATGTGTATGGCTACCTTTAGACAGCTGTCACCGAAACATGTGACCCTATTAGAAGATCTCCTCTCTATTCCTGTTATGGTTTAAACTCAATATTTTGGGTTCTTTTCTTGCCACCAGGGCAATGACAGAAAATAAATCTCTACAGAAGGGACCCAGACAGTAAAAAAAAACGATACAAGTTGGCTTTAGATGCTCTTTAAATGGCTTTTAACCTTATATGAGCACTTATTCAGTCCCTTTTAAAAAATGTCAGTGAGTATTTACAGTATATAATGCAGGGTTTCTCAACCAGGGTTCTGTGAAACCCTAGGGTTCCTTCAGATGTTGCTAGGGGTTCCTTGAGCAAGGAGCAATTTCTGCCTCTCAGATAATTTCACACTGACACAATTGATCTTTTTTTGTAGCTATGTGTAATGCCTCGTACACACGATGGAAAAAGTCCGACGGAATTTTTTAATCGGATATTCCGACCGTGTGTATGACCCATCAGAAACTCTGACGGAGTTAGAAAGAGAATATGTATCGGGATTTCTATCGGGAATTCTGTTTGTCTGTATGGAACTCTGACGGAGAAAAAAGCATGCTCAGAATTAGGGATCAGCCGAAAACCCCCGCGTTCGGTTCGCACCAGAACCGTCGAACAGACCGACCGTTCGCACGAACATTTAGAACCCCATTGAAGTCTATGTGACTCAAGCGTTCGAATTCAAAAACGATCACTTTAATGACCAATATTGAAGTTATTGTTGGAAAACGTCTTTGAGAACCCGGGTCTTGCACCAGGTAACATGTATCAATGGAAAAAAGTTTTTTCAGGAGCAGGACTCCTTTTTTCCATTGATACATGTTCCGTCGGGCAAGACCCGGGTTCTCAAAGACGTTTTCACAGGCAAACTATAGACACCCAGCAGGTACAATATTTAAAGGACTTTTTTCATTTTTATTTTTTAATTATTTAAACATTATTAAAATCACTGCTCCAGGAGCAGTGATTTTAATGATGCTTAAATAAAAAATAAAAAAATGAAAAATTCCTTTAAATATTGTACCTGCTGGGTGTCTATACCTGTGATAACGTCTTTAAATAGCACAATCACCTGCCTGCCAGTAAATTAGGAATAGCTGATCTATCTAAGCTATACAGTGTATAAATATATGTACAACTCCTAGGGATGTACTGTATATATATCCTCTACACACTGTAAATTAAGCTAAACTGACTAGCCTGCCTGCCTATCTAGCTATATAAAAAGACAATCTCTCTGTCTTTCTGACTGCTCTCATTAACAACCGCAACACACTACGCGAGGCCGCCCAGCAGGCGGCCTTATATAGTGTGGGGTGTGTGCTAAAGCCCTGAGCCATAATTGGCCAAAGCCACCCTGGCTTTGGCCAATTATGGCTCTCCGTTTTTTGGGCGCTGTGATTGGCCAAGCATGCAGGGTCATAGTGCATGTTTGGCCAATCATCAGCGCGCAATGCCGCAGTGAATTATGGGCCATTGCGCATCACTTGAATTTGGCACGAACGACCCGTTTTGTTCGAATTTCGTCGAACATACGAACAGACAATGTTCGAGTCGAACATATGTTCGTATCGAACGCGGAGCTCATCCCTACTCAGAATCAAGTCAACTTAATTTTTCTCAGCTCGTCGTATGTGTTGTATGTCACCACATTTTCGGCGGTCGGAATTTGGTGTGATAGTGTGTATGCAAGACAGCTTAAACGGAATTCTGGCTGAAAAACCCATCTGAGTTTATTCCGACGGAAACTCTGATCGTGTGTACAGGTCATCAGAGGGGAATTCTTCCCAATATTCACAAGTGTAAGGAGCATTCTTCCCACTAACCATCAAACGAATGTATCATGAGTTGTAGATGTAGTCATTTTAAGCAGGGGTTCTGTGAGAGAACGTTTTTCCAAGGGTTCCTCTGTGTTGAAAAGGTTGAGAAAGGCTGATTTAATGTATAAAAACAGCAAAAACATTTTGCTTAGATTTAGCTAGAATGGGAAAGAGTTGGAATCTGTGCTATTTTTTATTCCTGTCCCCATCTAGGAGACCACTCTGCATATCATGTTCCCAAAGGTACAACAGGCTTTTATGTTCCTAAAATTTACACACAGGTGGGAGACCTAAACAAACTTTGACAAGAGTTTCGTAGAGCTGCAGTTCACTGTTTGCTTGTTTATTTGCACACAGCAGTGTATTCCCAACCTGGCACTTAAAGGGTTAGTCCATGACATCTTAGAGTTCTAGAGATTCTCACGTCTCCGGGCTCATTTAAACGATGCAGCAGATGTAGAGACGATGCCGTAGAACGGAAGCCTGGGGTTGAGACTCACTGCTGTGACAGGCTCCCTTCTCTGTAGGCTGCATCCTCTCCGAGAATATTTTTCTTAGCTGGCTGCCCGGAAACTCGCTGATGCTCCATTAGTTCTATTAATCTGGGAAGACTTGTTCCTGGGTCTGATTTGTTAGTTTTGGAGGTGGGCAGGGGGGCCCCTCTGATGGTACCCGGCTCTTTTCCCTAACAAGGGCCTGTTGTTCTTCTAGGGCCGTAGGATCAGTTAAAACCCCTGGAGTACAAGAGGCTCTATAGAATACTGTATTACTGCTTGCATCCATGTGGTTAAAGTAGATCTGAACTCAATCAATAAATTGCCATATAAGCTTAAAATGTAGTAATTTCAATTATTTTTTCTTCTTCTTTAACCTGCAGCTTTTAATAAAATCATACATGGCGATCCTGCCATGAAGGGACTTGTTCAGTCACTTCCTGTTATGTGGATGACAACTGTTTGCCAATTGTGCTCCTGCATTCTGCATTGTCACCCTGTTCATATGTCCTGGTGGAGATTACAAGTGGTTGTGCCCACAGACATTGCTCAGGGGTGGTCAACTGCTGTCACCAGTGGCGGACTGACCATTCGGGCACTCGGGCACTGCCTGAGGGCCCAATGCCACTAGGGGGCCCCATCAGGGTTGCCATCAGTAAAACCAGGGACAGCATGTAAAAATTTGTGTTTTTTTAAAAAAATCCCAAGATTATAGCTGCCCGCCTCTCCAGTACCTTTTCAGTGTGTGTATTCTGTGTGTGTGTGCTGTGTATGTATACTGTATGTGTGTTTGTGTATACTGTGCGGCCCCATAATCTATTGCCCTGGGGCCTCATAATCGCCTATTACCTGGGGGCCCCAAAATCTCCTATTGCCTAGGGGCCCCATAATTGCCCCAGGGGCCCATAATCTCCTATTGCCCGGGGGCACCATGAGTTGTTAGTCCGCCCCTGGCTGTCACCATTAGGAAGATGGCCCAGAGCAAAGATGTTCAGTGATTACAGTTTAGGTGTATGTCCAGTCAGATCTTTCATTAAGAGTTTTTACTGCTATCTGGGGCTTCAGTAGAGAGACTTCCCCTTACTTCTGTCCTGCTGACAACATTTGACCAGACAGGAAGTTTCTTTAGTAGGGGAAGGCTAGAAGCTCTGTCAGATTGTTATTTATGTTTGTGTCTTTGTAGATTTTTCCTTACTACCTGTCTGGAAAAACGGCTGTAAATTTCTCAGAGGCAGAGCAGTTAAAACCCAAAAGGAGCTCTGATTCATTCTATCTCTATCAAAAGCTTTATTGAGTACAACAGGGTCACTTCCCCACCTGAAGCCTACCCAGAGGCTAGTGAAACCGTAGCAACAAATTGGTAAGTCATCAACTCTGCTCTTTCCTCCTGTAAGCATGTTCCCAGGACAGTGACCAGGCTGTTTTCGACGTAACATTGTTTCTGTTCTAGTTTAGTGGGCTATGAAAGGGTTGCCACAGTAATAAGGATGCCTGACAGAGGTCATATTGGCTTTGAATGATTCTGGTAATCTTGCTATACTGTATTCCACAGCAGTCTGGATGCCACTTCAATTTTGCGCCTCCCCTTTGGTTGCTAGGATGCAGGCATAGCAACCAATAATGCTATGCCCTGGATGCAAGTGTCCTAGCAACCAAACACACTGTGCGTCGGTTGCTAGGACACAGGCAGTGTAATTGATTATTATAGCTGCCTGCACCATAACAACCAATGACAATGTATGGATCAGCTGCCAGCAACCTAGCAACCAACTCAGAAATGCCGCTCTGTGTATACAGGGCAACGCTACTCAAGCTGGGTTTACACTGAGAATTTTTTTTTTCAGCCAGCAGGTAAAACCAACAAAAACAGGTTTCGGCATCCACAAAGGCAATGTGGATGCAGGAATCTCCCCCGTTGCATGATTTTGATAGCGGGCACTGTCCCCCCCCCCCCCACCCCTCCGTCAGAAAACACAGATTGCCACTGTTTTTGTCAGCAAGACCATTCGACAGACACCAGTTTAATTTTCCGGCTTTTGTTGAACAGAGAGGGATACACACATCAAAATTCAGTCATGCTGAACCAGCCAAATTTCAATACATGTCTACCCTGCTTAGGTTACAGAAAGGTGTCTCCAATCTCAGTGCCGCCCCCTTCCGATTCACTTTGCCTCATTGGCAGCACTGCCCTGCCTGTCAGCACATGTGATCCTGATTGGCTGATAGTGCTGCCCCTGCCTTTAGTATTAAGGCTGCTGTCCAAGATGTGATAGGAAGCTCATATTAAGACAGATTTAGATACTTATGCTAGCTTTATTTAAGAATATAATTTATTATTTTTAATAATAGGGAATATACAGCTTTATTAAACTGTGTTTTTTTAATATCTGGCTACTGGCTAGCATTAAAGCGGCCTTTAAAAAAGATGGAGATTTCTTTTAAATGCTCTATTCTCTAAAATGGCATAACAAATTATAAAAAGCTTATGTTACAATTGTTATGAAGAAGCAATCACTAGTTATGTCAAAGCTCTGGGTAAAATATTAAGCGTCTGGCTCTTTTTAACATCAACAAATGCCACCGTAAATAATAACACCAACAACAATAATAATTATGAAACATTTTCGCTTACTGCCCTCCGCCCTTGAGACCCGAGCCAGCAAGAGAGAACACAAATGCTACCGCAATTATCCCAGCGCTGTTAATTAGTCCTAATCCTTTTTTGCATACACTTTGATGTTTTCATGACTACAAGGCTGCCGTCTATATGAATAATACAGCAGAAACTACTTGAAGCGAATATTACAAACTTCTTTGAAGACTCAACTGGAATATTATAAAGGGGATCAAGTGGGGAAACTGCTTTAAAAAATGTTCTGGGCATGATTTATTTAAAAGCTGACACAGGGATGCTAACAAGCCTGTTATTGTGTTTACAATAATTATTAGCGTGTTTATATCTGCAGACAGAAGCAAAATGCAGACATCCCAGTAGGAGATGTGCGGTTTATCCTTGATGCAGGAAAAAAATAAAATATAGGCGCATACATTGGGCTGAAGTGTTCTATTTAAACGGTAAGCACACCCAAAAGTGATATTTTGGCTATGGATTAATGTTAGGGTTGTCCCGATACCACTTTTTTAGGACCGAGTACAAGTACCGATACTTTTTTTCAAGTAGTCGCCGATACCGAATACCGATACTTTTTTTAAATGTGTCCCTAAATGCAGCCATGTCCCCCACATATGCAGCCATGTCTCCCACATATGCAGCCATGTCCCCCACATATGCAGCCATGTCTCCCACATATGCAGCCATGTCCCTCCAGCCATGTCCCCCACATATGCAGCCATGTCCCTCCAGCCATGTCCCCCACATATGCAGCCATGTCCCTCCAGCCATGTCCCCCACATATGCAGCCATGTCCCTCCAGCCATGTCCCCCACATATGCAGCCATGTCCCACCAGCCATGTCCCTCCAGCCATGTCCCTCTAGCCATGTCCCTCCAGCCATGTCTCCCACATATGCAGCCATGTCCCCCACATATGCAGCCATGTCTCCCACATATGCAGCCATGTCCCTCCAGCCATGTCCCCCACATATGCAGCCATGTCCCTCCAGCCATGTCCCCCACATATGCAGCCATGTCCCTCCAGACATGTCCCCCACATATGCAGCCATGTCCCTCCAGCCATGTCCCCCACATATGCAGCCATGTCCCACCAGCCATGTCCCTCCAGCCATGTCCCTCTAGCCATGTCCCTCCAGCCATGTCCCCCACATATGCAACCATGTCCCTCCAGCCATGTCACCCACATATGCAGCCATGTCCCTCCAGCCATGTCCCTCCAGCCATGTCACTCTAGCCATGTCCCTCCAGCCATGTCCCTCTAGCCATGTCCCTCTAGCCATGTCCCTCTAGCCATGTCCCTCCAGCCATGTCCCTCCAGCCATGTCCCTCTAGCCATGTCCCTCCAGCCATGTCCCCTACATATGCAGCCATGTCCCTCCAGCCATATCCCTCACATATGCAGCCATGTCCCTCCAGCCATGTCCCTCCAGCCATGTCACTCCAGCCATGTTACTCCAGCCATGTCCCTCCAGCAATGTCCCTCCAGCCATGTCACTCCAGCCATGTCCCTCCAGCCATGTCCCTTCAGCCATGTCCCCCATACCTAGCCGCCGAAAGCCGCCGAAAGCCGCCGCCGCACGGAGAACATCACAGCATTCATTTGAATAGCTGTTTTGCCCGCGCGTATAGACACTCCCCCTTGCTCGGGATTGGACAGATCACGATCACCCATCCAATCCTGAGCAAGGGGAGTGTCTATACGCAGCGGGAACACTACAGCTATTCAAATGAAAGCTGTGATGTTCCCACACGCTGTTTAACCCATGCAGCGCGGCTTTCGATGAGGCGGCTTTCGATGCGGCGGCGGTGGGGGGGGAGTATTCTATTTAGGCATTGGAGGTATTTGCGGGAGTACAAGTACTCCCGCAAATACTCGGTATCGGTCCCGATACCGATACTGGTATCGGTATCGGGACAACCCTAATTAACGTCAGTGGGTTGTGTCACTCACTGGATTTTTGGGAGGACTGAAGCTGGACAGATGGTTTGAATCTGGGCCAGTTCTGCAGGGACCGACTGAACTGATTCAAACCATGTATTGGCAGGCTGAATGTACCCAAATTGATCGATTAATCAACTTCTGTTGAATTTTACATGTCTATTATAGCTACCAACAGTAAGCACTGTGTTCTTCTGGAAGTGGTGGCTTTCCCCGCCCCTCCCTGGGAGAACACAATGGCTCTATGGGAAGGATTCCCCATCAACACAGTCAGTGATTTTTTATGGCCGGTCTAAACTGTTAGGCCTCTTCCTCACGAGGCGGATCTCTCTGCTGATTTCCGTTGAGCCAGCGGATGACAAGTCCCTCTCTGCTCACTGAGCGGGGAGGGGCTTGTGCAGCGCCGCTGTCTCCTATGGAGAGATCCGATGAAAACGGACAGCATGTCCATTTTCATCAGATCTCAGCTGATCCGATCCGCCATGAACAGATAGGGATGTATCGCCATCCGTCTGATTTTGGCGGATCTGATCGGGTCGGATGTCAGCGGACATGTCTCCGCTGACATCTGACGCTCCATAGGCATGCATGGAGCGCCCGTTTAGGTCCGCCGTCAAAACTGACAGGTGGACCTGAATGGTCTGACTGTGTGAAAGGGGCCTAAAAGTAGATGCATACTATAAATGGATAACATTTTGTTTGTTAAAACACCTTGTATCATAAACAGTTGCCATTTTCACCTTTTTCATTATTTTTGCACCTCAGCTGATCTATCTTAAATTGTTTCAGCCACACTGGGTTGAACGAAATTAAAACTAGCAGTGTGTACAAGGCTAAAGGCTGGACTAGGTATTAAATAAATAACTTGTCTACCAAAGATGACAGTGCTAATAGTTCAGCATCGGAATATTTTGCTGAAGTCTTTGAGGACCTAGCCAACATGAAGGTGACCACACTGCCCAGAAATCAAGTGGTATGACAGCGTTGCCACCCCATCAAAGAAATAAGACTTGGCTGGCAGGATCAAAACGCAAGTCTGTGAGTTTGTAGGTGGCAGAGCCGATCCGCCTTATACACTCACTACGCAAGCTGCGTAGGGCCCCCGCAAATTACTATAGGCTGCATTTGGTGGGCACAAGGCTGCATTTGGTGGGCACAAGGCTGCATTGGTGGGCACAAGGCTGCATCATGGTGGGCACTGGGCAAAAGGCTGAATTTGGTGAGCACAAGGCTGCATGGTGGGTACTGTGCACAAGGCTGGATGGTGGGTACAAGGCTGCATGGTGGGCACTGCGCACAAGGCTGCATGGTGGGCACAACGCTGCATGGTGGGCACTGGGCACAAGGCTGCATTGGTGGGCACATGGCTGCATGGTGTGCACTGGGCACAAGGCTGCATTTGGTGGGCACAAGGTTGCATTTGGTGGGCACTGGGCACAAGGCTGCATGGTGGGCACAAGGCTGCATAGTATGCACAAGGCTGCAAGGTGGGCACTGGGCACAAGGCTGCGTTTGGTGGGCACAAGGCTGCATTTGGTGGGCACTGGGCACAAGGCTAATGATTTACATAGCTCAAGACATCATGGGTCAGGTAGAGGGCCCCTAAGCAGAATTTTGCTTAGGGCCCCAGGAAGGTCAGGATCGGCACTGGTAGGTGGGCTAAAGGGAAACATCTTGGTCATTTCCAACTTTTAGTGCTGGCAACAAAAATTTTATTTGAATAGTCTATAGTTCTGCTTTAACACCATCGCACTTATTTAATTAATAAGTACGTTGTTTAAATGTTCTTTTCAAGTAACTGGGTCAAGGTAGAGAGTGCAGGACTGCCACAGTTAGCAGCTGTTAAACGGCACCAAAAATACACGGCAATTACAACTGGGAGTACTGGTGATACCTGGCCCCATTTCTCTATCCCGAGCTGCTGGCTCCAGCATTCTTTAAATAGTCCCTCTCCTCAGCATCCTGGGAACATAAAATGCCACATTCGTGAGCGCTGCTCATTAATTAATATCCCAGCCTTTCTCAGCACGGGCCGAGGTAAGAGTACTGTAAATATAAATGAAAAATAAGTAATAATTCATGAAACCTGATTTGCATTTCTAAATATAAAACGTGTAAAATCCAGCTAATTAGCACAAGGGAGAGCTAAAGAGTTTCTATAGCAACCACGAAACATGCTAAATTATCATTTTTTTTTATGTTATAGAATAGTAAGCTCTGCTTTGTAAACTAATTTTCAATTTTTTTTTTTTTCTAACAAGTGAAAATTTTCTGACCGTGACAAAATGATAATGACGTGGTTGCATAGTTCCAAGCCAAGTCTAGAAAGACATTTTTTTTTTCTTGTAATAACAAGAGGAAGGCCCAAAAGATTTTTGTACGGTGAAGAGTTAGTGGATATCCTTTGACAGGGATTTCCTGATGGACCTGCATAACTAAACACACACAGGGTGGTTTAAGTACATCAAGGGACATTTTTTGTCCACATTTTTTTGGCATACCACTCATGTGTTCATTGAAATGCAACAACAAATAAATAAAAAGGGAACAAGGCAAGCAGCTCATTATGTGTATAATTTACAACCGGCCTCTTTAGAGCTTATCAGGCAATTAACTTCAGGCAAACAGCTAAATACACACAAGAAATGTATATAAGAGCTGTTTTATGCCAAGGGAGATGCATTTTTGTCCATCCAGCCCTAAGATTTACAGTACAGCCCTGTCTAGCAAAGGGCTGATCCTTGGTTGCAGCAGTACCACTCTCTGTCACTCTGCTCTTTTCTACTATCAGCAGGTGCCTTGCACTGCAGCAATTGTCTCTTTGTGCTGCTCCTTTCTTCCCCCTCACTAAGCTCTGCATTACATACTGTACAGTAGAATGCAAGAGGCTTACATCTTACATCAGGTCAAATTCAGGCTCTTACCCTTTTTGCATTACTTTTAATGATGTATTAATGATTACAAAAGGGAAATAGTTTGTGTCTTTTATAGGTTTTAGTTTTTGTTCACCTTTAAGGGGAATGAACTAACCTACTAGTAGGCTTGCAATGTATTCATTGATACAGATTTGTTTAGCTCAGTATTGCACTTGAAGTGGGTGCAAACCCCATTCATAACATTTTACCTAAAAATGTGATCTGTCTCCAAAGCTCCAAGTGCTGCATCTCTCTGCTGCTCTGTTCCTCTGTTATCAGCAGAGTCACTTCTGACAAGTTCTCCAACACCTTACACTCCATGCTAGTAAGTTAATTGGATCCTGTCCAAATTGGCCCAGTATATATGTATATATGTGTGTACGACTGTGTGTCCCAAGCGTTTCGAGATCCTACAGGGTTAAATGACCACACCAGTCAGGAAGACACTGGCTGCAAAAAGCACCTAGAGGCAATTTAGTTTTGCATGTGTAGCGCTATCCAAGTCACTCATTCATTTGTTCATTCATTCAACACACAAGATAACAGTAGATGAAAATTTGTGTCGGGGAGCTTAGAGGTCTATAAGCAGAGAGCTTGTCTATTCAGAATGCAGCTCTGCAAGTTTCTTTGTTCCTCTGCCTATGTGGATGGGGGGGGGGTATTTCCTCCATTCAGCTCACTTACAGTGTAAGCCCAGACTCCACACCCACTGCTGAATGAGAAAGAAGGATTTGTAACATGATCTGCCCTTTCCAAAGGGTGTAGAAAGGGAAAGACAGCAGATACACATACACAGCGTTTTAACAGCACAGGTTCCATTTAGAACAGGCCTAGCCTGGTCTGCATAGCTGTCCTCCCAGAAGGAAGCCTTTTCTAAAGATGATGCAAAAGAAAGCCCACAGTTTGCTGAAGACAAGCAGAGTAAGGACATGGATTACTGAAACCGTGTCCTGTGGTCTGATGAGACCAAGATCAACTTATTTGGTTCAGATGGTGGCAACCAGGTGAGGAGTACAAAGACAAGTGTGTCTTGAATACAGTCAAGCATGGTGGTGGGAGTGTTATGGTCTGGGACTGCATGAGCGCTGCCGTCACTTGGGCTATTTTAAGGGGACAGCAAATTTACACTGTTATACAAGCTGTACACTCACTACTTTACATTGTAGCAAAGTGTAATTTCTTCAGTATTGTCACATGAAAAGATATAATAAAATATTTACAAAAATGTGAGGGGTGTACTCACTTTTGTGGGATACTGTGTATATACATATATATATATATATATATATATATATATATATATATATATATATATATTTACATACATATCTATATAGATCTATAGATATATCTATAGATATATCTATCTATATATAGATCTATATATATATATATATATATTTTTTTTTTTTTTTTTTTTTTTATTTGTATTTTTAATTTTTAACCTTTTGTACTTAAATTCCTGTAACAAATGCTTGCATTAACGTGAGCAGGTTTTCTCCCCTTTATAAAAAAAAATATTCCTATGATTAATTGCCCCTCAATATAAAAAAAGAGCGTTTTATAGCAATCAAGCATTCCTGGAAATGTATTTAAGATGTTGACAACTATATAAGTGACTGAGGCGTGACTAAATCCCTACACAGAGTATACTTCTTTAATACGTGAAAATATCACTAGCAATCAGGTCCAATTAGAACCTGTGGTTTAACATGGTCCAATAATTGAAGCTTGAATTGTATTTTTTAACACAAATTAGTAGTTAGTTGTCTTTTTTAAAGAGGTTAATTTGTGATGTGATTGATCATGAAAGCTCAGGGCTGCTCTGCCATACATTGTAATTATAAGATTATACATCCTGAAAGCAGCATGAGAGTGTTATCGACCGATGGATTGTGGTGGTGGTGTCTTTTTTTTTGCTTTATGTGAGGCCATAGAGTGTGACTGACCAGCTGGTGTCACATTTTTGACACCAGACGTATGGTGAAAGAACAAGCCTGCGGGCCTTGGGCAAGCTCCAGTAGGAAGCCAATTACAAGCAGCGGTCTTCTTTCTGCAGCTGACGGACACACCAGGCTCTCAGACACAGCTTGTCTGACACCAATCCATAAAAGCTCCACTCACACTCAGGCTTCCCAATACACACTAGGCCTCTGCAACCGAAAGATGGTCATTGTAGTAATTTCATTCAAGAGACCCTGTCATCATTCAACTAAAAGTGGCAAGTAAAACACAGAAACGGATTTTAAATACCTATGTGCAGCCCTTTTCCTTTCAATAAATAATTTTGCTATTGGCTTTAAATTTGCTTCTGAACTTGCTAGTATATATGACTTCTTGAGAAAATGCAGTTCCCTTAGCACAGCCCTCTCTTTCCTTGCATGTCATAGCCCTCTCCTCGCCTGTCTAATCATTCTCTGTGCTGGTCCAGCTCTACCCCCTTCTTCTATAATCTTTCTCTATCTGTTCAGAAAGTACGGGGAAAAAAACGGTTAATCCTCCCAGAAATTCAGAGTTGTGCTGTGAACACTTCTTGTGTTATCTCAGGGAAGGTAATTAGCCCCCCCCCCCCCATATTATCATGGACTACAGAACAAATAATGCTTATGTTGTGGACATGAGGGCAGTGGAAGGGATACAGTGGTTTAGCAAAGGATAAGTGGGCAGGGCTGACACCATACTGTCCTCAAAAATGCTATGTGTGAATAGTGCACAACAAGAAATTAGGGACTGAGTGCATTTCTGGACACACATATATATCAACTGATATTTTTCTGTACATGCAGGGTCTTTAAAGAGATAAAACATGGGGAAATGTGTATGTATGTTTTCAGTGTAGTGCTTTAAGGGTCCAACTACAGCTTCTGTACTTTAGAGCCCTACCTACCAAAATACATCCCACATTACATTGGGACATCTCCGCTCCATCTATCTCTATTATAAAAACAGAGGGGCAGATTCACAGAGAATTAGATTATCGTAGCGTTTCCGAAATACACTACGGCGGCGTAGTGTATTTCTCCCGGCGCAATCCATCTACGCGAGTAGGGGGCGTGAAGCATTTAAAATAGGCACGTTCCCGCGGTGATCGAACTGCGCATGCTCCGTTCCCAAATTTCCCGCCGTGCATTGCGCGAAATCACGTCGTTACGTCGTAGTAGCGTCGTTTAGGTACATTCCTATTCCCGAACGAGTTACGTTAAAAAAAAATAATAATTTAATTCGACGCAGGAACAAAGGCCATACTTAACATGGGTTACGCACTGTTAGACCAGCAAAAAGCTGCTCTAACATTACGTAGCCAAAAAATGACGTAGGCGATTGCGAAGGACACTCGTACCTTCGTGGATGGCCGTAAAAACTCATTTGCATACCCCGACGGTGAAAACGACGCGGACTCCAACCAGTGGCCGCAAAAATATCGCAACGTAGATCCGAAGGCTTGCGAAGACGTAAGCCTCTCGGATCGAAGCCCGAAGCCGCCGTATCATGGTTTGAGGATTCAAACTAGTGATACGGCGCGAAATTTAAAAATTACTCCTGTCTAACACCAGTTAGACAGGCGTAATCGCTCTCTGAATCTGGGCCAGAGGTTCTAAATGTTTTCCATGTTATTCAAAACTATAAATGTGGGTGGACTGTAGGTAGATTAGCAAATATGGATAATGGTTTCAACAATATGCATGTCACACAGGGGCGACTCGTCAGGCGACTCAGCCGCCTGGCATATCGCGCTCCGCTCTATTCAATGGAACGGTTCTAATAGGAGCGACTCAAGTGGCTCCAACTTAGAAAATGTTTCTTGTACGACTTTGGGGGCGACTCGGGGCGACTTGCATTGACTTCAATACAGAAGTAATTTTGCATGTCGCCTCTGAAGTCGTCTTGAGATCGCCCCCAAAGTTGTGCCACACCTGTGTGAACCGGCTTTAACAAAAAAAACACCATTTTTTTTTACCAATTCGCAACTTTTTAGAAATATCCATTCCATTATTTTCTTTTTACATTCTGTTTCTAACAATGCTTTTCCCTCTTTATGCAAAGCATCAATTAAGTTTTTACTTGGCTCAAAAATAATACAAAAAATGGTGAGATGATAATACACACAAAAAAAAAAAATGTATTGTATTACCCAATGATAAATTTAGGTGGAAATGAAAATATAAACAATCTTACATAGCACCCCATACAATCACATGAAATTTGTAGGTTCAAAAAACTGAAAAACAAGATGGCTGCAACAGACTTCTGTGTATATTTGAAGGTCTGAGACCACAAAATGGGTAAAGGAAACATCTGCCTGTATATGTTTAGCCTGAGAGAATTGTCAGTTACACCTTGTCTGACGATCTGCATAGCCATCTGAAAAGTGTGCTCTCAGAACAGTTTAATTTATCTATTGAATTGGGCTGGTTTTCTTTTTAACTGCTGGCCTCCCCTTAACCTTATTACCCCTAGCAGGTTTCTGTCAAGTTAACATCCTCCATTACTCCACTGGGATTAACAGGCCAACTGACATGGAACTAATAGCTG
This sequence comes from Rana kukunoris, assembly GCA_029574335.1. Classification (NCBI taxonomy): domain Eukaryota; kingdom Metazoa; phylum Chordata; class Amphibia; order Anura; family Ranidae; genus Rana; species Rana kukunoris. The sequence continues at coordinate 395,467,685 of CM056051.1, forward strand.
GCCTTTTACACAGCACCCGTGAGCTTACGCCCAGCTGCCTATTTTTCTCTCCTGGGTCCCAGATCTGCCTGCCTCGCTTGTTCCCAATTTAAATCCACATTGTAGGGATGGGTGCACCTCAAGGCTAGACTGCTTGGGGAAAAAAATTGGTTCAACAATACAAAATTTATTTTTTACGGGTAGACCTTTTATGGTGCAACAAAGTCAGGGTCCATAAAACGAGCATTTAACACAGCTAATGGTCACTATACAATAACATGGTTACCACAATGAGTGGATCAATGTGTTCAATGATTTGTCAGAGTTCAATGAGCTGTTCTAAATTATTCAATCTGGAAAGTGTCATTTACTCCATACTAGTAGTTACGACACTGCTCAACATTTATATTGGAAAACACCTTCATTAAGAGTCCAAATAGCCAGAAAATGAAGGCTAGCCATAGACATGAGGCTTAAAGATAATTGGAGGCATGGCAACCTGCTCATTTTTAGACTCTTTTTTGATATCTGCCACAATCCTTACCCAACCCTGGCTTGTGGAAACTTGTGATTTTCTTTCTTCTCTATGGAAAATGTATTAATTTGAATATGTAAATGATTTTTTATTACTTTTGTTTTTTATATCAGGCACTTATGACACTTTTTTGACCAAAGGTACTGTGCTTAAGTTACCCCCCCCCCCCCCCAAGGTGCTGGAATGAGTCTCAACTCCAGTAGCTGTGGCCACCCTTACGTCAGGTTATAGACATCTGGAATTCCTTTTTTTTTTCTATATTGAGCTGCAGATATGTCTGAACTGAGTATTACAAATCAGTTCCATGTGCAGGTGTGTAGGCATTGAGTATTAAGTGCATACGGGAAGGGGCAGCCACTGTATCTACCACAAAGAGACTAAAGCTGGCTGTATACTACTAGATTTTAGAACAAACGTTCCAATGAAATTCTAATCAGTATGTTTGGTGACTTGATGAATGCTGTTCGAAAGTACATTACATTTTGGAACAAATACCACAAACCTCTTTTAAAAAAAAAAAACCTCCTGCACCTTCGAAATTTCTCACCACATTGGTCAAAAAACAACCGTCGATTTGACCCCACGCAAAAATCGAATGTATGGCAGCTCCCTTTTCTGTTAAAGGCCCAGAAATGCTTTCCAAACACCACTTCTAAAAGGCAAAAAGTAGAAGCTAATTCAGCCATTAAGTTTCCACAAAAATGTATTTATTTTTACCCAGGGCTGGCTTTTATGTGTATGTAAACCCTAAAGCCCAGTTCAGTTATGTCAAAACGGATGAAGTATTCATTCGTTTTTCATTAGTGCTCATCTCAGTTTTTCATCCGTGCTTGTGTCTTCATCAGTTTTTTTTTTTTGTTTACATCCACTACCAATGCAAAAACGTATTCAAAAAGGAGAAAAATAGAGCTTTGATTAGTTTCAAAAACCGGATGATGACGACCATAAACTAATGTAAATGGAAGATCATCCATTTACATTTGTTTTTCCATAGAGATGCATTGATGTCCATAAATTTTTCTTCATTGTTCCCCTTAGCTCTGTTAGGGCCCTTTCACACACGCGGACAGTATGTCCTTATTTCATCCATCTGTTCTTGGATGAAATACAGACATACATTAATCCCTATGGGATACTGGGTGTCAGCGGATGAACATCCGCTGACACCGATCTCATCAGTCCCCACTATGGTCCGATTCTGCAGGTAGAGAAAAGTCCTATTTATCCATTCATCTGCAGAGCGGATCGGGTGAACACGGACAGACGCTTCGAGGGGAGGGGTTCTGTAGAGCTAATAAATTAGTAGTAGTAGCCTGTGATACATGTGGTCGGTGCTGGGTTGTTCCGGTTGCTGCTCAAGCAATATATCTTCTGTATACTGAACACAGGTAGGTCACTTGCTCAGTGCGTCCCCCATTCAGAGAACATCTTGTATTTTTTTTACAATGAATAGGAGGTGATCTCTGATTGGCGGTGATTATGACATCATCTGCACCTCCTCTCAGATTAATCTAATCACAGAGTGTATGGTATACACTTTAAAAAAATTATATTCACAGTAGCAGTTGGGTAGCAAGTCCTTTGGTTGAGCCGTACTTTTTCGTCTCTCTCCCTTTCAGCAGATGCTCTGCAAATGTCCCACAATACTTGCAATGCATGTGCAGTTAAAGCAGGCACTGAACAAGCAATACAACACTCCTTCACATCCTCCCAAAAGATCTGAACATGGAGTGGGAATAAGCCCAAAAAAACACATATCCTTTCACTATGTAGGGATTTCCTCTCATTTCCTGTTGTGTATATAAGACAGGAAGTGAAAGAAAATCCAGGGATACAAACAGCAAAAAAATAAGATGAAAGTAGTTTAACCTTCCCATACCTAATCCAAAAATAACAAAACTTTTGTCTTTATTAACTAACTGTATGCTTTAGCCGAAATGGTGAAACTTCTGCAAAATGTTCTGATTGTCACTGAAATATTAGCGAAGGGAAATTTCCCTATTTCGCTCATCCCATAACATAACCCGCTGGCATCAACCTAACGCTGTAGGATCAGTTATGGGTGGACTTATCCTTGAAAGGGAATCCATTTCCTGCCTAAGACATTCCTACAGGAACTCTTTTCCGCTCGCTTGTTCTCTCACATCTCAATATATTCTCACCACCAAGACAAATATTATTGTAATCCATTACGTAAGGAACGAAATACTTGTGTGAGCCCTCGCCACCCTCTCAGTAACACAAAGTTTAGGGGAAAAAAAGACAACAAGCAAAAATTAAAACCACATGGTGACTAATTACTATATTCCAGAATAATCAGCGTGCCTGCTAGTGATTTGCTCTTTTTTTTCAAAGCTTGTGGCTTAACTTTATTACAGTAACTGTAAAAATAACTATGGATCTCTGAACGAAGCTGAGCAGCGAGATGACAAACTCATTGCGCCTGGAACAATTGTTCAGCTGCGATAAAGCAGAATTAGTTAGCACTGTGATTATTTAGATATTCACATTTAAAAAATACAACAGTTTGTAGTCTCATCTGGGAAAGTGTGAAACAGAATGTTTAAAGCATTGGTGGAGTTAAAAATGAAAGGAGGATACAGCTGTTAAAATAACGAAAACACAACCAATTCACGCTTACTTTCCTTGTGACGGGAGGGCAATTATTTTCCAGCGCAGAGCCTGGTGCTCTTCTCAATGGGGATGATTTAATAAGGCATTTGTGGCACATTTGTGGCACATTTCTGGCGGGGTATATGTAGTTTGAAATTTATGAAAACCCTGTGACATTGTCAGTACCGACCCATGTGACAAATTTAAGTAGTTCTTATTTGTGACACTTTTACAGTATGGCGCTACTGTTGCGTCAAATTTATTAAGAAATACCTCAATATTGGTGATCAGTAAAGTAGAGGGAAATAAAACCTATTCCATGTTGGAGAAATTTGTTAAATGTATTTAACGCCTATCTCAATGCAGTGCAGCTGTGGGCATGTGCTTGCGGTCACTCGATACTTTGTTCCACTGGAAAATGGCGCTCCCCCATGGTCCAGCTGTGGACTGTTCCTGGTCTGTGCCTTCATGAGATCAGAAACAGTCCACAACTCAAGATTGCTGGAGCGTGGGGGCGCTGGACTGGTCTTGTGCTAAGAGGATTAGGTAAGTATATCTTCTTTCTTCTCTCCCTCAACAAAAACGAGCAGGCACTGCCCCCTTTACATGGGAAAACTTTTGTTTCGCCCAGAGATAGGCTTTAAGCTCCCCCAGAACTGATCGTTGATATATTCCTGTTTCTATCCCAACTTCTTCAAATAGCTTCTCTACCTGTAAATCTCTACCAGGAGAGATGATTGTGACAGTTCTATCACAGTTGTATATACACCTTACTGACACGTACATGAATCACTGTGTTGCCTTGATGGTGGGACCCTGCAAGAACCATGAAACGTATTAGACCCATGTGATGTCATAAGCCTAAACCAGATTGATTTTGGGTCTACAAATTGAGTGCCGGTGACTTTTTTCCTTCTATTGATGTACATGAATTTGACGCAAGACCCGCCTGTTTATCGCTCTACCCCAAGGCATATTTTAGTCTGTCTTACATTGTAAATTGTAATACTACCATGGTGGTTGACACCATAGCTCATGCAAGTGAAAAGCAGCAAGCAGAACTTTTGTTCTTCTGCTGACCATAGACATGAGATTAAGGTGACCACGTGTCCTGGATTGCCCGGGACATTCCCACATTTTGCAGGTCTGTCCCAGGAACATTCATTCAAGGACAATACAGTGTCCCAGAATGAAACTGACACAGCCAACCTCCCCCCCCCCCCCCCCGGGCCAATCTGATGTCCCCAAAAAAGGCCGCCACATCACCGCTTTACTCACTGACAGTACTTGTCCTGGCCCGGGAATGCCTTGAGGAGCACAATCCTGCCCTCTGCTTGTGATTGGAGAAATCATAAATCCCGCCTCTTGTGTCCAATCACTGTGCTGTGATTCGTTACAGCACAAGCTAATTTTTGGGAAGGGAGGGTGTCCCTGAATGGTAGTTTGGAAATGTGGTCACCCTACGTGAGATGACAGTTATGCCTGATATGGCTATGAAGATATGACCGTTGAATGGTCATTTTGTAAAAGCTTCAAGGCATTAAAATGCAGTTTAGCCTGAGCATGCATGTTTATTTACCAAATAGACCTCCAAATAGACCTCCCTGATGGAACATACGGTATGTAACCAAGATGCTGGGTTCAACTCATCAATGGATCATAACTGAGGAGCACCAAACAAATTCATGTAGAATGCAATAGTAATCTGAAATATCCAGCAGCTCTAAACTAGCATACGCATATCCAAGCAGGATCTGACATGAACAGGGAGTTCAGGGCAGTGCATACCTCTCTGTTCTGCCCGGATGTGTATATATCAGTGTACAGCTGCTGCATATTTTATCCAGTCCTTAATTTGGATAGGCTCCTGGCAGTGTCTTGTACATCGTACCCGTGACTCCTGGGCAAACAATTATAATTGAATGTCCACTGTACAGCCCCCTTGCGGCCATGTGTTCAATGTCTAATGATACATTTTTAATGAACAGCAGTGTTTACACTGCATATAGATGCTGCTTATTAGTGAAGTACGGTGTTGTCTTTTTATAGTCCTTATCTCAATTTAAATAGACAAGCCTCTGTCCATATACTTTACAAGAGATCATTTATATTCTGTAGGGGGCTTATTAAATAATGCATTTATTAGTCATTTAGCAAAGATGCTGATTGCACAGGTTGAACCTTAGACAGCCACTAGAGGTAGCACCGATGAGTTATTATATGAAATATGATACAGTAAAAGCTTGGTTTACAAGCATAATTCATTCCAGAAACATGCTTGTAATCCAAAGCACTTTTTTACAGGGTATATAAGAGAAGTGTAGCAATAAGTTGCTAAATGTTGTACCTTCATTAAATACAACCATATTGCTACACTTAGAGGCGCCTTTCTTCTTTTTTATACTCAGTTGTGACATGTCGCTACTCTTATATCAAAACATTGCTTGTATATCAAGGCAAAATGTATTAAAACATTTTGCTTGTCTTGCAAAACGCTCTCAAACCAAGTTACTCTCAAAGCAAGGTTTTACTGTACTGAAATACAACACAACAAGCAAGTAAAATGTGGAAAGTCACATCAACATTACTTGTGCCTAAAGGTAGCGATAACTACACAATTAAATTGAGTACACAATTGAATTATATGATTAATTCCTTTTAAAGTATATCTAAACCCCTGATTTAAAAAAAAAAGTATTACATTGTAGCTTACTCGTCTTTAGATGTCATGGCTTTATTAATTTTCTTATTTATTCATTTTCACCTGGTGATCCCATCAGTAACACCCATTCTGTCCTGGGTGACTATGCTCACTCACCACACTGTATCTATGGAGGAGCAGGGTTGTCACCTTAATGCCGCATACACACGACCATTTTTCATGTCATGAAAAAAAAACAATGTTTTTCTCTACATGATTTCTCTCAAGTCTGCCTTGCATACACACGATCGTGATAAAAAATGCTCAAGCATAGCGCGGTGACGTACAACACGTATGACGGCACTATAAAGGGGAAGTTCCATTCAAATGGCTCCACCCTTTGGGCTGATTATGCTAATTTCCCGTCTCATAACTTGCTTCTGAGCATGCATGTTTTTTTTCCCGTCGTTAAAGCTTACACAAGACCATTTTTCACGATGAGAAAAACGACGACAAGAAAAAATAGAGCATGTTCTACATTTTTAATGGCCATTTTTTTCGTCGAGAAAAATGCTCTGGAGCCTACCATTGAGCCTACCTCAATGTAGCCTACCAATGACCATTTAAAAAAAATGCATTTTTCTCGTCATGAAAAATGGTCGTGTGTACGGGGCATAAGACAGGACTACAGAACTCATCCCACTCTCCCATCCTCCTATTTTCTATAACATAGAGGGGAGCGGGGCAGAGCTAATAACATTTCTTGAGCTAAGACAGCAGAGTGTGCAGAACACGGGATGGCAATGGATTTTCTGGTGGGATCACTTGGTATTTTTGCACTTATTAAATAGATATAAGGGAATATATAAAAAAGGGAAGTGGGTGGAAAAATGTCTCCCGAATACGATTGATAAGAACTCACAATCCTATAAGCGAACGTATAAAAAATGAATGAAATAAGAAAGGTAGAGGAAGCTCCTCCTCCCAACTCTGAGGATTTTAATGTGAGATATCAATCGTGGTAATAAGGTAAACACACCAAACACGTAGGTTATATATCAAAAATAGATACATAAAATGTCCTACGCTGTCGGGATAATAGAGGCGTTCTGACTTTATGTCTAGTCACACTTTTTTAAAACAGGATTGGTAAGCACACTTTCATATTTTGTTGTATATAAATTTATTTTTTAGATTAAATATTGATAAGTTTGTAAAAATTATATTATATATTTGCTGTTCTGTACTAATGGCATTTATTATTATACACATACGACTATTTCTCAGAAGAGACCGAGGTGCTAAAGCCCTGAAGAAGCACGCAAGTGCGAAACTAGTTGGCAATTAGTGCACCAAACTCTGTCTTTGTTATTCTGTAAATATTGCGGTCGTCCTTCAATTGATCTGTTTCATATGTATAATAATTTTATGTAAATTAAATTTTCTATTTTTGATATATAACCTACGTGTTTGGTGTGTTTACCTTATTACCACGATTGATATCTCACATTAAAATCCTCAGAGTTGGGAGGAGGAGCTTCCTCTACCTTTCTTATTTCATTCATTTTTTAGATATAAGGGAATACTTTAAATGCTATATTTAATAAACCAAAGGGGAGCAAGAAAGAGAAGTTCTTTGTTAGGGTTTACATATATTTACATACTTGTCTTTGTTCGTGATTGTGTGTCTCACTTTTCCTCTGCTCTACAATCTGGCTTTCCTCTCTGTCCTCTTCCTCTCTCAGCACTGCTGAGATGATTGGAACGTGAGTGCACACAAACCACAGCCGCACAGTGATCCTTCTCTCGAGCTGGCAGTATAAAGATTTTCCCACACACAGCCTAGCTCTGACCCTGTGCGAAACCTTTGAATTTGTATAAATAGATCTGCTGGAAAATCTTGGTGGATTTCAACATGGAACTCTTTTTTTTTTTTTCCTTCTTCTTCTTCTTCTTCTTCTTAATACAATTTAAAACACACACAAACACACACATACGCACTGCAAAGCTGTATTTTATTTTTAGATCACATCATTGCTAATCCTTTTTTTTTTGGATCAGATTCTGAAAATAATCTTATTTGGGGAAAAAAAATGTACAAGGCTGTGATTGCTATAAGCACTATATACAGTAAATAAAATAACTGCCTTAAAAGAGAGCAGCAAAGGAGGGTTTAAGGTGGGACAGATGTGATTTTATAAGTGAAGGGTGTTGGGCAGGCTATGGCAGCCATTCTCAAGCAGGGTCTATTCGAAGTCTGCTGTGGCTCATTGATGTTAGGTGGAGAAAAGACAAAAGTCCATCTACTGTAGTTCAACCACAAAAAATAAATAAATAAATAGTATAACCTCCAAATACAGAATCCTATACCTACAGTTGATCCAGAGGAAGAAACAAAAACCCTAAAAAGTTCAGGCTGGGGAAAGATCGCAACCATATGGTCGGGATTCGCCCAGATGCCTGGAACGGCACCTGGCTCAGCCTCTCAGTAAGCCGCTAAGAGCCCTCGCCAGCTGCTCCTGCCCCCTCCACGGCCAGTTCTCCAGTGAGTGCAAGAGGGGCAGATCAGACAGCGGTGACTGATGGTGGAGAACTGAGAACTGAACGATCAGTGACGTTTGATCCCTCAGTTCTCAGGTCTTAAAGCCAGCGGGGGGTAGCAGATGCAGAATCAGATTGATACTGCATCCACCTAGGTTAGTATTATTATTATTATCATTTCTAAAACAAAAAAAAAACATTGGACTGTGCCCGCATAATGCTTCTTTATCAATGTTCAAGACAACACGCAATCACAGCTTGAAAACACAGAGCATTGCCTTCCTGTAACAGACAGTGTCTGTAAAAGCACTCTATCACAGGATCACCAGTTAATATTTTAAAGAAAGCTGCATGTTTTAAAATATTAAAATTACTTTTGAAGTTACATTAACATTTTAAAGCATTTATGGTTGGGTTTATATAAACTTGTATAACCAACGGCTGATCTGAGGCTCATAAAGGGCCTCAGTGCGCTGCCAAATGCCCACATGTTGTTCTATGTTGTCCATCTATCTGCATACATCATATCTATATATAATGTATGCATCTCTCAGGGCAAACATAACTGTGTTGAGTTTCCTCAACTTTCCTGTGTTAAGTGTTTTCCTTGCAAAATACATCACAGCCAAAAACATTCTGCAGAACAGCAAAACATATTCATTTTCACTGGATAGTGCAATTTGCAACGGATTCAGAAACATGGAATCCACCTCATAACCTATAATTCTGTCCCCACCGTTGTCTCAACATCTCGGCAAGAGTTTATTGAAGACCAGGTCCATATGTTTGACTGGTCGGTTCAGGATACCGCAGTTTACTAAAATGCTACATTAGATATCCACATCAGATATCCATAGAGACTAAAGAAAACGACTTCTATAGTGTATGATGTGGGAAAGAACCACAATTACAATTTAAAATTACCTCTCTCTAGTGAGCTCTGGTTAACCAGCAGTAATTCCATAAAGAAACTTTGTGCTCTGATATATTTTTCTTTTCTGAAACACAGAGTGCACATAACCGTATACTATGCTTGCTGCTGATTTCAGCCAGACTTATTGGTTACAAAATGTTCTGCCTATCGTGAGTCGACAGAGCCTTACCACGGCACACTCCTGATATTTTTATCTTTTTGTCTGCACCATGGTAGATGAAAGGATTATGCCGCGTACACACGACCGTTTTTCGCGATGTGAAAAAGAAAATGTAGGTCATTAAAAAGGATTGTGTGTGGACTCCAGAGCATTTTTCGCAACGTTAAAAATGTTTTTCACGTTGACGTTTTTTACATTTACATGAAAATAACGCGCATTTTTAGAAGCAAGTTATAAGACGGGAGCGCTCGTTCTAGTAAAACTAGCGTTCGTAATGAAGATAGCACATTCATCACGCTGTAACAGGCTGAAAAGCGAGAAACGTCTCTCGCTAAACCTTTACTAACGCAAAATCAGCAAAAGCAGCCCAAAGGGTGGCGCCATCCAAATGGAACTTCTCCTTTATAGTGCCGTTGTACGGGTTGTACTTCACCGCGCTTTGCTAGAGCATTTATTTTTTTAGCGATCGTGCGTAGGCAAGGCTGGCTTAACAATAATCGGGTTGAAAAAAACGTTGTTTTTTCTAGACCTTTAAAAATGGTCGTGTACGCGGCATAAGTCTCACTGGCAGGGAAATTTTGCAAGAGGAAAACTTCCTATGAAAAAACAATTGTCTGATCACTGGAGGCGCTTGCTATCACGGTCTTTCTCAACCAAGGTTCTGTGGAAACCTAGGGTTCCTCCAGGGGTTGTTAGGGGTTTCCTGAGCAGTAAACTATCTTTTTACTTATATATAAGGTGGGGGGATTTTATGACCTGTGGTTGTATTAAGTATTAGCAGGAGTTCCCTGAAACTGGTAAGATATTTACAAAGCTTGGGAAAGGCTGGTGTGAAGAGTCACAACTGGGGAATAATTCCAATTGCAGATTATATCGGAAAGCATTGCTACTAGGTATTGTTCTGTTGATGGTGTGCCCAACCTGAGGGCCATATGGTACTTACTCTGGAGCCCTTGTGCCCAGCAGTGAATAGCCAGTATTTTCCCTGCCTAGAGCCAGTAAAATAAAAATATCTATTACAGTACTACAGGGGTGCCCAACCAGTGGCCTGTGGAGCCCTCTGATGTGGCCCGCGACCTCCTGCTCTGGGATAGTGGGTTGGCAAGCCCAAATCATGTGTTGCTGACCCACCATCCCAGAGCATCAGTGTGGTGAATGAATCCTGAGGTAGAGGAAGCAAGCAGCTGTAGAACAGAGCCTTATAAGCCGATGCTTTCTATATAGTGCCAGCTCCTGTCACAGGCGGTGTGTTACCAAATGCGCTCTGCCTGGGACAGCAACAGCCGGTGATACCTGAATGGAAGAGTGTTATTAAAAGGTAAGTTTATTACCAAAATCACAGTGTATATATGGGCATCTCTGTTCAGCAGTGGTTACTGGGCTGCTTTCATTTTTAGGCACAGCGCATAAAACCCGTGGGTTACCTGCACTGAGCCATAGACTTCTGGTTTTGTGCACCACACCTGCAGGATATAATAGAAGTCTATGGCAAAGTATAGCTAACCCGCATGAAAGCCTTACTTGCACTACGCTCTACCCTCGGTGTGGGTAAACCACAGTGCATCAGTGTGAAAGCAGCCTTTGGCCCCTTTGATACGATCAGTCCAACCTAATTGGACCCTCCGTTCACCTCTATGGAGCATCAAATGTAAACAGGCTTGTGGCCGTTTACACCCACCTACCTCTAATCCAATCTGTTAAAAAAAATATATATATATATATAGGAAGGGGAGATCCGGAGGGCCAATAGTGTAGAGTGGGCTTTGTCGGTGTCTGCTCTGCATATGCAGAGTGGACACGGACCTGTTATGCGCCCGCTTCACTCATTGTGGCCCGCGACCGGTTACCAAGTTGCTTAAGTGGCCCTCGCTTTTTAAAAGTTTGGGCACGTCTGTTCTACTAGTTAAATGGTTTTGTGTATTTCCTTCTCATTTACTTCTTCTTTGTTGATTTTACCCCCTTTAGTTTATTTTATTTCTATGATCTTTCAAAATTACTCTTGCTAAGAGAAATATCAAATGTGCCACCTATAAAATACAAGGTGGCTGTAGATAGCACAAATGTGCAAATATAGAATATCTGCAATGGCAGTCTTTTGTAACATGTTTCCAGTTTGACATTCTCCTGCAACATGTCCACAGTACCTAATAACCAGTTCAAGGACAAGGACCTTCAGCAATCAGGGTGATAAAGCAAAGTGTGCCCCCTTTCCCCATGAGCAGTGAACTAAGGCAGGCCAAAGAAAAATACAATTTCCCCGCTACAACACAATCAGTGTAAATGGGAAAATGCCTCCCACTGCACTACTGTATTCTGCCAGCGGGGGGCACAGGGAGCATTCCCAGTTGGCAGACAATGATGGTTACTGCTAGCGGCTACAGCCGCTGGTGATAACTGTATGTAGAAAAACCTGACATGCTGGTTCTACCCAAATTGATCAACTTAAGTACAATGAGCCTGTCTTATACATGGTTTTAATCTCGGCCAGTTCCAGCTGAACCATTCAAGATTCAAACCATCTATGCCCAGCTTAATTCAGTGGTATAGGTTGCAGGTTCCAGCCCCCCCCCCCCCCTCTCCTTCTGAAGCTTCCAAGGTGGAAACGTGTTCTACCTAAACCTCTGCCCAGCCCTTCTAATGGCTCTTCTGACTGTCTACTGTAGTATGTCTGCTGTATGGCCATTTGGTAATTTCATGAGCTGCACTTGGGGTCCACTATATATATTAAGTTGATCATCATTGGTTAATGGTTCCACCATGATGGTTGGTGAATTTGGATGCTAATTATTACTTTTTATCTGACCCTTATACTACCCAAGCACAACTTGCATTTGGCTGCAAAAATGTAGTAGTTAAAAAAAAATAAAACATAGGATGTGTTAAATCAGTATTACATTCTTACACTTCCCCTCTTTAAATTTGTGTAGGCAGGTTCCTTTTAGGGGTTTATAAAGTGAGATTGACTTTTTAAACCAGGACATTGCAATTGGAACAATACAGGACTGGAGCGTACAGAAAGAGCTTCCAAAGCCTGGTTTCCGCAGATTATATTGTAAAACATATTGTGTACAGCCATTCATCTTTATCTCACCAAGATGGGACCTTTCACCTTTTACAAACTTAAAAGCACCACTTCAATCGCATTTACTGTTTCATGACAGATATTTTTCTCCTTCCATTTAACAATAAAGGAAACACGGGCTGTTCGAACACACCACACCAAACCGGCAGCCTTTGCCATCTGTAGGTCACCTCTAACCCCAAATCCTGGATATGAGGGGGCCCAGCCATCTACAAATACAAGACAATGTTGACATCATCGCTCTCCTTCCTTTTTAGTCAGTCTGCTGAGTCTTCCTATTCTTGCATGAACGCTATTTCCATCCAACTTAAAAAAAAAATTGCAAAAGCAAACAATGCTGTAAGATTTTTAGAGGATGCAGTCAGGAAGGTCAGGAAGGAGTCTGCACAAAATTAGGAAGACTCTTTTTTTGTTTTATTGGGGGTGACAGAAGCAGAAGTGCTACTGTTATGAAAGATGCAGCCATTGTAAAAAAAACATGCCATTCTCTTACATTTTATTGAACATCCTTAAAGGGGTTGTAAATGTTCGTCGTTTATTTTCTAAAGTGGTTCCTTTAAGCTAGTACATTGTTAGTTCACTTACATTTTCCTTCGATTTCCCTTCGAAATGTTTATTTTCTTTGTCTGAATTTCTCACTTCCTGTTTCTCCTCAGTAAGCTTTCCACCATCGTGTGAGCGGTGGAAAGTCAGTCAGAACAGCTTACTGAACACCTTACTGAGGAGGAACAGGAAGTGAGAAATTCAGACAAAGAAAACAAATAAAAAAAAATTGAACCAACAATGCACTAGCTTAAAGTAACCTATTTAGAAAATGAAAAATGAACCTTTACAACCTCTTTAATCCTTCAAGTTAAATTTACAGTCATTCTTGCCTGTATGACTAAGCAATGCAGACTTCATGAGAATTACACAATTTGTCTGTGTAGAGGTCAAAAGGTGACATATGCAAATAAGGATTTACATGAAAAGACTTATTTGCAGGGCATGGAAATCATGGCATGCAGTGATGAGCAAGTATCAAGCATGGTCATGTTTTTTTCAAGAACTGATGACAAAATATAAGACTTGCCATTTAAAATGAAAGAATATTTAAAAGTATCAGGGAGCCTATCTTAAACATGGTAAATATTTCCAAGGCCTGGATTTACCATTCGGGAATGGGACATACACATTTTTTGTGAACATCGGGGAAAGATACTCAATCATGGGAACATGTGGATGAATCTGCACAGCGAATGGGCTTCGTAAATGCAGCAAATCTTACATCGGGTGGTTGTTAGCAAAATTATATTTGATAAACAATTTAAGGACAAGTGCAGTGACCCATTACTTCTTAAATGGTTCTCTGAGAGTTCTTCCTCCGTGCACCTGCCACCAAAATACCAGACAGAGTTCTGAGGGAGGGTTGATATCACACACTTCATCATGTCTTAGTGTATGGGCCTAATGACTGCCTAGCAGGCCTGAACATTGCATTATGGGAGGAAGTCATATGCTTCCACATACCCAAAGAAAGGAGCTGTAGGGAGTGCTGAAAAGATGAGCATAAAGTGGCCCGGTGGTGGCTTTACACAGACACTTTATTTTGTTCTGAATGTGCAGAAGCTCAGCGTTCCTCTAAAACTTAACAGAGGGGCGTTACTTAGGGGAGCCAAAATCTGTAAGCGTAAATCTTCAGTTAGGAAAATTTGGCCCTGAGTAGTAATTCCCATAGTCCTTGGCAGTTTTTTTTAAAGATACTGACACCACCACAAGTGACAGTGACAGGCCCCCAATCCACTAATACTCTCCTTGCCAGTGCTCCCCCATAGTACCTTCTTCTGTTGCGGGCAACAATATCTGGTGCTTCGAGACAAGGAGGAGCATGTAATTTTCTCCTATGTAACAATCATTAGGCCCAAGCAGCAGTAGCAGAACTACAAGGGTTGCAAAGGTCCCACTTGTGACTAGGCCCTGGTGTTCCACTACCGTGGGGGGGGGGCTCCAAGATGTAATGAAGGGGGCCACTGCGGAACATGTAAAAGGGTCCCACTGTGGGGTCGTAATAATGGGCCCCACAATGGGAGTAAAGGGGCCCAGGCTTAGCGGGAAAGGACTGGGGACCAGTGGGTCATGGGTTTTTGCACCGGGGCCCTGAAGGTTCTAGTTATGCCTCAGCCAAGCAGAGTCACATCACCGAGGGAGTTACATTAATGCTCCCCTTAGCACCCAACAACAGCTAACACTGGAAATTTGAATGCCAACTGCTAAAAAGGAAAGAACAGCGGGGGAGTGCTGGCAAAATTAAGAATCGTTGGTGCTGTGGAAGGGACCTTTGTAAAGACAAGTTTCTCTTTAAGCCATAGAAGACCATAAGTATTCATTTTTGGAAATCTGATTGAATGCTCTGGGCATCCAGAAATCATTGCCCTTGTAGTACATTTCTTATATAAGTCCCATTGGTTTACTTAAGAGCATAAACACCAGAATAGTCCACAAAATGGCCACTTCATTCCCCATGTGTCAGAAACTGATATGTTTTATAATGCGCTGAATTTAGTTGGAAGACGTGTAGGAGCTAATGCTGCCTAACACTTTAATGAGACAATTCCAAGGTTTTTAGATTTAAATTGCCATGAGCTTCCTCTTACAACATTCATACATGTGTATCTTCGAATATAAAGAATAATGATAAACCCAACGCTCTTGCACTTTTTCCCAATTTGCCATCCCCCGAGCCACTGTCTGAGTATATGATTAGTCTTTTCATTATATCAAGTTCTGACGTTTAGATCTTTTGATGTCTTCCTAATTTTAGCCTTTGATAACATTTGCTCTTTTTCTCTTATTAACATTCCCTTTTTATCATTAATGATCCACAACTGACATGACACTCCATGAGTCTCTAATTACTTGGAGACATCTTGGAATGTGGACTCAACAGTGATATAATATAGAGCATAGTTTTTTTAAAGGGTTGATCTACCCAAAAGTGGTATTTCACATATAGGTGAAATATGGTAGGCAGAATACCCCACCTGCTATTTATAGCTCTAGAGGACTGCAGTGATGGGATCTTGTTATAGTTCTGGCTTTGGTTCCTACTCATCTTGGAGTTTTGCCTGTTCACACGCATCTGGGAATGTTCCCAACCTACCTGAAAAACAAAATTGAAAAACCTAACAGTGAAAGTGGGAAGCCCTCATAGGGGCCACTACAGGTGTGCAGACCCAACAGGCTCTATTGTCTATTGTCAGACCCAAAAGGATCTATTGTCAAGTTTCTTGCCTGGAGATACTACCAGTAAAAGAACTTCCTGAGAGCTGCAAAGCTGGAGGTGTGTCTGTGTAAATCCAGGATGTAAACAGGCAGCAGCTTCAGCTGCCCACAGTTAAAATGGCTGCAGCCAGACTCAGTGGAGGGAGATTACTGCAGCATATTTGGCTTAAGTACAGAATTACATTATATATAAAATAATATGCAAAGTGGTTGGAGGGAAGTTTCAGAATGGCAAAGATGTTTTTATTACAAAATATGTGAGCAGACTCTCTAAGTTGGAAGCTGATTGATTACTAGGCACATCTGCACAAGATTCTGGGCGCACCGCTTTTAATAAATCTTGTCCTTTGTGTTATTGTTGTTTAGACCAACTTTGAAGATACTTTCTTTTTTTTGCTACAATTAAACAGGATAAGCTCAAACCTCTGACTTTTTTTTTTTTATTAAGGAAATGCCAAAGGTCTTCTAAATAATGCTATAATAATGGCGAACGAAACACATGTAAATAAAATAAAACCACATTATGTGTTTGATCCCATCTTTAATGTCTACAAATGCACCAAAAAAGCCGCCTCTCCTCACATGCCAAGCGAATCCTTGGCGATACAAAGGGGGGATTTCTCAGAGTCTGTACAGTTCCAGAGAGTCGCTGACAGTTTTTAAGTTTGGGCTTTTATGTTTCCGCAGGAGCTGTACGCTTTTTTCCCTATTAGCATTGCCGTTGTGGTTAATATGACAGGTACAGCCTCAGGAGCAGGAAGAAGGGAAAAAAAATAAAGGAATTACAAAGCAGTGGGGAAGGTAAAAGAACTGACAATGGTTTGAGGGCAGCGCTGAAAACTTTATGTATAGATACCTGTGCTAACAAAGGGTGTCTTTGGTCTATAAAAGAACACAGCCCTGGTTCTATGGGAAGCAGAAAATAGCCACGCAAAGCAGCCAAGTTATGAAGTCACAGCAAACGATGTTTATTTCGGAATTACAACCCGGTTATCACTAAATCCTCCCCATCAGGGACAATTAGAGAAGAATATTAAAAGTTCATCCCACGGTTCAGTCTTAAAGCCCAATGCTGGCTTTATCTTTATGCCTCGTACGCACGACCATTTTTCCCGGGGAGAAAACTTCCATGTTTGCTTTTGGTCAGGAAAACTGCCTGTGTGTATGCTCCCTAGCTGTTTTTCCGACAGAAAAACTGCGAGCAAAAAAATTAGAACTTGAAATCTTTTTTCCCGCCACAATTCTCTGCGTTTTTTTCCTCAGCAGTTTTCCTATAGAAAACACTGCAGTGGAGCATACACACGGACAGTTTTCCCGACCAAAGCTCTCATGGCAGTTTTCCTGTCGGGAAAACCGGCCGTGTGTACGCGGGGAAAGCAACCAAGCAGGTTCTCGGTTTTCCCCTCAGCTTTCCTGGCGGACTTTTGACCCCCGGGAAAACCGATCGTGTGTATGAGGCATTAGTCTTTCACAGTTGTAGACAGGGTCATCTTAAAAGCATCATGGGCCCCTGGGCAAAGTAATGCACTGGGCCCCTACCAGCCTGCCCCAATTTACGCACCTTACTTAAAGGAAAAATTGTTGATAGGATTAAACATATATTTAATCCTAATTAAATTAATCCTAATTAAAGTACTTTCAATAAAATGCATTTTAAACAATATAAAAAGCATTACATAAATCAAAGACTTATCAACACAAAGGGTACAGTACAGGGGTGGGGGGCATAAGGGCACAGTACAGGGAGGTCGGGAGGGCACAATACTGGGATCAGGAGGGCACAGTACAGGTTCCAGGAAACTGCTCTGGACACGGTCAACCTGGGACAGCTTAGTAAAAACGGGACTGGCCCTGCAAATCCAGGACAGTTGGCAAGTATGATGTAAAGCAAGACAATCGTGGGGCCCCAGGCACCTGGGGCCCCTGGGCAGTGCCCAGGGGTAGCCATGCATTAAGACAGCCCTGGTTGTAGAGGCTCCTCTCCTGTACTAAAATAGCTTTCTCTGAATTAAATGCACACTGTGAGTTTCTCACAGTATGTTTTAGAAGCGGCAGCAAGTCAGACAGATGCTCACCTAATTTCCTGTGTGGAGGATTTCCAGCATTATCTAGCCTTTTCCTTCCCATCTTTACTGTCCCTGCCTCACTCCTTTCATTCGTGGATTTTTAGTTATTTCAATCATGGAGGCTGAGCATCACACTGTTTTCAGGAAGCTATGTTCATCACCCTCCCTCTACCTGTATTGCGTAGAGCAGCACAGAGGCAAAGTGATGATATCACTGGGTCTAACATTACATATAAAATAAAATAAAATGAAAACAGGACAAAATATTATTTTATTGTCAACTATATCTGCAGAAAAAATCTTTTTGAAAAAAGCAGTTACTTGTAAAACCCCTGCTATGTTATCTTTGCCATCTGTGTCCCACTGGGAATATTTCCCTCTGTCCAAAATTAAGATAATATCCTTGTAAACAGCTGTCCTCTGCAAGATTTTCCTCTGTTCTTGTTCTAGTGACAACTCAAAATTTCACTTATGCCCCTGCCAGGACATTTTTAGTGGGTGAATCCTAGTGGGGAAGCGGTAATAAAAAAAATGTTCCAATGTTCCAGTTGTTGTGAAACTACAAGTTCCATCATGCCTCTGCCTTTGGGAGTCATGGTGGTGTTTCGTCAGATTAGGTGACCTGTCAGAATTTGTAATGGAAGTGATGTTCCGTTGCCGCCATCTTGCTACACCCACACTCGTCCACATTAAGAAGGCGACAAGCGGATATCTTGTTACACCCACTGGAGTCTGGCATTTCACACTTATTTTTAGCAGTAGACTCAGCTTATATAGTGAAATAAAATACAATATTTTAAAATCCCTCAGACTGTTTTAATGTTAATTTTTCAGAGCAGCGGGTTTCTGTCAGATTAGCAAACCTGTGAGATCAGCAGGTTTGCCGCTACGTTTAAATTCAACATCTGAGCTGCCAGACAGATTTTTAAATACTGTATTTCACTATATAAGTTCAATTTACTGTTAAAAATAAGTGTGAAATGTCAGACTCCGGTGGGTGTAAAAAGATGTCCGCTTGCCGCCTTCCCACTGTATCCTTACTGTGGAGTGTACCTAGATGGCGGCAACGAAACCTCACTTCAATTACAAACTCTGAAGGGTCGTCTAATCTGACGAAACACTTGTAACTGTCAGCCTTGCAATGCATCATGGGACTTGTAGTTCTGTAACAGCTGGAGGGCCCCAGGTTCAGCACCAATGCTTTAATCCAAACGCTTGTGCCTTTCTGGTGTAATCATAGGCTGCAGACGAGCATATGTTTTAAATAAAAAACCCTGATCATGTGACAAATCTCTTATAAGTTGGGTGCCAATGGCTCCTGAAGGGTATGTGGGGGGGGGGGGAAGCAGGACACTAGCATTGTGAATATCCAATTTTAATATAAAATCCCACATTGATACATACTTTACATTCAGATATTAGCCTCTAGGACTAAACCCTAATTGAGGGTGAAGCATGTAAGGGTGGGCGCATAGTTTAATAGGCATTATAAACTTAATACAAAAAATCTTATTGAAGAAAATTTGGATTTGTGGAGTGCAACTTGTAAGTGCATCGCAGAAGTATTTTTGGAAGAGCTGGATCCCTCAGGCAGTCTAAATAGCACTGGTGGCCGCCGGCCGGTGAGGGCAGCCAGAAACCACCTCGAGCGATGCCATCTCCTAATCCCAGTGTCATGATATTAACTTGGACATCGATAGCACCTTTTAGTATGACCGCAGCTGGTCCCAGTTCTATTGTGGAATAGCAATACACTGTATATACCTTATATATATATATATATATATATATATATATAAAATCAATGTACATAGAAAGATTGACTGCTATATATGACATACTCTAAGTTTGGGTTGATGGCCAGAGCAGCTCAAGACAGTTGGTCTAGGCAAGGGGATGGGGTTATAAATGCAGGAATTCTACGTATCTTAAAGAACCTAAATGCATAAAATATTGTTATTCTTCATAATACCTTGAAGTATGTTAATATTCCATTTATAAATTAAAATGCATAAATGTAAAGACTTCACTAGGTGGTCAGATCAGCTGACTTTGTACATAAACCCTGAGATGCCGCTGAAAGTCCTGAGACTGAGGGTCAAACCCTGAAAATTCCTATGAATGGTAGTGGAATGTAGGTCGATTTATTTATTTGCTTATGTATAAATAGCACCTTGAGTTCTGTTACTTTTTATATGCCCTGATGAAGAGAGACTTTGTTTCTCTTGAAACAGTTTGGTTCAGTCAGTAAAACTATTTTATTATCAGCTAGCGGCTCCCCAGACCAGCGGCTTGCTCGGTTTAATACCAGTGTTCCCGCACAGCCTTTTCCTGCAGCACTTCTTGCATTCTTCATTCCAGCACTTCCAATGGCGACTGTAGTTACAAGAACAGAGCTGCCGCTCAGAATCAGATTTTTCTCCTATTAGTGATGTATACATTGGGGTTGATTTACTAAAGCAGACTTTACTCCAGAGCTTAGTAAATGGGGGCAAGCTCTGCTGACTCCCATTGTCCAATCATGTGCAAGCAAAAATGTTTTTTTAAAATTCTCCTTGAATGTGATTGGGTATGTGATATGTTGTAATGTCGGTTGACATTTTACTTGAAGAATAAGTTAATATGATGACAATGACAATCGACAGTCCAATAAATGTGCAGACATTCCCTAACATTCCTAGCTCATAACTACTTGCAGCTGCCCCAGCATACCTGATTTGGCACCTAACTTCGGCTTTGGCGTGATACTGGGAAACACGACTTCAGCAATAGAACCACCCAGAGCATCCCTCTCCAACAGTGAGGGTGAGTCTCCCCTCTCCTCCCCTCCTCTTTCCCCTCTGGATCTAGACCAGGGATTCTCAACCAGGGTTACCCTAGGATTCCTCCAGTGGTTTCTAGGGGTTCCTTGAGTAATGGGCAATTTCTAACTCTCCAATAAGTTCCCAATAACAACAAAAATCTTTTTAGCTATCTGTAAGGAGGGAATTGTTCCCAATGACCACAAGTGTAGGGAGAATTCTTCCCACTGACCCTCACACTAATGTATCATGAGTTGTAGATATAATTGTTTTTAGCAGGGGTTCCCTGAGACCAGAAAGTTAGTTAAAAGGTTCTTCTGTGTTGAAAAGGTTGAGAAATACTGATCTAGACCAGGGGTCTCCAAACTTTTTCAAACAAAGGGCCAGTTTATTTTCCTTCAGACTTCAGTGGGCCAGATTGTGACCAAAAGGGGCAGAAAATGTCACGGCCCATCAGTAAGACTGAATATGGCCTCAAGGTTGGTGGTCAATAGGAGTAGTGGTGCCCCTATTAGTAGGAGGAATAGTATCCCATCATTGGTATCCATAGAATAAATAATGCCCCATTGTTGGTGTCAGTGGGAGAAATAGTGCCCCAAGGGCCAGATAAAGGCTACCAAAGGGCAGTTTGGAGACCCCTGAACTAGATCCTTGACCTAAGAAAAACCTGGGAGTGTAGTTATCCTTGACTTCCACCTGGGGCAGCAGTGATCACTACCTGCCTACATGTTGAGCGCTTGCACATTATGGCATAAAGCTCCTGGTGGGCCAAATATTTTTTTTACTTCTCCTTTAAATGCCTGGCAGCCAGGTATCCGCATCTGCTAGTTCTGGTAGCAGGTCACCGATAATCCACATCTACATTTTTTTTTTGGTGGATGCAAAGTTTGTTGAACTCTAATAAATAAATGATAACTTTGCTTCTCCCCAGCACCATTACTGCTACAGAGTTACAGAGCCAGAGGGGGTCGGACGGATGAATTATATATTTTGCACATCATGTTAGTGCATTTTTTAACCTTTTGGGGTCAGCAAATAAATACTAAGTGAATTATTCAGCCCAATAACTGATCAATACGGTTCAGCGATATATTTTTTTGTGTTTTATGAAAGGTTGTGGACGAAAGGCAGTGAGCAATTATGGAAATTGGACCCAGGCAGCGCACACTTCTCCTCCCCGCATAAAGGCACCACCTTGACAGATAATCGATTATGCTTCCTCTGCTGCTGCTCAGTGACCCTTGCCCTTTCCAGCTCTGTCTGACAGCTCGGAGACTAGTTTATATTTATTTTATTGAATTAACTATGTCCTGCCTGCCTGGTACTTCTCACAGCACGAAACAGAAAGGACAAGAATCCCTATTGTTCTTAGGAAGAATTTCTTTGTTCTTCACACCCACCCCTTTGGTTGATCTAAAAGCCAAGGGAACTCTTCCTTGTACCTTTAAGCCAAATGTACACATAAAGGTTGGGCTACCTTTAGCCTAAAATCTTGAATCCGGATCTGTAACAAAATTTGTCAATACTTAAATGGACCAAATCCCCATGGAATTTTTGATTGTGCAGTGGACAAAGAAAACAATGTATGATGAGTGTATGTAGACAGATGTGGCCACCATCCAACCCAATTTACATCAGATTTGTCCAATTTTCAAATGAAGAATAATCAAGCCATGAGTGTGGGGGGGGGGGGTGGGTGTGGGAGCCTTTCATTAGTACGGCTACAGCCTTAAACTTGGGCTGCAGATTTTGACAGTCTACACCTGTCAAACTCGCCCAATGAGACCAATATGGCCGCACCGCAAATGCGAGCCAAACATTTGGCTTACAGTTATAGTGTGGTTCCACGTTGTAAGGCATTTTTATTTATTTTTTATTGTTTAAGGCCTAGTGCACATCTATGCATTTTTACCGTAGTGCTTTTTGCATTTAGCATATTGGCACTACAGAACGTGACCCATAGGAAACCATGTTTAATGGACTGTAGTGTGTTTTGGCAAAATGCAAGAAGCGCAAAAAATGCTTAGGTGTACACCAGACTTTGAAGGGTGTTTTTTCACCTTAATGCATCCTATGCATTAAGGTGAAAAAACGCCTTGCAGTCTCGGGCCCCCCTAGCCCCCCCGTTTTACTTACCTGAGCCACAAAACTCCTGGGTGCGATCCCACGATGGTTTCCCCCAGCTTGGGGAGACTCTTCATTGGAGATTGATAGCAGCGCAGCCATTGGCTCCCGCTGCTATCAATCAAATCAATGATGCAGCGTGCCAGGGGCGGGGCCGAGTGATACAGTTGGTGGTTATGGCCGCCTACTGTATCATGGGAGCGTAACCGCAAGCTAACCCCCTTGGGAGAGCGCTTCTGAGAAGGGGGTAAGTTATTGCGGGGAGGAGCCGAGAGCCGCCAAGGGACTTCAGAAGATGAGGATCGGGGCCACTCTGTGCAAAACAAACTGCACAGTGGAGGTGAGTATGGTATGTTTGTTATTTTTTTTTTTTTAAATACCTTTAAAGTGATAATAAGGGTTTGTTTCTTTTTTTTTTTAAAATAACAAACATCATACTTACCTCCACTGTGCAGTTCATTTTGCACAGAGTGACTCCGAACGTCCTCTTCTGGGGTCCCATGGCGGCTGTCTTGGCTCCTCCCCGCAAGAGCTGACCCCCTCTGGGAAGCGCTCTCCTGAGGGGGGTAACCTTGCGGGTGCACTCCCGTGTTATACACTCGGTGTGCATAGCCGCCAAGTGTATGACTGGGCCCCGCCCCCTGGAGGCTGAATCATTGGATTTGATTGACAGCAGTGTGACCCAAGGGCTGCGCTGTTATCAATCTATTCAATGAGGAACAGATCGGCCATGGAGAGAACGACACAGGATCCCGCCCTCGGAAATTCGGGGCTCAGGTAAGTAAAACGGGGGCTCGAGGGGGCTGGACACAGCAAGGTGTTTTTTTCACCTTAATGCATAGGATGCAACAACACGAATGTTTACAACCCCTTTGAACAACAATAAAACAAAAATAAAAAATAAATAAAAAATAAATGAAAAAACAGGTGCCAAGAGGTAGTAGTAGTGATTATAGGAGATACACAGGCTAGTCACAGCACAAAAGTAAAATACTGGCCAAAAATGGTGCAAAATATGCCTGAAGCATGCCATCTGCTGGCTTCAACTGTTAAAGATCCACATTTGGTATTTCATAGTTCCGTTCATATAAAGAAATATATGTAATTGTATTTTTGTGCCCTAACATAAATATATAAAATAAAATATACATCTACAAAAAAACATTATATATTAACTTTCAGTAACGAGAAGAAATATTTGTGAAATGAAAGAGACAGTGATATGGATTTTTATACTTGTCTAAATGTATTTTGTTCCCGGATGATATTACATCTTTTACAGGAACCATGGCTAAAAGCTATAAATCCTGTTGCCAAGGTAATTCAGCAATAAGTAGTTTATCACACAAGAATCCTCAAATTTAATGTAAAAACAAACTGTCGAAAACACGTAGTTTCAAAGTTCTCTGAGCTGCGTGTACCCCAGGGGGGACTTCTGACAAGTTCGGGGGTACTTCAGAATTAAACTCAGAAACAGCTTATAATGTTAGCAAATTACAAAAACATATTATAAAGATCTGACATTCGTTTTAGTATTTTAAAGGTATAGTGTTTTTTATTTTATTTTTTGTCTATACAGTGCAAAGCCCTTGTCTGTTTAACCACTTTGTTGCTAAAGGACCAGCCCCCTTTTTGCCATTCGGCACTGCGTCTATTTAACTGACAATTGCGCGGTCATGCAACGTGGCACCCAAACAAAATTGACGTCCTTTTTTTTCCACAAATAGAGCTTTCTTTTGGTGGTATTTGATCACCTCTGTGGTTTTTATTTTTTGCGCAATAAACAAAAATAGAGCGATAATATTGAAAAAAAATCAATATTTTTTACTTTTTGCTATAATAAATATCCCCAAAAATATATATAAAAAAAATTTCCCTCAGTTTAGGCCGATACATATTCTTCTATATATTTTTGGTAAAAAAATCGCAATAAGCGTTTATTGAATGGTTTGCACAAAAGTTATAGGGGTAGATTCACATAGAATTAGATTAGCGTAGAGTATTTCTGATAACTCATTTGCATTACCCGACGCAGAAAACGACACGGACTCCTCCCAGCGGACGCAAAAAGATTGCATCGTAGATCCGAAGGCTTACGAAGACGTAAGCCTCTCGGATCGAAGCCCGAAGCCGCCGTATCATGGTTTGAGGATTCAAACTAGTGATACAGCGCGCAAAATTTGAAATTACTCCTGTCTAACACCAGTTAGACAGGCGTAATCGCTCTGTGAATCTGGGCCATAGCGTCTACAAAATAGGTGGTAGTTTTATGGAATTTTTATTATTTTTTTTTAATTAATTTTTATTAATATTTTTTTTTACTTGTAATGGTGGTTATCAAAAAAAAATTCGTGACTGTGACATTATGGCGGACACATCGGACACTTTTGACACTGTGAAAATGATACTGGCAGTGAAGTGGTTAACTAGTAGGTGGCGCTGTAGGGGGTTAAGTGTTTCCTAGGGAAAGCTTCTTACTGTAGGGGGGATGGGCTGTGTGTCACATGACACTGATCTCCGCTCCAAAGTACACGGAGCGGAGATCAGTGTCATTGTCTCTAGGCAGAGCGGGGAGAGGCTTGTTTACACAAGCTTCTCCCCACTCTATCTCTCCGTGAGACGATCGCGGGTGTCCCCGCGGCAATCGGGTCCGCAGGACCCGTGGTCGGGCTCACGGAAAAAGAGGCAGTGTCTTAAAAGGGACGTACCTGTACGTACCTATGCCTGCCCGTGCCACTCTGCCGACGTAAATATACAGGAGGCGGTCCTTAAGCAGTTAAAATGCAAGAACAAAAAATTATATTTTTTATACATGCGGAACAAATTATTTTAGTTTCCATTGACTTCTATGGGGAAACTCACTTAGATATGCGAGTGCTTTGGATTACGAGCATTCTCATGGAACGGATTATGCCCGTCGCTACCGAGTCCGCCAGCCCCCGCCAGCTCAGTGGGAGATTTCTCCGTTGATCTCAGCTGAACTGGCGAATGACAGGTCCCTCTCTGCTCACTCATATATTTCTGATATAGGTCAGCCCCTACTACAGTCTCACACCTTGTGGCTTGCTAAAAAAATGACAATGTTGCAGTCTGATCATTGAGGAAAATTCTGCCTGCAGCAGACTAATGATATCTTCTTAGCCCAGGCAAAGTCACTGACTGAAGCTGTTTAATGAAAAAAAAAAAAGTTAAACTTAAAAAAAATGGTGTGCTATAGTATATTGTAACACAATAGAAATGTATTCCTGCGGACTTGAAAGGTCCACTTTAACCTTTGTTCCAGTGCAGCGTATGGGGCCATGGTGTTAACTAGTCATATCTGCAGATTTCACCATCTCCTTAATATAAAACAATATTCTGTGTTTTTTTTTTCCTTTACAGCCAAGTTCTTCTTTAAAGTGTCTGTAGAACACAAAGGCTTTGTTGAGATAATCTCAGAACGTCGCTCTTTGAATTCAGCGCTTTCAATTAGAGCCCTGTGTCACCTGCCATTGTGTGACTCTAGTTTAATAATATGTCTGAGACCATGTTAGGATCACTCCTAATAAAATAAATGAATACATTAATTACATAACAGCAACGCAGAGGCAGACAGAAACAGATCTCACAAGAGCGGAAGGCCTTTCAGGACTGGAGAGAAATCAGAGCATAATTGGTAAGATCAGTAGCTATAGCGTTTATCAGATGATGATCATATATACGTTGACATATTTAGCAATGAGGGGAGAATGCTATTTAAATTTCAAGGGATGGCATATATTACATTTTCCACCATATGCATTTCATAGCATGTCCGATTGGGCAATGGAAAATAAAATCAAGTGAAATGCGTAGGTGGTCGTTTCTGGCTTCAGTACTTATCACTTACCAGAACAAGCAGGATGTTAGAGTGAAATAAGGACTTGTACACACGATCGGAATTTCCAATGAAAAAAGTCTGACTGACTTTTTCCATCGGATATTCCGATCGTGTGTATGCCCCATCTGAGTTTTTTGATCCGAAATTCCGATGAATTTCATCGGAGTTTACATATAGAACATGTTCTATTTTTCTCTGATGGAATTCCTACGGAATTCCGATGTGATTTGGACGGGCAAAAGCCACTACGGGCTGCATCAGCATTTTGGTTGCCTTCAAAGAGCTGGTTGTATCTGTAAAGCCCTGTACACACGATCGGATATCTGACGGAATCGAATCCGATGGATTTTTTTGTCGGATATCCAATGAAGCTGACTTTCATCAGTCTTGCCTACACACCATCAGTCAGAAATCCTATCGTGCCAAAACGCGGTGACGTACAACACTACGACAAGCCAAAAAAATGCTTCCGAGCATGCGTCGACTTGATTCTGAGCATGCGTGTTTTTTTTCCGATGGAGTTCCACACAGACAATCGGATTTTTCAATCTTTTTTTATCCATAGGAAAAAATTAAAACATGTTCTATTTTTTTTCACTGATGGAAAAAAGACAGATGGGGCCCACACATGATCGGTTTGTCCAATGAAAACAGTCCATCGGTCTGTTTTTATCAGACAAACCGATTGTGTGTACATGGCTTTAGACTATATAAATGTATACACTTTTTATCATATTTAATAATTGCCTCTGCACTCAAATGCAGATGATGCAAGTCTAAAAGATGGGTTGCACACTGCTGGTATCATCCATAAGAAACTTTATTGGAGACCGCTCAGACGGAACATGGTTCTGCTATGGAGTTCTATCTGAGCAGTCTCCAATAAAGGTCCTCTATGCTGCTGACTACTGAAATGCATTAAGATAAAAAGCCTTCTGTGTGCAGCAGCCCCTCTGAGCCACCCCTAATACTTACCTGATCCCCATCTAGATCCAGCAATAATGTAGGAGTGTCTCAGCTGCCTGTGACTACCTTCCTCATTGGCTGAAACAGTAGCGTGGCGCCATTGGCTCCTGTTGCTGTCAATCAAAGTCAGTCAGCCAATGAGGAGATAAAGTGGGCCAAGGTGCGGCTCCATGTCTGAATGGACACAGGGGGCTGTGGCTCAGCTCTGGGGTCCCCATAGCAAGCTTTTTGCTTTTTGGGGCACTCAACAGGAAGGAGGGGCCAGGAGCACCAAAGAGGGCCCCCGAGAAGAGGAGGATCTGGGCTGCTCTGTTCAAAACTGCTTCACAGAGCAGGTAAGTATAATCTGTTTGTTATTTTTAGCAAAAACAAAAATTTGACTTTAGCATCTTCAATGAAACAAGAAAAGTCGCTCCAGGTGAGTGAGTCTCTGGTTAATCCCCACACACCCACTAGTCAGGTGCTAGCCCAGCTCACATGCTGTGTAACATAAAGAAATTATTCCGGGTGGCTGCCCTTCCAAATATCCTTTTATTAAAGCTTCATATGTGGTTGATAGGAGCAGGCGACAAAAAGGTAGACGTGTTTTTGTGCAAATGTTAGCACTTCTAACTTTTTGTCTCCTGCTCCATCTGTCAACCACTTGTCATATGAAGCTTTAATAAAAGGATTTTTGGAAGACCGAAATCATTTCCTTTTGAGACTTTAGTATTATTTTAACTGTCTGTCTTGGTGACAACATTAAAAACTCCCTGCGTGGAGATTTTTGACACCTTATTACCTAATTACTAATTACGGCTACAGTATGTGTAAGCTGATATGTTTAAAACTTAAATAAAGAAAAGATTTTAGCTATACATACAGTTTAATAAGCTCTTCTTTAGTCATTACAGTCTAACATACTGCTTCAGTTCGCTTGTGATTTTTTTTTATACCATGATAATATCAAATTTCTGGTCCAAACACAAACACACAAACTGGGACATGACAAATCTTGCAGCTGATATTTGTGTTTTGCCGTCTCTAAAACAAGGCATTTATTTCCGCTCCTTCTTTTTCTTTTTTTCTTTGAGAAATCACAGGAAGTTCCACTACAAGACTATAAATCTAGCAGGGGTCTTGGAGCATTTCATTACAGCATTTGCATAGTATTATTTTTTTGGCTGATCACCACAGGAACAATTTCTCATGTAAGTTTGTGTTATTCTTATACGCACTCACAGAGACGTGTTATATACATATTCATTCTGGAACCAGATGACTTTAATACGTGCTAAACATTTACAGTTAAAGAGACCCTAAGACCCTAAAAAATTGCACTTAAAAGTACAGAAAAAAAAACATTTATTAGAAATGCTAACTTAAAGATTTTTTTTCCTTTTCATAAAATACACAATATTATCAAAAGTATTGGGACACCTGCCTTTACACATGGAGGAACTTTAATGGCGTCCCAGTCCTACTCCGTAATGTTCAATATTGAGTTAGCCCACACCCACCCTTTGCAGCTATAAAAGCTTCAACTTCTCTGGGAAGGCTGTCCACAAGCTTTAGGAGTGTGTCTATGGGAAAGTTCATTCTTTCACATTTGTGAGGTCAGGCACTCATGTGGACGAGAAGGCCTGACTCGCAGTCTCCACTCTGATTCATCCCAAAGGTGTTCTATCGCGTTAAGGCCAGGACAAGTTCCTCCACCCCAAACTCACTCATCCATGTCTTTATAGACCTTGCTTTGTACACTTGATGGGCAGCCATGTTGGAACAGGAAGGGGCCATCCCCAAACTGTTCCCACAAAGATGTGAGCATGAAATTGTCCAAAATGTCTTGGTATGCTGACGCCTTAAGAGTCTTACGGGAGGATTTTTTTAAATAAATGCTCCGTTGACAGGGTCTCCTTAGTCACTGATTCCTGGTCTTCCATTCTAAAAGTGTATTTAAATCCAAGATTTTTTTTTTTTTGATAGAGTAAGGAGGGGTTAGAACAGGGATAGGCAACCTCGGCTCTCCAGCTGTTTTGAAACTACATGTCCCATGAGACATTGCAAGACCCTGACAATCACAGGCATGACTCCTAGAGGCAGAGACATGATGGGGTTTGTAGTTTCACTGCAGCTGGAGTGCCAAGGTTGCCTAACCCTGGGTTAGAATCTCGGTCGGGTTTTAAAGCTATATAAATCATCTTTGGGGTGATTTACTCTGTCTTTTTATCTTACTGACCACTGTCCCTGGGACTGGAGATGCAGGATAATCTGTCATTGGGTTCGAAAAAGAAGGAAAATGCTTCATATTTGTTATCTGAGACAGGACTTCCCTTACTTTGGAGAGATCTCCTTTCACTTCTTGTTGTATCTTGAAGAAGGAAATTAAAGAAAATATTCCTGATGGGGCACAGGCAGCAAAAAAAAAAAAACATAACCAGGTATTATCCATTGGGTAATCTATCCAAGACCAACACAAAATAAGTGTTTGCTCCAGATATACTTTAAGTGGTGTATTTATTAAAAAAGAAACTGCATGTATATTTATTCTGTGCAAATGGGGTAAAACTGAATGTTCTCCTTCTAGTTTCTCTATAGCAGGGATCTTCAAACTATGGCCCTCCAGCTGTTCCAGAACTACACATCCAATGAGGCATTGTAAAACTCTGACATTCACAGACATGACTAGGCATGATGGGAATTGTAGTTCCTGAACAACTGGAGGGCCATAGTTTGAGGACCCATGCTCTATAGGTTAAATGTTAATCATTCATAAAAAAATAAAAAAAAGAAGCTCAGAAAAATACAGAATTTTGGCCACTAGATGGAGCTGATTTTCATAGTAAACAAGTTTTATTTCCTATGATCATTAGCCCCCTCTAATTTTTTTTTGCTGTCACAATGTAGAGTATAAGATTTCCTATCATCTGTGCCCAGTCTTGCCACAAAGAGTTAATCCAGCTCTGAGCAATCCTCTTTTCTTTTTTCAGTGAGATAAACGGACAAACTGGAGAAAACTTTTGGCCATTCTTCCCCCTTGCTGTGAATGGCAGGTTATTTACATATCTCATGCACTAGCCCAGAGACAGGCATTATTTTTTATTTTCCACCCCACTCCTTTTCTGAAGTTATGTGGTTACTTTTCTAGATTTTGACTGGATGTTACCGATCATAGCAGAATTTAGTGTAAGGAATACACAGGAGGGAGAAAATGCATGTTGACAAGGGGGAGTGTAGAGGTGGACAGGGAGTCTACTGACATCACGACTCCACCCACAGAGCTCCAGACAACAGACCCACCCACAGAATCTGCAGTTTTTCAGGTCTCATAACAGACAGAGGGGAGACATTTGACAGGTAAGGATACATGCAGGAGGCATCTATATCCTTATAGATCAGCACTATGGAAGTAGTTTAGAAAGGATGAGAGTGGATTTACATCCACTTTAATAATATTTGATTTTCCTGCGTTCGAGAGCAACAGTCACTTCCTGTCACAGGCTGACAAAGCTAATCGTCTAACTGGCAATTAGTAGCAGCATTGTCAGTCTGCCCTGTGAGCTCCTTCAGTTGGCCATTAGACTATGATGGTCCTAATAGACAGCTTAGCAGCCAACTAAAGCGGTGCACACAGCGAGCTAACAATGGGACTGCTATTTGCAACAGTAGTAAATATATATTTTTAAATGCATGTGTGTAAGATGCTAAATTTAACTGATTAGCCTTGTGCAGTCCGTGTACAGCAGAGCTAAGACTGGGAGAGGCAGAAGCAGCACAAGGAGCCAAGCAGTTGCTCTGCATGTTCTTGCAAAAGACATGCTGACAGGAGGAGAGAGCAGCGTGGCAAAGA
Source organism: Rana kukunoris (assembly GCA_029574335.1). Classification (NCBI taxonomy): domain Eukaryota; kingdom Metazoa; phylum Chordata; class Amphibia; order Anura; family Ranidae; genus Rana; species Rana kukunoris. Next base: position 395,499,076 of record CM056051.1, read on the forward strand.
GATGAGATCATAAGCCTGCTGCTTCTCCCTCACTATCCAGTCACAGGTTGGGGGAGGGACAAGACCTGTAAGTGTAACTTACCTGCAGCAGAGAAAAATATGGTTGTATTGTGTGACACAGCTTTGTGAATCTCAGACTTTGATGGACAGAAATGTAAATCCTTTGACAAGTAGAACAGCTGTCATATGTATTTCATCTGTGCATTTAGCTATCTGCCTGGAGTTCAGCTTTAAAAAGTCAGCATAGCGTTATGTACTCTGTAATAATTCCTGGCATATTTGTTATAAAATGAACCAACAAAGTGAAACTCAGCGAAGTTGTAGCCAAGGTCCTTCAGGCATTTCTCCTTGTGCCTCTAATAGGCTGATCTGGATCTCAGCAGGGTTATTAGGAGCTGTGTGCTAAGTACTGTATTAGCTGCATTAAGCTTCATCTGGCAAATGTGTATATGTAAATCTTCCTATTTCCAGACAGTCTTGTAATTAGGGAAATGGTTTTCTTACCGTATTTGTTTTCAGCAGAAATGTTACTAACATGTTTTGGTGACATCAAAGCTAAAGGACAAGCAGGACGCAGATGGGAAAATTCCTGGGAAGGACAAGTTGTAATCCTAACAGGGATCCAAATCATACCCTTTAAGAAAAAGGTTATTTTAGGGCCTTTCGTCTGCCAATCAGATCCGTTCCTAATAGAAAATGATTTTCCCATTCACTTACAATGGCTTGTTTTATAGACAGCGCTGTTCTCCAAACTAGGAATCTCCAAAGATTTGGGGGAATAGACATCCGTCTTCATTGGTGTGAATATTATAAAATGTGTCAGAGGTTTGCATCCCAGAGATGACCAACCGATACATCCCAACTGTCACATCTGTCAGTTCAGAGAAGAAAATGGTACTGAGTATCTATCCAGCTACCTATTCATTTCTTTCTGGTTTTATTCCTTTAATTAAATGAAAATAAAGGTAATCAGATTGTTCCAGGGGGTTAAAAGCCTTCATTCCCCCAGTTACAAACAGCACCTATCTATGCAATATATATTATCTATCTATCTATCTATCTATCTATCTATCTATCTATCTATCTATCTATCTATCTATCTATCTATGTAATATATAATATTTATATATCAAATCTATCTATCTATCTATGTAATATATAATATTTATATATCAAATCTATCTATCTATCTATCTATCGATCTATCTATCTATCTATCTATCTATCTATCTATCTATCTATCTATCTATCTATCTATCTATCTATCTATCTATCTATCTACCCTATATGCCTTCATCAAAAAAAAAATCCCCGTAGTAAGGTCTAACATACACAAGTCACAAGGCTCTTGAGACATTTCCTCTGTGACCTTAAATTAATTCTTCTATAAGTTAATTTGGGGAAACGCCAAGTCTTACATGGCTTATTCCTTCCTTCCTTCCTAACCCTACATCTACATATCTACTTCCATTTTATCTATCTTTGTTTTCTTCTTATACCCGCATGTACATATGTATTTCCTTTCTATCTATCTATCTATCTATCTATCTATCTATCTATCTATCTATCTATCTATCTATCTATCTATCTCTATCTCTATCTATCTGTCTGTCTATCTATCTATTTATCTATATCTATCTATCTATCTATTCTGTATGCCTTCAACAAAAAACGAATCATTCCCAGCAGTATAGTAAGGTCTACCTTACAGAAGTCACAAGGCTCTTGAGACATTTCCTCTGTGACCTTAAATGAATTCTTCTATAAGTTCATTTGGGGAAACCAAGTCTTACATGGCTTATTCCTTCCTTCCTTCTTTCCTATCCCTGCATCTACATATTCACTTCCTTTTTATCTATCTTTGTTTTCTTCTTAGCCCAGCATGTACATATTTATTTCATTTCTATCTATCTATCTATCTATCTATCTATCTATCTATCTATCTATCTATCTATCTATATATATCTATCTATCTATCTATCTATCTATCTATCTATCTATCTATCTATCTATCTATCTATCTATCTATCTATCCATCTATCTATCTATCTATCTATCTATCTATCTATCTATCTATCTATCTATGTATCTATCTATCTATCTATCTATCTATTTATCTGTATATCTGTATATCTATCTATTTATCTATCTATACAAAATATAGGCCCAGATTCACAGAGCAATTACGCCTGTCTAACTGGTGTTAGACAGGAGTAATTTCAAATTTTGCGCGCCGTATCACTAGTTTGAATCCTCAAACCATGATACGGCGGCTTCGGGCTTCGATCCGAGAGGCTTACGTCTTTGTAAGCCTTCGGATCTACGCTGCGATATTTTTGCGGCCGCTGGGAGGAGTTCGCGTCGTTTTCAGCGTCGGGATATGCAAATTACTTTTTACGGCGATCCACGAAGATACGAGTGGTCTTCGCAATCGCTTACGTCATTTTTTTGCTACGTACTGTTAGACCAGCTATTTGCTGGTCTAACGGTGCGTAGCCCATGTTAAGTATGGCCGTCGTTCCCGCGTCGAATTTAACGTAACTCGTTCGGGAATAGGAATGTCCGTAAACGACGCTACTCAAACAACAAATGACGTAACGACGTGATTTTGCGCAATGCACGGCGGGAAATTTCTGAACGGAGCATGCGCAGTGGGAACGCGCCTATTTTAAATGCTTCACGCCCCCTACTCGCGTAGATGGCTTGCGCCAGGAGAAATACACTACGCCGCCGTAGTTTACTGGACAAAATCTACCGGGATTCCACGTAGAGCCGGGTAAAAAAGTGGAGTTCCACCTTAAAAATGAACTTTTAACTATTAACAGCTTGCCTTTAATGTAAAAAATAAAAAAGTATTCGTAATCTGCCTAGTTCCTAGGTGGTTCAACTTCCTGTCCTAAGACCCCATTGCCTCCTTGGAAATGATGACACTCACACTCATTTCACAGGAGTCTCTGGGCATTACTGTGCCTAAAAATCACCCAGCATGCCCAGCATGCACATCTCTCTGAAAACCAGGAAGAAAAAGGAACTGGGCTTCACATGCCCACACATATGATGGATACGGCCACAACATGAGCTGGAGGATATAAGGCAAGTGTTTGCAATGATTTCTGGAACGATTGGGGAGCTATTAATATATTTTAGGGATTATTTATTGTGATTAATTTTAGCTTGCAAAAAAAAATTAAAAATGATGCCCGGAACCCCGCTTTAAGGGGCTGGTTGGGTGAGTCACACAATTTTCCATAGGTCAAGTAATATGCAGAAATATCTTTTTATTTCCTCTGTTTTCTGTACAATTGTGAACTGTGGGAATTCTCAACAAAAATAAACAATATCATGCCTTGAAAAGTATACTCTACTTTAAATTAATCAAAACAGTAATGTAGAAGGCAAAAGCTTATACTATTAGCTTAATAGGCAGTTCAATATAACAGTAACTGAGCCCAACATAATACGGCAGATTCAGTTCATCATTTGGGTATGAGAATTGGTAAATCAGTATAAGTTAAAAAGAGCAACAGAAACAAAAAAAAAAACACATTGATAATTGTTTCACATTGGTGAGAGGTAAGAATGAAGTGTTTCTTTGCACGTTCTAAGTGTCGCTGATCCCAGGATGAGGAGGAATGTGGAAATAGTGGGACAAGTATAACACGATAAGGGATTTCCAAAGGAAATCTTTTAAGTCTTCATTTATGGAAATCTCCCTTATCTGCAGGACAAACACAGAGAAAGTGTTGAATTACAGGAATAAAAGACTTGAGGCAGTTGGAGCATTTAGTTAACTTCATGTATGCCAGATGGTAGACCACAAAACGGGACAAACGGGAAGTGGCCAAAATTCTGTCATATGCCTTGTGTGTCATAGAACACTGAGGATCATTCAGGTCCTGGCGGGTGTTCAGAGCAGGATTATGACAGGAAGGGTGATCCAAGAATGCAGTTCAATATATATATATATATATATATATATATATATATATAGAGAGTGGAAATTAAAGATTATTTCCTTGATTAATCTTTTTTTTTTTTTTGATCAATCAAAATTCTTTAGATCGGTACTAGTGGTGCAACGGTTCATAAATGATCCGTGATCCGAACGGGTCACCATATGCGGATCGGCACACCACGTGATCCACGGAGCTCCATTGCTGCTTCGGCCATAGGAAAGGCCGCAGCTTCAGCCTAGCTCTTGGAGTGGCAGCCATCTTGGTCCACCCGGCGGCGGCCTAGGTCAGCCTAGAGCGGCGCGCTGACGTCATCACCCGGCCGCAACTTCTTGCGTTAGTCCGGCTTCTCTGGTAAGACTAAGCAAGCACTAATCTTCCTATACAGTGGGGGAGATGTGGACCATATTACAGTGGGGGAGATGTCTGTGAATATTCCAGTGGGGAGATTTCTGTGGATATTACAGTGGGGAGATGTCTGTGGATATTACAGTGGGGAGAGATATATACATAAGAAGGCCAGTATGGTGACCGGAATTTATGGGAGGAGCCCAGGGGGTATTTAGGCTGCCCACTCGCCCATGCTCTTTGTCCGTTCCAGTGTACAATGCCCTCCCCCCTTCCTTCTCCATAATTACCCATTACTTATCTTGGGTATATCCCCTTTTCTTGGCATACCGACCAGACCACCAAGGCACACCTCAGGTTTATTTATGTTGTCGCGGGTTTATGTGATCCATATTGGTCTCGGTTTTAGGGCCATGACCATAGTTATATGTATATATATATATATATATATATATATATATATATATATATATACTGTATAATTCCTGGAATGCCCAAATGCCCACAGCGTAGCACTATGTAAGAAATCAAGTGTTTTGAATGGCATAGGTGGTTTAAGGAGGGGCGGGAAGATGTCCATGATGACGCAAGAAGTGGACAGCCAAAAATAAGGGACAGTTGCAAAGGTGGGCAGAGTACAAACCCTTGTACGCTCTTGCTGGTGTGTTTTTTTTTTCTATCACAAGCGGATATGTCTTCTGGGTATCGCGGCTCCAGCCCTCTGAGTGGCTGTAGCAATGATGTCGTCGCTCCCGCGCATGCGCGCGGGATATTTCTTTCAGACAAGAATCCCCTGTGCGCATGTCAGCGACTCATTGCGAGGGGAAAATCTCCTAAACCATAGGTTTAGGAGATTTTTTTTTTACCTACAGGTAAGCCTTATTATAGGCTTACCTGTAGGTCAAAGTGGACTATACAACAACTTTAAATATAGTGAGCGTTGACAATTCCATATTTCTAATCATCAACACAACGAGAGGACCCTATACTTTGACGTGGTCCACTGAGCTGCACACCACCACAACCTTACAATAACATTTCCTCTACCTTAAGGGATTATTATTTTCCACTTTTATCAGAGTTGTAATAAGAAAAGTGTAAATTCCCCTCTTGGCTTCCTATTAGATGTACTGCTCTCTTTAATGGTAAGATTCTTATAAAAAATTAAACTCCTTGGGTTGTCTACAGACTGAAATGGAGAACGAATTTTTACTAACATGAAATTTCCAGATAACTTGTGTAGCAATTATACAATATACGCGTGTTTTATCAACCTTTTTAATTAAAATAGAGGTTTCCTTCCTTGAACCATCTTAACGATGGTTGTCTAAGGGTGTCTAACAAGCATCTTCTGCATTCAGTAGGTTAATCTATTGTTGTTTTACAGGTTGGAGATTGTTCACAGCGTAATGTTTTATAGGGCCCTCTGGCATCAAAGGGAATAAAAAAGTAATCTTATAATAACTACGCATTTTATGTATAGGCTTCCAAGCTCTGAATCACACAATATTCTGCTGTCAGTCGGAGGACAATATTTTCATCAAAAGATGATGTTGTAGGGAGAGGTATACAAGATCCAAATGCTGGAAAGCCATTAGCAAAAAAGGAAGTCGCACTGCAAAATAAATTCTTTAGAAAAAACAACAAATACTTCATTAGACGGAATCACTTGGGGCTTCTCTGTTCTCTCTTCTATGTCTTCTAGTCCGAGACAATTATTATTTCAGTTAGTATTCTGTGAATTTTTTTGTTTAATCTATCATTCAACAGAGTAAACAAACAGGCTTTGTCAACCATTTCTTTGTTATTGTGAGTTTCGGAACTTTTTACATTAAAGGTTAAAAAAAGCACTTCTTAGCATCTGTGTTGATTTGCATTTGTTGTTTGCAGGTGTGACCAGTTGTGGATCTGATAAAACAGTCTGTGATAGTGTCGCCCACAGTGTGCCTGCTGCGTGTCCCTGGAGCTGATGCGCATGCCTGATGGGCGCAATGCCGGTCGGGCACCCGCGATCGTTCATGACACACAAACACACAAATTCTGGTTCTCTTAGGGGAGAGGAGACAGATCATGTGTTCATACTAAGTAGTAACACCGATCGGTCTCCTCCCCTAGTCAGTCCCATCCCGCTCAGTTAGAACATACCTAGGGAACACAGCTAACCCCTTGATCGCCCCCTAGTGTTATCCCGTTCCCTGCTAGTGACATTTATACAGTAATCGGTGGCTATTTTTCCCAAAATAGTGCCAAAAGTGTCCGATCTGTCGCAGTCCTGATAAAAATCACAGATCGATGCCGTTACTAGTAAAAAAAAAATATAAAAATTACCTATATCTATCCCCTATCTTGTAGATGCTATAACTTTTGCGCAAACCAATCAATATACGCTTATTGCGATTTGTTTTTACCAAGAATATGTAGAAGAATATATATCGGCCTAAACTGTTGAAGAATTTTTTTTGGGGGGGGGGGGGTATTTATTATAGCAAAAAGTACAAAATTATTATTATTATTATTTAGGTACTTATATAGCACCGTCAATTTACACAGCGCTTTACATATACATTGTACATTCACATCGGCCCTTACCCTCAAGGAGCCAAAATATTGTGTTTTTTTCAAAATTTACGCTCTTTTTTTGTTAATAGCGCAAAAAATAAAAACCGAAAAGGTGATCAAATAATACCAAAAGAAAGCTCTATTTGTGGGGAAAAAGTGCATACGTTTTTTTTGGTTACAACGTCGCAGGACCGTGCAATTGTCAGTTCAAATGACGCAGTGCCGTATCGCAAAAAATGGCCTGGTCAGGAAGGGGGCAAATCCTTGATTTAAAAAGTCACTGTTTTGACCTTCGACAGACAATTTCCATCTATGTGTTGATGCATTGCAGTGCCATTTATTTTAAATTGCACCTCAACACACTATGGCACCACACAAGTATTAAAACATCCTGCATTGGGTGCCAACTTTCCACGTTGAGTTGTGCTGCGTTGTGTTACAAATTTAGTAACGGCTGATTTTGGGACATTTTAGTGAATCAGAAGTCAATTTATTTCAATAGGCTGCCTTAATACAATGCACGTGCGACTGTGACATGACATGTATTAATGCACTGTGCAAATATAAATAGGCTCTTAAAGTAAAGCTGTCATAAGAGAAGCATGGCTGCTTTTTCTGAGTTCTCTGAGCTCCTTCTGATTTGCTGGCACAAGCTACACCTATGCATCCCATGAGTGTGCATAAAAAAACAACTCACATGTTGGCTGATTCGGCTGAAATGTGAGCCATGGGTGGCCCTTATTTTTCAACTGACTTTTGTGGAATGAACAGGGTGGAAAATTGTGAGGGAACTATTCAGATGCAGTCACTGTTCAAGTATTCTGACAGCCAATGGTGGCATCTGTCTGAATGACACGTTTCACACCCTCACTGGTGCTTACTCATATGACTAAGCACTAGTGAGGGTGTGAAACTCGTTAGCTTGAGCTGTCCCTTATGCTTCCTTTGCTTTATGGACTGTCTTTTAAACCAATAAAGGTGGTTGCATTGGACTGTGGCTATCTGGAATTTCTTCACTACATAGAAACCAGGGAAGCTGTGGGAGTCTTCTAGTATAGTAATATAGAAGCTGCCAACCCAGTAACCAAGCAACCTGTACCAACACCATTATAATACTATAGGTACAATAGGACAACTCTAGGGTCCAGCTATCCATCCACTTTCTTTCCTCTGGTTAATAAATACAGTTATTAGAAGCCTACCCAGAAACCAAGACAAAAGTACCAGTTTATATATCTAACTGCTCCACCATTGATAACCATAAAAAAAAAAAAAATATAAGATAGAGCTCTGCTTTATTTTTCTCCCAAGGCAAATACAAACACAAAAACACTCACAGATCTGAGGCCATTTAAATGTTCCTACACTTGGCTATGGCACATTTTATACCTAAAATTGGAAAGAATTTATTTTCGTGAGCCTGAGGGTTAACCTCTCTCCTGTACAAAATAAACTGTCGCATGTGACATGTTTAGGGGACCAGATCTCCCTGATCGCTGTCACTTCAGCTGCAATCTGAATCCTAAAATGATTTTCTATTCCGTTTGTTTATAAGCACGGTGATCTGAGAAGCAGCAAAGGGTTCCTTTTGTCTGGTGTCACTTTGTGCTCTGCAAGTCTCCACTTTCCTTTGTTCCAATCATTTTAATAGTCACAGCTGTCAGAAGCTTGGAGTAAATAGGTTAACAGAGAGATGTAGGATGTGTCTGCCATATTATCATCGGAAGATTGGAGCCTTGTTTATTTTCATTAGAAAAACTATTCATTTTGGAACATGAATCAGTCATCAAATCATTTGGAATCCAATTTACCTGTAAATATGTATTTTCACTAAAGGAAGAGATTTATTTTACTGCTTTAGTCAAGTTAGGCGTAACTCGCATTGTTCTGATTGATACAATTGTGAAATCAAAGGGGAGCCAAGCTGTAGAGTTGAGTAATGAAAACGTGAAAAAATTGTCATTTTTTAAAATACTATATGCAGGTAAAAACAAAATGATTTGGGAACAAGACATTATATAACCATACATTTGATGGTGAGAAGGAACTAAAGCAATCAAAAAGCCCACCAATTGAATCAGTGCACAGCACAGGAGGGATTCACATGTCTCATTCCATCACCTATCCCAAAAATAAGAGAATTATTCCCCATATCAGGGCAGTGGGCCGAGCCATGCAGATCATTACTTTACACCTCATTGGCCAGATGCACATCCATAACCTCTGGTGTATAGTACAAACATAATATAATATATTAGAGCCATTTATTCTAAACTGCATGCAGTTGTTTTAGGCTGTTTGGCCATTAATAGTGACCATCATCAGGCCATGAAAGAGGTGAGCAATGCTTACACATTTGAACTCTATTTTGCGGTGTGTTAATGCACATGCATTAATGTATGTTATGGCATGCATTAACATGCATTGCGTTAAGGCAGCCCATTCAATATGGCTGGGCTGACAATGCACCAAAACACGCAGAAAAGTGTGTATGACCCTTTTCTCAACACAAAGCATAATATGGAACACACAGCATGGTGTATGAGCATTGTAGTTCATTGCCCTCCACTGTGTAGTGCATTGGGGTGCGACACATAAAGAATGGCACTGCAGTGGATGTGTAGGGAGCAGGTGCCTAGGCATGCAGTTTGGCATTGTACAATAATTTGTGGATTGCCGCAATGCACAAGTGTACACAGGCCCTCATATCTCTTCTCTCACAGGGAGCCGTTATTTTGATTTTTAATAGGGAATCTGCCCTCAGCTGCTGGAAAGTAATCCTGCTGCAGGCATTCATTTGTAAACAAAGCAAAGTAGGAAAGCAGGACCATGTCATACAAACAACCTTATTACTGCATGTCTTGTAACAAAAAGGCACGATAGAGGTTCAGATGAGCATAAAATGGAAAAGCTTACATAATTGATGAGTTCAACCCAAGTGCAGTTGTAATTCACGCCCTAAGCTTGGGAGTTAAGACTTCCAAACCTCAGAAGTTACATGTGTTTATGGTCCAGAGCAGACTATGGCCCTCCAGTTGTTCAGGAACTACAATTCCCATCATGCCTAGAGTTTTACAATGACTCATAGGACATGTAGTTCCGCAAAAACAGGAGGGCCGTAGTTTGGAGATCCCTGGTCCAGAGCCATGGAGGGGCCAGACACACTTTAGATAAGAACTCTTGTATACCATCTACATACCATCTACATGTTGTTTTGTAGTTTAGTAAGTTATCGTCATAAAGAGGGTTTCTTAGCCTTATTAATGCCCATTTCCAATTAGAAAAACTTTTTCTATTTAGATTTGGAAGTTGGGAAGTTAAAATTCCATGGTCTCTAGGACAGGAAGTGAGGGCAAATCTTTCCAGTTGGGTCACCTTATCTCAAGCAGTTCTAGATGTACTGTATATGCAGTTATTACTTACTTGTATATAATGTTTTCCCATCAATTCCTTGTGTACTTAAACAGTCAAGGATGTTTCAAACATGATTTATTATATGCTAAAAATGTTATGATGATGATGGTTTAACTTGACATAGCCCCTGAAGCTGTAGAGGTAGCCTCAGGGGTACATGGGACTCTCGTTGACAACCGTGTCATAGATGATAAGTCCTGCTTGTTCTATTTCAACACATCTGCCACTAAAGAATTTAGGCAGTTGACCATTATATACGTCTTGTCTAATGTATCGTTTATTTTATTCATCTAAATAGGGTCAAGAGGGTCTTTAGCCCTTTAAAGTGTACACAGAACCATTGACATACATCCATGAAGTAGACACACAGTTAAGGAAACTTGACAGAAATTCTAACTAGGATTTTTTTGCCTTTTATATCTGTATTAGAATGATATCCTGGTAATCACGCCGGATGTAAAAGGAACAATAATAAAACCTAAAAGAGGTTTTAACCTTTGCCCACTTTAGGGAATCTTTTCAATGGGTTTACAGCAATGATAAAAATATGAAATAGGTAATTTTTTATATTTTCTTAGTGGGTAAAATGTCCATTGTGAAACCATGGAAATCACCCGTTGTCAACATTGACAAGACAGAACAAAATTCTATTGTCCCATAAAATGTTGGCTAACATTCGTCGGACAAGGAAACCAGATTCGAAAATACTTTGAATCCCTGGTTACGATATCTACAATTACTTGTATAAAATCAGGGCTGAAATGGGGAGCCGGGACCGGGCCAGGGGTGCAACGCTCTATACCCTTCTCTTTTCTTTTCCTTTTCCTCGTTTATCTCTTCCTTTCTTTTCTTTTTGTGAGCATTATCTTTTTTATACTATTGGGGATTATAGGTCATCCTTTCAAAGTTCTGGTTTATTTGAAATTGCAGTATGATGGACACTGGCCAGTACATTTATCTGCCCATAACCAAAGATGTAGAGGATCAAAACTATGAAAAAAGTTCTCTGTTTCCTAACACTCCATTCACACTTGTACGACTCCAAAGTTGTGTGGACTTTGGAGGGCAACTTTGACGCAACTTTGACGTAACTTTGGGTGGATGCGACCTGGATACGACTTTGGCTTTGACCAGTGACAATGGACAATGTTGCACAACTGTTGCATAATGCCTCGTACACACGCTCGTAATTTCCAACCGTGCGTAAGCTACATCGGACATTTTCTGTTGGAATTTCTGACAACAAAAATTTGAGAGCTGGTTCTCAAATTTTCCGACAACAAAATCCGTTCTCAAAAATTCCGATCATGTGCAGACAATTCCGATGCACAAAATTCCAAGAATTCTCTGAATCAAGTATGAGACGGAAGTGCTCGGTCTGGTAAAACTAGCGTTTGTAATGGAGATAGCACATTACGCTGTAATGGACTGAAAAGCATGAGGCTGAAAAGCGTGAATCGTCTCTCACCAAACTTCTACTAACACGACTGGTATTGAACTTCTTGTTAATAGTGCCGTCGTACGTGTTGCATGTGAACGCGTTCTTGGCATTCGGAATTTTCTACAACATTTGTATGACTGTGTTTGCAAGTCAAGTTTGAGCCAACATCCTTCGGAAAAAAATCCACGGTTTTGTTGTCGGAACGTCCGATCGTCTTTACACGGCTTAAAAGTCGGGCCAAAGTAGTGCATGAAGTCGTTACAACTTTAAGTTACACATATGTGAATGGCTATCAAAATGACTTGTCGTACAAGTTTGAAGTGTGAATGGAGTGGTGTTGGCTAAAACTGGATTCTACATGGCCTTAAAAATCTATCTCTCTTCTCAATATGTCAAGAAGAGGATTATCAGAGTTGATTTTCTAAAGTGCCACATCCAAATGAGAAATCAAAAAGAATAAAGGCAAAGCCCCCTAGTCGGACTTTAAAGGCACTGTGGTGTGTCAAATGTAGTTAGAGAAAATACTATGTAATACTATGTTTTCTCTAACTACATTTGACACACCACAGTGCCTTTAAAGTCCGACTAGGGGGCTTTGCCTTTATTCTTTTTGATCTCTTCTCAATATAAAAGGTTTTAAACATTGATGACATCTGTGATTTACATGAAAAGCAGATACCAATCTGGTAAATATGAGCAAAAATCATCAGATCCATCGTTTTTTCTAGAAGGCATCTGTCTATTATTGGTCACCATGGCTTAACGTTTTAAAAAAGTCATATTGTAATCACGACTGGTAATCTCTTATCAAGATAAGTTAAAAACATAAATAATTGACTACATAAAAAATAAAATAAAGGGTATTGAGTCACTGCTACAAAGTGTCCTTAAAAACAGCATACGATTACAACTTTCTAGATTGTCCACTCTCAAGAACAGTTCCCAGTTCATTAAAGCCTTAAAAAAGATTATTAATAGATAAACTATGAAACCATCCAGCAATTTCCTTTCTCGAAATCATCTCTAACTTGACGGTTCCCACAATAAAAAATAAATAAAAAATCTTGCAGCTTATCCAAAAAAAAAAACAACTCTCATTGTGTTTTGAATTCAGAATAATTCAATTCCTAATGCTAGAGCTTGTGACATCTAATTGTAAGCCAATTTTCTTATGTGGAGAGTCCAATTTTATTTATTTATTTTTTGCCGGAGAAATGAAACTTTACTCCACTGAATTTTAAGCCTAAAGGGTTTCAGTGTGGCTTTCCAATAATGATATTAATGCTGGGAACTAAAGTGGGGGAGGATGTGTTAAATCCCCTTTCTCGATTCACATCTAGATGTATTATTAACTGCTTATTTCTGATTCCTTTTTTTAAATAGGGGAGATTGCTTTCAATAACGTTATTTGGTGGAACGTGATCCTAATTGGTCAGCTAATTTGAAGAATTCTCGTCTAACCAATTTTCAGTAATCTTATTTTTTTATTTTTTTTTAGACCAAAGTGAGGTGAACATTGAAGACATTTCGGGAACACTAATGATAATAACCATCTCTCACCAAGCCCATTAATTCCTACACTTCTTCTTGGTGCCACTTGCTGAAATCATTCATAATTTCACTCCTGGCTGGCGTCTATGTAAACCCAGGCCCAAGCTGACTAATTCATCAAAGTAAATGTGTTTCTCATTTCGCTGATAACAGCTTTGACAGAAATGTTACCACAAAACAAGTGCTAGTGTGAATTATATGCAATCTATTTTTATAGGTAAAAGAACCAGAGTACACAATTTATAAATTGCACAGTTTACTGAAGTTAAATTACCCAAAGTATTCAATAAAATATCTAATTGTAAGCTGTAGTTGGCTATTTTTGAAAAATTCCCGATTCAGAAATGATGTGTGGTTGGATCATGACTGAATTCAGCAATTTTATTGCCAAACAGCCAAATACACAGATGAAACAGATATAGGGGAGATGTTTCAACTGCCAAAGGATCTGTAATTCTGTCTCTCCAGTCCTGAGATTTAAACAGCTTTGCCACACAGTGCAGCCTATGGCCTAATTTTTCTCTGCAGTTTCACTTATGCCTTGTACACACGATCGGAAATGGATCCGATGGAAAAAAGTCAGACGGAATTTTTTCATCGGGTCTTCCCACCGTGTGTGTGCCCCATCAGAGTTTTCCATCGGAAATTCTGACGGACTTAGAAAAATGTTGTTCATCTGTATGGAACTCCGACGGAGAAAAAAACATGCATTCTCAGAATCAAGTCGACGCATGCTCTGGAGCATTGAAATTTCTCGGCTCATCGTAGTGTTGTACATCACTGCGTTTTGGACGGTCAGAATTTGGTGTGACAGTATTTATGCAAAACAGCTTGGACGGAATTCCATCAGAAAAATCGGAGTTTATCCCAACGGAAATTCCGATCGTGTGTACGGGACATTACAGGTTTTCTCCTCCTCACGCCCACCCTGTGACTGGACAGTGAAAGGAGAAGCAGCAGACTGATGAGCTCATCTTTCTATCACCCTGCTCTCTTTAAACTGAATGCTTCTCGCACTGCAACACATTTGATTGGCTCATTGTGCTGCTTCTCTCTTCCCCACTCTAAGCTCTGATGTACAGTGTCTGCAAGTCAAATTCATGTATTTACACTGCTTACCTTAAAAAAAAAAACATTGGGGGCACACTTTCAAACCCAGCTTTATCAATTAACATTTGTGGAGCCGAGTGGAAAAATTGGGGGCCAAACCCAGATTGCAACATATCAGATGCAGTTGCTGTTTAGGTTAGGTACTGGCTGTCTGAGTACAATAGCTGACTGCAGAGATTCTTGCAAACTGTTTAGTATTAAAGCGGAGTACCACCCAAAAATGGAACTTCCGCTTTAAGTGACCATGACCAGTGAAAAATGTGGTGATACTGCGCTGTCTGAGTAAATGTCCTAAATAAATAAAAATGCAAGCAGCTTAAAATGTGAGATACCCACAAATAGACTAGTACAATGGAAAAAAAAGTTGCACAGCTTTTTTTTCCAAGTAACCATGACCCCCTGACATGCCACATTTGTATGTACATTTTTTCGGAGGGGGGGGGGGGGGGCTTTTACGAAGGATCCAGATAACCTCTTCCCTTCCACTCGGCAATCATCTGGGACACGTCACAGATACCAGATGATTGCCACACAGTGACAGTGACAATGCAAGGGGGAGAGGAACGGGGCTTTGTACGCCCGAATCGCTGGACCGTGGGACAGATGAGTGTCCGATTAGTAAAAGTCAGCACCTACACTTTTTGTAGCTGCTGACTTTTATATGGGTGGAGCTCCGCTTTAAATGGGGACTTTTGAGGATTTTCTCATGCAGCCCTAGAGAAATCTAACCGTGTATGGCTAGCCTTAAATAGAATATCCTCTCACTTTTTAGAGATCTCCTCTTACTTCCTGCTGTGTCTTTTAAACAGGAAGTACAGGTAAATCTTATCAAAGGGGCACAGACAAAAAAAATGCCTGACAGGGGTTAAACATTTCCCACCCTATCCAAAACTCTATCAGAAATGTGGCTTTTCATATATGTTAACTTTTTAGAAGTCATAACAAAGCCAGCATAGCAAAAGGTATATTTTAGATTCATATGCTCCATGATTACTTATACCACGTCTTCACGTTTTGACAAGGCAAGCAAAGGGTTTTTCCCCCCTTCTCTCACCACATGTGCGACTTATGTTTCTGTGTTTTTTTTTTTTTTTTCGCTAGCGACAATGTGGAGCCAGAGTCTTTCCGCTCAGCCAAAGTCATCTCTGAGCAGCTAACAACAACACAAACAGTGGCTGCCCCTCTCTCTGGCTCTCCCTCTCTCTGTACTGTGTTCCCCGCAGTGTGTGTGCCGGGCTCGAGCCTGGGATTTATAGCATGGAATCTGTGCCTCTCAAGGGCTAATTCATGCCTACCTACAATGGAACTACTGAGAGACAAAACTGCAGGCCCAGTGTTCAACTGCTTGTGTTCGAAGGCCGTGATTTACTGCTCAGCACAATCGCTGCTTCTACACACTCCATTAAATTCACAACACATACAGTTTTCCTCAATTAACTCCGTCATAAATCAAAACAAAATATGCCACTTCCCCCTCTTATAATCACTTCTTTTTTTTTTTTCACTTGAGTTGCCAATATTATTAAACAAATATTTTTCATGGCATTTTTTTTTTTTTACGCTCTGCCTTTTGTTTACTTTTAATTTTTTGTGACTTTTGCAGGCGCACGCGATAGCCAAAAGACGGATCGATTGCCAATAGATTAAAATTGATCACATAAAATTTGACATGAATGGGTAATCGACAAGTTAAAGATGCTTAATCCCTCATAGTGGTCAGAGTGGTCATTTTCATTCATACAAATTGGCCATCAATCAAATTAACCTAACTAAAGGCCCCACTTAAAAGATTGGGGAAATATACAGACTCATCCAATCACCTGAATTTCGATCAAATTGAAGAATAAACAGTCTGGCATGATTGTTTTCTGCGTTTAGAGTAAACATGACATTAACCAATAGGGAAAGTGGCAGCATTACCAAACTAAATAATTATTAGTAAAAAAAAGAGCACTGTTCTACCTGAGCTCTCTCATATGACTTAGACCCCTTTCAAACTGGAGCGTTTTGCAGGCGCTATAGCATTAAAAATAGCGCCTGCAAAACTCCCTTAAACAGCTGCACCATTCATTCCAGTATGAAAGCCCGAGGGCTTTCACACTGGATTGCTGCACTAGCTACAGTAAAAAAAAACATCCTGCTTGCCGCATCTTTGGAGCAGTGAAGGGGCGGTGTGTTTACCGCTCCTGCCCATTGAAATCAATGGGACAGCGCAGCTATACCGCTGGCACAGCGCGCATTGCGGGCGGTTTTAACACTGTCTCAGCCGCTAGCGCCCCGCTGAGGCTATGGGCGGCTCAGTGTGAAAGGGGCCTTAAAGTGATTTCCTATAAAAATAACTAACATGTTATACTTACTTGCTCTGTGTAGTTGATTTGCACAGAGCAGCCCATATCCTCCTCTTCTCGGGTCCCTCTTCTGTGCTCCTGTCCTCTCCCTTCTGTTCAGTGCCCCCACAGCAAGCAGCTTGCTATGGGGGAACCTGAGCCGAGTCACAACTCCCTGTGTCCATTCACGGAGCCCCGAGCCCTGAGCCCCGTAAGAGCGAGACCTCAGGTATGTGTTAGGGGGGCTGAGGGAGGCTGCCAAAAGTGTCCAATCTGTCCGCCGCAATGTTGCAGTCCTGATAAAAAGTTTGCTACAATTACTAGCAAAAACAAAAAAAAATTAACAATAAAAATGCCATAAATCTATCCCCTATTTTGTAGACTTTATAATTTTTATGCAAACCAATAAATATACACTTATTGCGATTTTTTTTTTACCAAAAATATGTAGAAGAATGCATATCGGCCTAAACTGAGGAAGATATTTTTATTTATTTTTTGGGATATTTAATATAGCAAAAGAAAATAAATATTGTTTTTTTTTCAAAATGTACACTTTTTGTTTATTTATAGTGCAAAAAATGAAACCCACAGAGGTGATTATATACCACCAAAAGAAAGCTCTATTTGTGGGGAAAAAAGGACGTAATTTTTTTTGAGAACAACATAGCGCAATTGCCAGTTTAACCACTTCCCGCCCGGCCAATAGCAGATTTACGGCCGGGAAGTGGTTATAAA
Source organism: Rana kukunoris (assembly GCA_029574335.1). NCBI lineage: Eukaryota > Metazoa > Chordata > Amphibia > Anura > Ranidae > Rana > Rana kukunoris. Next base: position 395,516,517 of record CM056051.1, read on the forward strand.
ATCGTGACTGGTCGTTCTCAAACGTCCAGCACGATTTCATGCCGCGCGCGCCCGTGGGGGCGCGCAGCGCGGTGATCGCTGATGCGGGGTGTCAGTCTGACACCCTGCATCAACGATCTCGGTAACGAGTCTCCGGCGGAGGCTCACTACCAAGTGATCATCCGTGTCCAATCACGGCTGACCACGATATGTAAACAGGAAGAGCCGCCGACGGCTCTTCCTCACTCGCGTCTGACAGACGCGAGTACAGGAGAGCCGATCGGCGGCTCTCCTGACAGGGGGGGTTCGCGCTGATTGTTTATCAGCGCAGCCCCCCCTCCAATGCCCACACTGGACACCAGGGATGCCCACACTAGACCACCAGGGATGCCCACACTGGCAGGGCAAAACAAATAAAAAAAATAAAATTAAAAACAAGATTAAAAAAAAACAGGAAAAAAAAAAAAAGAAAGATGCCAGTCAGTGCCCACACATGGGCACTGACTGGCAACATATACATCAGTGCCACCCCTCAAAGTCCATCAGTGCCACCCCACAGTGTCCTTCAGTGCCACCCCTCCGTGCCAATCCATGCCCAGTGCCCATCTATCAGTGCCCATCTGTGCCACCCATAAGTACCCATCAGTGCCACCCATAAGTGCCACCCATGAGTGCCATTCTGTGCCGCCTATGAGTTCCCAGTGCTGCCCATGAGTGCCCATCAGTGCCGCCTATGAATGCCCATCAGTGCCGCCTATGAGTGCCCATCAGTGCCGCCTATGAGTGCCCATCAGTGCCGCCTATGAGTGCCCATCAGTGCCACCTATGAGTTCCCATCAGTGCCACCTATGAGTGCCCATCAGTGCCGCTTACCAGCGCCGCCTATCAGTGCCCATCAGTGCCACCTCATCGGTGCCCATCAGTACCACCTCATCAGTGCCCATCAGTGCCGCCATATAAGTGCCCGTAATTGAAAGAGAAAACATACTTATTTACAAAAAAGTTAACAGAAAAAAATAAAAATGTATTTTTTTTTCTAAATTTTCAGTCTTTTATTAGTTGTTGCGCAAAAAATAAAAACCGCAGAGGCGATCAAATACCACCAAAAGAAAGCTCTATTTGTGGGGAAAAAAGGACGGCAATTTTGTTTGGGTACAGTGTAGCATGACCGCGCAATTGTCATTCAAATTGCGACAGCGCTGAAAGCTGAAAATTGGCTTGGGCGGGAAGGTGCGTAAGTGCCTGGTATGGAAGTGGTTAAGCTACGCAGCGCTGTATCGCAAAAAATGGCCTGGTCATTAAAGGGGAAAATCTTCTGGCGCTTAAGTGGCTAATATAGTTTTGATCCTAGTAGCTGCGTCCAGAGGCATTTAGCCTTCTCTGAATGCAGCAAACTATGTGCCCTTAGTTGCCAGTGTGACTGTAGCCCAAGGTACTGTTTAGCAAGAAGGGACTGCTTATGTAATTGTCAAAAAGGACCCCCTCCACATATAAAATAAAGATGAACTACAGGCAACAACCTCCCCAGCCTGGTCACTCCTCTCTCTCCTTCTACCAGAATTATTCAGTTATCTGAATTCTAGCAGCTTATTTCACAGCAGCACATGTGGCTTCTTGTGTGGCTTCCCTCTCTTCCAGTCTAAGCTCTGCTGTACAGTGGACTGCAACAAACTAATACCAAATTAAGTTCAGGTACTTGGACTGTTTCCATTTAAAATGATACAATATATATTATACAAGGATGCATTAATGTGTGTCTTTTTTTCTCTGCCTCAAGTTCAGTTATAACCTTAATCTATTTCACATATACATTGTGAAGCTAAATACAAATAAATCTATTGTTCCCCTTCAGCTCCATGAAGATAGAAAATTAAAGTCACAGCCCCTGATGGAGTTGTTAAACAAATTTCCAGCCTTCTGTAGCATCAATGCGCAAACTAATTGCCCTCAATTTACTGCTCATAAACTTGAGACCTACCTCCAACCTCGCTCTGCTCCTGGGGGACTGGTCTGTAAAACTGGAGAAATAAGTGGCAGGCCAGGAATCACATCATTAAATAAAATAGAAATAGCTATTAAATAAAAGCATTTGCTCTTTCCCCTGATTAAAACATAATCCCATTTAGAACAGGTACAATAAACCTGGGGCTCCCCATAATAATCTGTAATTAGCTCTGCATACTTTATTAAGAGATATCCCTTTATTTAAAAAAAAAAAATACACAATACCAAGAGCCTCAAGGTCAAATAAACCAGTATGTAATATGTTTTTCCTAAATAAGCAGCATTTGATAGTTAGTCTTAATAATATAATATACAAGAAGTATTTTAACAGAAAGTTAAACTTCCTAGCAATTTTTGGATTAAAGCCAAACATGTTTTTATGTTGTAGATAAAGTAGGGAATTGTTAAAACCCCTGATTTGTTAATGTCTGTGTTTCAGAGGAGATATTTCAGTTTCACTTCCTGTCCTGTAGGCACAACAGGAAGTGAGAAGAAATCTCTCCTAAGTCGGGGGAAAGCCACTCTGAAGCTGGCTAGATATGGAGATGATGAACTCTTCGAAATTTGCTTAGTGAGTGGCTTTGGCGGCCACTTCCCACCTGACATTCATTGATTGAAGAATCAGGCACTTTTAGGGAATTTTGACAGCTGGTAAGGGATGGCTGTCAGAATACAAAAGCAGTAGCAGGAGGTTTGTCCATCTGCATTAAGTTCAACATTTTACATGTGCACGGCCATCTTTAGATAGTTGCCTCTGAATCAAGTTCCTCCAATGTGTCAACTGTGAAATGTTGTATTTCCCATCACTTTCTGTCTTTTTGATAGCAGTCACCAGGACAAACACTGAACATGAATCTCCACAGTGGGGACCCAGGCTGCAATAAAAAGCTGATTGAGCTTCCAAACTGTACTTCAAGTGAAAAAAATTTGAGCTTGGGATTCACCTTAAATTGTATGTCTGGGCATTACCAAAATGCATCCCAAAAGCTTACTCTCCTTCTCTAGAGCATGTCCCAATATTATTATTTTCACTTTGTTGCCGTAGAACATGGGTCTTCAAACTACGGCCCTCCAGTTGTTCAAGAACTACAAATCCCAGAATGCCTAGTCATGTCTGTGAATGTCAGTGTGTTACAATGCCTCATGGGATGTGTAGTTCTACAACAGCTGGGGTGTCGTAGTTTGAGGATCCCTGTCGTAGAAAGTGTGCTATGCAGAATAACCCAGAGCCCCTGGTTTTATCTTTATGGGTTTCTAAATTTAAAGGTCAATTCCATCCAAAACCACAATTATAGTTTTGTGTTGGTTTTAGTAGGTTGGTCACTTACCTACTTCTTGAGCTTACTCTAATTGGCAGATTTCATAGTCATGCTCTGCTTGTGCATGTCCTGTTCTGCTTGTGCATGTCCAAACCAGTGGAAGCAAGTATATACTAAATAGGCATGGCTATACTTAACACTTAATTTTCTCAAATTCTTCAATACTGTATGTACTGTATATGATTATATGACATGAGGAACCTATCAAAAGTGTGTGTGTGTTTTTTTTGTTTTTGTCTTACAGAAAGGGTTAGTAGTTTTCTGAAATTGCTCTTATATTATGTTATATTGCCAGTTTAGAAGTAAATTGTTCCTTTTTAACATTTTGGTGTTCACTGTTATCCTATACTTTTTCCTTATTAAGTAAGAAGTTCTATACACAAACAGAATCATATTTATTAAGGAGAAACACACACTGCTATGACATATAACAGTTACAGTATTATATAGATTACATTAACTGCGTAAATCACTGTCTTAATAGGCAGTGAGAAGGTTAAATTAAGCAGCCGCTACCCCTTTCTCATTCCTTGCAAAGCGTAAAGCCATGTACTGACTAATCAGCAACAACTGAGGCGGCTGATACGTGCTCTGACTCCTGGAGAGTTTACGACAGCGATCTCTAATAGTATTGATCAGGACCCGCTACTGATTTAATCAGTTGCAGGTCTGTGGGGAACCTTAGCCTGGCTTAGCTGCATAAACAGGAGAGCTGTCAATCACTGATGCATCAGCTCTCCCCTGAGTTTTCTTGCTGCCTCAACTCTACACCTCACCGACCTCTTTACTGCTCCTATCAGTTCAGGCATTCTCCTCAAATGTCCATCTCCAGTAAGAAAAGTCCCGACTATTGAAATAGCAATTCCACTTTTAGACCCAGATTGTGTCTGTTTATGGAGACACTTTGTTATGCCTCTTGGACCATCTAGAATGTGGAACATGGAAGTTATTTTTAAGCTTCTGTCTACTATGGCATGACCTCTCAAGGTTCTGGGCCCAAATTAGCCAAAAGGCTCATTGTAAATAAACACAGGAGCCACAAGTTTTTCCAAAGCTCTGTAGGGGATTGGCAGTTATATCAATACTCATATAACAGCACACTTGGCTAAATCCAAAGATGAGACCATGGCCTACAACCACTTATGTGAACTCAACTTGACCATGACACGTGACTGTCATCAAACACTGTGGCAACAAAAAGGCAATAAGGATGGCAATTGAGAAGGACAAGAGAAACATGCTTATCCAGGCAATCAGCACTTAATATGTAGAGTAAATAGCACTTTCTTGAGCCTGCCACAATCTAATTAAAAAATTCCAATGTGAAGCTTAAATCAGGACAAGGGGGCAGATTCACAGAGAAATGGATTAACGTAGCGTATCAGAAATACACTACGCCGCCGTTTTTTACCTGGCTCTACGTGGAATTCAGGTAGATTTTCTACGGTAAACGACGGCGGCGTAGTGTATTTCTCCCGTCGCAATCCATCTGCGCGAGTAGGGGGCGTTAAACATTTAAATTAGGCGCGTTCCCGCGGCGAGCGATCTGCGCATGCTCTGTTCGCAAATTTCCCGCCGTGCATTGCGCGAAATCACGTCGTGACGTCATTCGTTGTTTATGTAGCGTACTTTACGGCCGATCCACGTCCCGATGAGTTACGTAAACAAAATAAAATTTTAAATAAATTCGAAGCGGGAACGACGGCCATACTTAACATGGGCTACGTAAAGTTAGAGCAGCAAAAAGCTGCTCTAACATTACGTATAAAAAAATAGACGAAAACGATTGCGACGCCCGCTCGTATGTTCGTGAATCCCCGTAAAAACACATTTGCATATCCCGACGCACCAAAACGACGCGAACTCCTCCCAGCGGCCGCAAATAGATGGCAGCGTAGATCCGAAGGCTTACGAAGACGTAAGCCTCTCGGATCGAAGCCCGAAGCCGGCGTATCATGGTTTGAGGATTCAAACTAGTGATACGCCGCGCGAAATTTGAAATTACTCCTGTCTAACCCCAGTTAGACAGGCGTAATTGTTTTGTGAATCTGCCCCAATGTTCTTTTCAGTTGGGGGGTAAAAGTCAAAATTTCACTATGTTTTTTTTTCTTGCTTTTATCCCAATTGGGTTATTTTCTCTCCTATTTACCCTGCCCCGGTGACACCAGGGTACGAAACGGAGGAGACAGTTGTCACTGGGAGAGTAAAGTATAAAGACATTGTCAAAAGTTCTAACCTTTCCATACTCTACTAAAAATAAATCCCTGTTAGAAAAATTAACCATTAGTGTTTGAGCTTATAGGAAGTGTGGGGAAATCTTTCTAAAAAGAAAAACATAAGCTTGAAAGAACATAAAGGGGACATTTACACATTGCAGAGTGTCATTGTGCAATATAACACGTTAAGGTGGCCCTTTTATTATGAATGGGCTGCCAACACACCACGACACGTGAAAAGATGAGCACAGCCCTTTTTTCCCAAATTCAGCATAACTAAACCACAGTATATGTGTTGTTGTGCTCTGAAGTGGGCTTTGCTCTACTCTACAACATGTTGGGTGCCATTCAGAATGAATGCTACCATAAACTCACAAAGAGCAACTGGGTTCAAAGAGGCTGACTAAGATTAGTGCCACTGAGATTGTAACAACAGCTGAAAAAAATGTAAGCAAGTCGTTTATAATTCACTGTGCTTAAAGCGGAGGTTCACCCTAAATAAAGTCTCTCTCATGTGATCCAGCATACTGGCGTCAGCGCCAGTATGCTGTTTTTTTTTTTTTTAAATCCCCCACTTACTGTATTATGTTGAATTTAAATTTCTTTCCCCCGCGGTGGACGGCTCTAGTATAGCGCGTCACATCTTACGAAAATACCCGATTTAGGACTCGGGTAATCTCGGCAAAAATGCGGCGCCTGCGCACAGACCTAGGAGCTGACTGCGCAGGCGCCGTATTTCTCCGAGTCCTATTCCGGCGTTTTTCAGAGGGCGTGACGCGCCATAGCCGTAGGACTCGGAGAAATACGGCGCCTGCGCAGTCAGCTCCTAGGTCTGTGCGCAGGTGCCGCATTTTCGCCGAGATTACCCGAGTCCTTATCGGGTATTTTCGCAAGATGTGACACGCTATACTGGCGCCGTCCACCACGGGGGTAAGAAATTAAAAATTAACATAATACAGTGACTGGGGGATTTAAAAAAAAAAAAAACAGCATACTGGCGCTGACGCCAGTATGCTGGATCACATGGGAGAGCTTATATTTAGGGTGAATCACCTCTTTAAGAACCCTGAATGCCATTATGTTAGTGTTTATCTACTTTGAAGTGTAACTGCAAAAACATTTTTTTTTAGCTTATAGAACATGAAGGTTTAGAATCAGATTGTTATTGCTATCCATGCCCTCTTTGGAGAGATTTAACCTCACATCCTGTTTTTTTGTGAAAATGTCACAGAGACAGAAAGTAATGTGAAATCTCCCCAATTTAATGGTACAAAGATATGTGTTTTGGATGAAGAAAGACCATTACACTGAATGATTTCCTATCACACAGCCATCACCTAATGTCTGTATGATCTATGATGCCTACATCTCTGGGAAGAACCAAGGATGGACACACCATTTGGGCAGACTGTACATAAGTGGGACTTAGGGGCCCATTTATAATAGATGTGGTTGAGATGTGTGCTGAGACCCCTCCTGATGTCAAATAGATCGGGACATGGCTCACTTTTAATTAGCTGCAAATCATTACACAGTGAATTAGTGTTTTTACTTGGCCAGCAGTTGCATGGTGAAGGTGGGAGGGAAGCTCAATAACTTGTCTTGCTCGAGGGTACTTTCGTAACTCTGTCCTCTACTGGGCAGAACTCTAGTTTAAACGTTTTCAGTTGATAGAGCAAGCATTCTGTTTTTCTAAATATGTAATGATGCACCTAAACTAACTTGAACACTGTGGTTGGTCTAATATATCTTGGTCTATTATATTAGTACTGGAGTACAGTATTTTAAAATAGTGAAAGATCGGTGTTCCTAAGTGAACAGAACAGATTTCTGCTAGAAGGAATGTGTTTAATGGCACTCTGAAGGGCTGTATGTAAAACCTTTTCTTTAAATACTTCATATGCCGGGGCTTTGCCAAACCTCAAGGTACATTAACGTGGTTAGTGGCTGGCTTCTCTCTACACATAAGTTTTGTCTAACATGGATTCTGTGTGGTTAGGATGGCTTTTGAGAGTCTCCTTACGATGACCTGAGGCTATGGGCAAAAACTAGACCATCTTCATAGCAGTCATACACAACTTTGCCACCACACCACCACATAAACTGGATACTATTTTCCTAGAGTGTGTGCATGTATATATATATATATATATATATATATATATATATATATATATATATATATATATATATATATGTGTGTGTGTGTGTGTGTGTGTTATATATATATATATATATATATTTTTTTTTTTTTTCCCTGCAATTGGTTGATTAGGCAAACCAGTCATTTCATATTGGTAAAGTTCTCAGAGTTTGGCTGATTCACTAAAGGACAATATACTGTTAGAGCCTACCTGCATAACACATGTCAGAACTCAGACTCTGGATTTCCAAGCTACCAAATACAGGCATATCCCACTTTTAAGTACACAATGGGGTTTATTTACTAAAGCTGGAAAGCGCAAAATCAGGCTCACTTCTGCACAGAAACCAATGAGCTTCCAGGTTTTATTACCAGGCTTAATTGAACAAGCTGGTGTTAGAAGTTAATTGGTTTCTAGACAGAAGTGAGCCTGATTTTGCGCTTAACAGCAATAGTAAATAATCCCCATTGTGTATCTAAAAGTGGGGTATGTCTGTAGTAGAGAAATTCACCCATTTGATATAGTTGGTTTTCCTAATCAACCAATGCCAGGATTAAAAACAAAGCCTAGGAAAACCAACCATATCATATGGGGGAAGTTCTCTACTGTTTGGTAGCTTGGTAATCCAGAGCCTGAGATCCGACATTTGTTGGGGTGGGTTGATTCATTAACCTCCCTGGCGGTATGATTCTTTAAGATTTTAGGTGCTAAAAGCGGTACCATTATTTGCAAGGGAATTTGGCGTTTTATACTGTAGGCTTGTAATTCTTAGGAATAACTCACTTAAATCTATTCAAACAAGAGTCTAATAGGCATCCCGGGTATGATTTTTTATTTTTTTTTTAATTAAAAATTATAATATAATAAATAATTATAAAAAATGATCACAAATGATAATATAATTATAGTAAAAATTATTCAATAATGTAATCAAATCAAAATCACTGAAATTTGCTCAGTTGCAGAATTTTTGCTGTCATTTTTTTTTTTTTTTTATGACGAATTTCCCCATAAATCGCTATCGCTAAATTCTGCAAGTGATTCTGATTTATTATCGCTGTTTTTTAGCTGCTCTAAAACAATTTTTGCCATAAAGGGACACTTTTGGTTGCTATGGGCAATCTACAGTTTGCAGGGAGAAAGAACAGTTTTTATTATATAAAAGGACATGTAGTGTACAGGGCAGACCACTAGGGACATGGGGGGTGTGTATTTTTTACATACAGTACTGTAATCTATAAGATTACAGTGTACTGTATGTATAGTGTTTGTTTACATTTTTGAATTTGGCGACGTTCCCCCCCCTACGTCGCGACGCTCGCAGGGAAGGGAATCGGCGGAACACACAGCATCAGGCGGACATCCGCCCGCCGAGTACTGCGGGGATTCATCGCTGGATCGCAGAGAAAAGGTAAGTAAACTTTTTCTGCATCCAGCGAGGTAAGCGCGTGTGTGGCACGGGGTTACCGATCTTAGCTTAAAAATCTCACCCCGTGCCACACACGTGAAGACCGCCAGGGAGGTTAAAGGACAATACACTTTTCACTAAGAAAAGTGAATGATCACTCAGCTTAGTGAGGTGAAGCTATACTTACCTTGAGAACCCACTCATACACAAAGGGAAGTAAAAAAAAATTCTTGCACATGATTCAATGATAGGAGTGATCACCACCTCACCAATTACTAAGCCGAGTGAACAATCTCTACAGTGAACAGTCATGTTGACCTCTGAAACTAAGATAATGGCATTACCTTTAATTAGTTATTTGTATATTCTGAATAGTGGGCACCTCTCCAGTGACATACTAAGTCATTTTAAACAACCTTATGGGAATGGTCTTGGGAAGGTTCTTCAGTTTTTATTAGAAGGGAAAGGGATTAATTTAACAACTGTGGCCCCATTTTCACTTCTTTTTTTGGTGAAGACATTGTGCCTGGAGTAAATGAAGGTAAATCTACTAGGACACACACAAAAATAAAAAACTGTTAGAGGTTCAAAAGCCCCGTACACACCGTTGGAATTCCATTGGAGTAAAGGAAAACATGTTCTCTATCTAAACTCCGATGGAATTCATTAGAATTTCTGATGGAAATAATCCGATGGGGCATACTAATGGTCAGAATTTTCGCTGGAAAAAGTGTACGGAGCATAAGTCTTCCCTACTCCAAAACATTTGATTGGAGTGCAACTTTAGCCCCTTAAAGTCGGTGCCTCCCAGGCCTTAAAGAGGTTTCTGACGCTGGGAGGCAGGGCAGGGTTTCTGATCATGTGACAACGTGATTGGCACCCAATTGCAAGTAGAGATCAGTAGCTTTCCGTCGTCGGTATCTGTGCTGGGAGTACGCAGGGCATGCACTTTCGGCACAGCTTTCTTTACATACTGGTTAAGGCCCACCCACCAAAAGGCCACATATATGCTTTCTGCCGGCGTAAAGAGGTTAAAATAAACCTGGGTATTGTGGGTATTGTGTACTTCATGGAAGAGACTTTTTAGCTTCCATGAAAACAATAGATGCTTTGACACCGCTCCCTAATAACTTGAAGTTATGGACCTGAAGCACAAGGGCCATTTCCAGTGCACTGTTATCGGAGGGACAAAACTAAATACTCTCCCTGCAGAACTGGACATTAAGACAAATGTGAGCCAATAACAGCGTGTAGGAACAAATAAAATCACATTCCTCACTAGAAACAGAGTGAACACCACAGCTGAATCTGTCAGCATTGTTGTGAACGTTTAATTACAAAGATTTGGAGCTGCTGATGAGTGGGGGCTGTCATGGCAAGAGCTGATTGGATGATTTGCCTGGGTTCATTAAAAAGGCAGAGAGTATTACCCTTAGCGGCTTCTCCAATAAAGAGATGGGCCATTGATTTGGTGCACATTTCAGCAGATAAAGAGGTCTCATCGCTCCTTGTCACTATGGAGACACAAATAGAGATACTGACTTTGTAACATGGGCATCAGTGGTGCATTAACCCTTATACCGCTGCTGGGTCACAGATTGACAGCTGGCAAGCACTGATGGGTGAATGCTAAGCTCCTATGGACATATTTCATGTCTCTAAAGTAAAACTCCAGTATTGTTGAGGAAACAATTATTTTGCAAGTCAACTGCATACAATTCAGGGGTTTTATTAAAATGTATGGCAAATCTTTACCTGCCTCAGTTCTGTAGCAACTGAGATAGGTGAATGCATGCTTGCCCAAATCTTTCAAGATGAGTGAAGAGGAAGGGGGTCTTCTTTCCCAATAAATACACAATCAGTTCTATTGTTATTTTTTTTTTGCTAAGAATGAAACTTCTAGTGAAGCTGTTGGGAATTCCATTTTCATGGGAGTAGGCTGTCCATGGCCGTACTGCCCATCAGGTCAATTGCCTCATAAGCACATGGTGGGGGAGGCACTGAGTCTGGAGTGTCTACACTAGACACTCTGCCTTCAGTGCATGTTCAAATCCATTTATGTTCCCTTAGGCCACACAGCATCATTGGTTTGTCATGGTGCTGGTGGCACCATAAAAACCAATGATGCCTGCTTTCTGATAACCTATGTTCTAGCAACCAATGATGCTGGGCGCCATCAGCGTCCTAGCAACTAATAATGCTGTGCGTAGCAACAATCCTAGCAACCAATGATGCTGGGCGCCATCAGTGTCCTAGCAACTAATAATGCTGTGCGTAGCAACAATCCTAGCAACCAATGATGCTGGGCGCCATCAGCGTCCTAGCAACTAATAATGCTGTGGGTAGCAACAATCTTAGCAATCAACGATGCTGTGTGCTGCCAGCATCCTTTTATCCACCCGTGCACCAAGGATGCTGCCACTGCCTAGCAACCGGCGGGGGGGGAGGTTATGGCCCTGAGGCTGCCTGCAATTTGACCTCAAGCTCTATGCAGACCTCTGTTCAAAAATCCACAGCATCCAATCACATGCAATCATTATTTATTTATTTCAGGTACTTTTATAGCACCATCAATGTACGTAGTGCTTCACATATAAATTGTTCATTCACCTCAGTTCTTTCCCTCTGAAAGCTTACAATCTAAGGTCCCTAACTCACATTCATACATAAACATACTAGGGCCAATGTAGACAGGAACCAATTAACCACTTTAACGGGCAATTGCACGGTCATACAACGCTGTACATAAATGAAATGTATGTACAGTAATTGTTTTCCCCATAAATAGAGAGCTATAAACAAACAAAGACCGACAATTAAAAAAATATTAATTCTGCTATAAAACATAAAACATTTTAACAATCAAATTTCATACATTTAGGCCAATATGTATTCTGCTACATTCTTTTGGTCCCAATACGCATTGGTTTCCACAAAAGTTATAGCATCTACAAACTTTTTTTATTTTCTATTATGGCGGTCGATCAGCAACTTATAACAGGACTGCGTAAATTACGCCGGACAACTGGCACATTGTGGGAACCAGTGCCACTAATAAAGAGATCAATGCAAAAAATATGCACTGTCACTGTATTAATGACACTGGCTGGGAAGGGGTTGAACATCTAGGGAGATCGAAGGGTTGAACGTGTGCCTAGCCAGTGTTTCTGTGTTCACAGTGTGGTGTTTTTACTAAGGGATGTGATGAATTTTATTCCCTGCTTTGCTGGGGAAACAAAATCCAGCACATCCCTGCTAACAGGAAGGAGCTCTGCATTGTTTACATATGCACAGCTCCATCCTGTGTCTCTCCTCCATGATCAGCAGGTGCCGGTGGTCATTCATTGTTAAGCACCCGCTGATCTGACTGACTAATCACAGCAGAAGCGGATCACCGGCAGCAAGTGTGTGCCCCCCCTAGACGGAAGTACAGAATCACGTATATAAATATGTGATTCTGTAGCAGTAAATCAATACAGTGGAACTTAGGATTGCGAGCGTTTTCGTAATACAAGCTTTTTTTTAAAAATCTGTCTCGCAAAACGAGCAGGATTCAAGCCTCTGCGGTGTGCAGTACCACATTTGGCCAGAGGTGCGGGGGCACCGGAGACACGCAGAGCGATTCTGAGCTGTTTGGAGCCTTTCAGAAATACTCGGAAATGCTCAGAAATAGTGTTTCTGTGCCTTTCTGAGGGTTTTTCCAGCTTTATCTGAATGGTCTCCGAGTATTTCGGGTCTCTCCGGCGCCCCCCACCTCTGGCCACATGCGGTATTGCATGCAACAGAAGTCAATGTGGAACGAATTATCTTTGTTTCCATTGACTTCTATGAGGAAACTCACTTTCATATGCGAGTGCTTTGGATTACAAGCATACTGCTGGAACAAATTATGCTCGTAATCCAAGGTTCCACTGTAACTACTTTGACCATTATATTAAAGTAGATGTAACCCCCATGACATGACTTTTAATTTCATTTCATAGAATACTTTTTATCTTTTTTCAATCCTTTTCTGAAGCTCGGTGTTGCTAATCTCCTGAAGCCTCTTTGCAACCAAATCATGTCTACATGCACAAATGGTGACATTTTCAGGACATGGGTCCTGATAGGGACAACAGTGGGACATGTCTGCTTAATGTGTGTTGAAATGGCCACTTCTCCATGCTTAGCCCACGTGACAAGGTGACAACACGTGGACACAATTGGTAGACAGGTACCCTATCATAGGAGATGCCTGAAGAAGGACCTTCATGGCAGGATCACCAGGGGGGCGGGGCCGAGTGATACAGTCGGCGGCTATGGCCACTGCTGTATCACAGGAGCGCGCCCGCAATAAATCAACACCATGCTCGCTCGTTCGCATGAAGGTGTTGAGTCCTTGCGGGGAGACCAGGTTCGGGGCCACTCTGTGCAAAATGAGCTGCACAGTGGAGGTAAGTATAACATGTTTGTTATTTAAAAAAATAAAAAATGTATTTTTAGTGATTCTTTAAGAAGATTGAAAATGACAATAACACGTTAAAATTAAGCTTATGTGAGATTTTAGGGATTGGGTTACATACACTTTAACTAAAAACAAAGTTTCTCAATGAAAGAATTCAGTCTTCAGTGATACAACCAGTCCCTGACATCTACACCAGTCAGATCCGTACCGGATTCCAACTGAGTCCTAGCCGCAGGAGAGAATTTTCGAAATTTGAAATGAATTTGTCCACTTCTTCTGGCCTGGTCTTCTAAATTACGATCCCAGAGGGGGGCTCGGAGAGATGAAATATGAGAAACCTAAAAATTACACAGTCATATTATTCCATAGTGACCCGTGGCACAGGTCAGCTTCGCTCGGAGCCTTTTGCCCAGTGCTGGGGATTGCTGTAAACGTTATTCGAGGCGCCAGGGCCATCCCCGCTTGATTAAAACAAACAAACAAATTTAGAAATGTAACCTTTAACCCCTTACGTGCCAGCAGAGACCGTCCTTTGTTGCCAGGCCCCTTCCTCATTGAATGAGAGGCTGCATTTATGCATTCCTCAATCCCTCAGCACAGCGCCTTCATTTTTTTTTTCCTCTCACATTCGCTTGTTTGTCTTCTGGTAAAGCCATTAATAGGAATAACTAAACCTGTCTGATTCGACAACAACTTTATGACTTCTAAGAAACAGCGACATACAGATGGGAATTTTAATCGCTTCTGAGCGTCCGTGTAATGTGTGATTACCACAAGAAAGAGTTTACAGTTCAACGTGGAGACTTCAACTTCACATTGCTGGCGCATATTTAGGAATGATAAGACGGATAAGACTGTAAAACCTGAAAAAGATGCCTCCTGTTAGGAGGAATAAAGCATTACTTATGTTTTATGGCTACAAATTGAGTCTGGATAATGGAGGCATTAGGTAAGTATTAGTAACGTTATCTTCATCGCAGAGTGTTCACTGCCAGGAAGCTCTACATACACCTTAAGAACTTCAGAAGAGAAAGAAAGAGAGGGAAAAAAGGATAACACTGATAAAGAGGAATACATTTACTAAAGCCGGAGAGTGCAAAATCAGGCTCACTTCTGCATAGAAACCACTCGGCTTCCAGGTTTTATTACCAAAGCTTAATTGAACAAGCTGGGTTTAGCTCATTGGTTTCTATGCAGAAATGAGCCTGATTTTGCGCTCTCCAGCGATAGTAAATAAACCCCATTGTGCACTTAAAAGTGGGGTATGCCTGTAGTAGGATAGATAGATAGATAGATAGATAGATAGATAGATAGATAGATAGATAGATAGATAGATAGATAGATAGATAGATAGATAGATAGATAGACACATACATACATACATACATATATAGGTAGGAATTGAACGGATAGATAGATTAATAGATAAACAGATAGATGGATGGATAGATACATACATACGTACATACATACATATGAGATAGATAGATAGATAGATAGATAGATAGATAGATAGATAGATAGATAGATAGATAGATAGATAGATATTGGGTAGATAGATACACACATACATGCATACATACATACATATATAGGTAGGAATTAAATGGATAGATAGATTAATAGATAAACAGATAGATGGATGGATAGATACATACATTCGTACATACATATATATGAGATACACATATATGAGATAGATAGATAGATAGATAGATAGATAGATAGATAGATAGATAGATAGATAGATAGATACGTATGAGATAGATCGACAGATACATAGATTGATAGGTAGATATTGAATGGAAAGATAGATATATAGAGTTAAAGAAAAATAGATAGATACATACATACATTGATAGATTAATCGATAAACATTAGATAGATACTTATGAGATAGAATAACAGATACATAGATTGATAGATAGAAATTGAAGGAATAGATAGATAGATTCATTGATAAACAGATACATACATACATACATAGATTGATAGATTAATAGAAATATATATATTGGATAGATAGATAGATAGATAGATAGATAGATAGATAGATAGATAGATAGATAGACATAGTTAAAGAAACATTCATACCTAGACATGAGATAGATAGACAGATACACAGATTGATAAATAGATATTGAATGGATAGATAGATAGATAGATAGATAGATAGATAGATAGATAGATAGATAGATAGATAGACAGACAGACAGATAGATAGATAGATAGATAGATAGATAGATAGATAGATAGATAGATAGATAGATAGATAGATAGATAGATAGATAAATTGATAGATAGATAGATAGATAGATAGATAGATAGATAGATAGATAGATAGATAGATAGATAGATAGATAGATAGATAGATATATAGATATTGGATAGATAGATAGATAGATAGATAGATATTGGATAGATAGATTGATAGATAGATAGATAGATAGATATTGGATAGATAGATTGATAGATAGATAGATAGATAGATAAATTGATAGATAGATAGATAGATAGATAGATAGATAGATAGATAGATAGATAGATAGATAGATAGATAAATTGATAGATAGATAGATAGATAGATAGATAGATAGATAGATAGATAGATAGATAGATAGATAGATAGATAGATAGATAGATAGATAGATAGATAGATAGATAGATAGATAGATAGATAGATAGATAGATAGATAGATAGATAGATAGATAGATAGATAGATAGATAGATAGATAGATAGATAGACAAAGATAGATAAAGAAACATACATACCTAGATATGAGATAGATAGACAGATTGATAAATAGATATTGAACAGCTAGATAGACAATTTATAAATGTAAGGTCACAGAGGGAATGTGGTAAGAGCCTAATGATTTCTGTATGGGAGAACTTATATACTCTACTGCTAGGAAAGATTTCTTATTTTGAAGGCATACAGAATAGATAGATAGATGGATAGATAGAAGGAAAAGGCAAAATAATTGAAGATTATAAAGGAAGCGTACACAAACACACTAGGTCCTGTCTGTATCTGGGTAATGACGGATTTAAACCCCTCAGAACAATCTGATTATCTTTATTTTCATTTAACCCTTTGAAGCAACAATCAAACCCTCACTAATTACAAGCATTAAGAAACTAAACAGTGGAATCTTCTGAAAGACTTTGCAAAAAAAAAAAAGCAGTTTATACAATTACTTTGTGTAGCTGCGCTCTGTAAAGAGCAAAAACATTTCTGGAGTAATGAAAAGGGTCTCAGAAAATTAAATTAACAAGGGGGAGCAGACTGATATGAAACTAAATTAGCATCAAATGCAAATTACAGGGTACTTAATGGTAGAACAGGTGCAGAGAAGGACCCTAAATGAGATGAATGAATAAAACATCCTTTTGCACAAATGGGGAAGCTGACACAAAGTCAATGATATGAATAATGCAGCAGCCTTCACGCGGCTGCTGGGGTCAGCTTTCCTTGACCTTTGAAACAGGAAGTAGAATTCCATCCAAATTTCACTGACTGGCAACACGATTGTCATTTGCCAGAAAACTTGCAAATAAAAAAATAAATAAAAAATAAATACAAAACCTTCAATGGGGAGTTTTTAAAGGGCAGCCTCATATGTTTATGCTGAGCTGTCAGATTATGATATTATACAGCCTGGGTAAAGGACACTTCCTTAATTTTTCACATACTCTACGCATTTAGAAAACAGCTTCTAACAAATGCTAAAACAATCTGTGTGCAAATGAGGCTAGGAACCGATAGCTCAGCTTGTTGATGCAATCTTTGATTATATGCTTTTTAAATGAAGCATAGATGGATTGTAATGTTTAAATAAAGTTGCATGCTTTTGAGTATTTATCTTTCTATTGCTTGTTTTGTAATCATTTCTATACATTTTTATAGGTGTCACCTGTAGGTGTCACTGCTGCAGCCAATCAAAACATTAGACAGCGACTAAAAAGCAAAAGCATGAATAATTATGAATATGTTAATGTATTATTATTATTATTGTTGTTGTTTCATATAATATTACTTGAATAAAATAAACATCTTTCTTCTTAAACAGTAATGTGCAGCCCAATTAAGACTTTTTTTTTTGTATTATTATCTTTTAATTAGAGTCATTCATTTTACACAAATAAAAAAAAATATATATATATTTTAAAAAATAATACATTTTGCCAATAGTCTGACAATAAATATAATGCTCCAAAATAATAACAATGGAGCTGTAAAATTTATAAAAAGCATGCAGAATATTTGTATTCATGACTTTATATTTGTGTTATAAATGTTTTACTCCTTCAATAGTTTTGTTGATTGATCAATTATTTTAGTGTATTATTTTTTTTATATTTGTTGATAGATGTATTAAAAATGATATTACTAATTTTACTAATATTACTAAAATAAATGTTTTTCACCTATATAGTTTTTTTTTTGTACTATTAATATTAATGTCAATTATTTGGTTTAGAGGTAAAGTAAATGCAGTCTGAAATGTTTCTATTTGGTGTTTTGCTGATTTTTTTTTTTTCATTGACAGTGTTACTGTTATTGATTGAATGATTAATTAAAAAAGCAAATGATTTAGGATAAATTCTAAGGCTGGCCATATATCATACAATTTTCCTTTAGATTGACCAAATTCATATAATATGAGGTCAAACCTAAACACTTTCACATGTGTATGCAATCAGGCAGGACCTTGCACTACATAGTTGAAGATAAATAAGAAAATTGTATAATGAATGGCCAGCCTAAATGATGTTTTTATACATTTACAATTGCCTTTCTATCTATCAATTTTTTTATTATCCATCCATTGATGTATCATCATCATCATCATACCTCTTAACTGCAAAAAAAGTGTGGTACATTCTTGAAAAAGCATTAATACATATGTAAATAATTAAAGTCCTTAGAGCTTATCACATAACCATAGGAATGCAAAGGCAAGCTTTTGCATCAGCTAAAATAAAATAAAAATCGTAATGCAAAAACCTGTAAAGACAACAAACTTTTTATTTTCTCCAGAGACCGCACATAAAAGTTTAAGGTTTCTCATTTACTTCGCTATTTCATGAGCATTATGCAAATTCTTAATGCAGAAAATGGTCCCTCGTAATCGCACACAGCAATCTCCCCCCCCCCCCAAGCTTTCCGTCTAAACAAGCAGTGTCACTCTTACCTATATCATTTACTAGGAACTGAGCATTCCCGTGTAATAATCATACAGAAGAGTGTGTATTATTATTTTTCTTACTAGCATAGAGGAGGTTAATGAATTCTGTCGGAAAGGTCTTCTTGTGGGTTAAATTAGGTAATGGGAAATTGACAAGGGACCTCTTGAGAGGCAATTATATCAAGGTGACCAGACCTCCCCTTTAATGCAGGATTCCAGTGAGAATTTCATCGTGCCATAATACATATAGGAGTCTGGTGGGTTTTCTCTACATTACAGAGGGTTGCCTGGTACCTATCTTCAAGATAACTCCACTTTTGATAAAAACTGTACATGTAAAGAACAGACTCTGGAAGTCTATTTCATAAATATTACCATTTTGCAAAAATACGCAGTTTGCTCCCTCTGCTCTTTAGAGTTGTGACCTAGCTAACGATACCACCAGACATTATGTTTGCCCTGATGTATTAAGACCATCTATGCCAGGGGTACTGAATTAAAATCCACGAGGGTCCGGTCAGTAAAATCTTTCTTCCAGCGGAGGTCCGAGTGTCATATTGGTGCTATGACTCAAATCCTTCACATCACAGGCTCCTGTGCACGTCACAATCCCTCCCTCCTCCCCCACCTTTGGGGCCCCCTATGGTAAAATGCAGGGTTCTACTGTGCAGGCGCCGGTTAGTGTTAGGTCAAGGAACTGGTGTGGCAGTGCCCATTTATGTGGGGGGGGGGAGAACACTCAAACAACTATTTACCAAGGCTGCGATCCGGATAGCCATTTAGTGATGCCTGATCTATGCCTTCTCCAGAGATGTTTGTTACTACCATCCCTCTCTTTTTCTTCCCTCAACTGTGTCTTACACCTTTGTATTGAAAATGCTAAAATGTAATATAAATTGTCAATTATAAAAAATAACTAAAAATACACAGTTTGCATATAGAAGGTCCATAAGGCAGCTTCTTGAAATAAAATGGGGCCTGAGTACAGCATTGGGACCCTTAGCCCCCACCACAGTTTTTGCTTCCTCGCTACATAGCCTTCCTTCCAGTCTTTTAGAATCAAACTGAGCAGCTCAAATCTATACCTCTCAACAGTCTATAGTGTAGTGCAACTGTTAGTCCCAATTATTTTTTAATTAGCATAGTTTAGCTCTGACAGTACCATCCTGATAGAGATGAGTAAAATACATTTAATCCAAAGAAGGTCACATTGGTGGCAGGGCTGTTTTAACATGTGCCATTTTTAAAAACATTTTTAAGATCAAGTTTATGCAAATCAGATAAAGACCTTTACTTTTAACACACTGTATTTATGTATATTGGATATGACATTATGAACTATAAAATTCCAGTGTACAGAAATTGCTATAGATACGTTAATAGTTAATAGTTACAATTAATCAATGATTTAAAAATTAAGGAGGCACATTATTCTGATAACATCTATTGTATTTGCTGGTGTATAAGACTACCTTTTACACTTAAAAAAAATGGCCAAAAACAGGTGTCGTCTTATACGCCGGGTCAGCTGCTCGCATGCCTGTAGGTCCCCCATCCATCTGTTTTTAGCGGACAGGATCGGATGGTGGTGGGTGTTAGCGGACATGTGTCCACTGACATCCGCTACTCCATAGAAGAGACTGGAGGGTCCTGAAAAACTGACAAGTGGACCTGATCGGATCGCCTGTCTGAAAGGGGCCTTACATATGCCCAGTAAAGTGATAGGCCTTCAGTGAAACACCAGGATTAAACAAATCCTCCTATATAAGTTGCCCCTGTTTATTTGTAGCCCTCTCCTCTTTACATCAATTCAAACTCCAGAATTTATGAATCTTGTCTGGAGTTCCAACTTACAGAGCTCAGTGAGCTGACTTTGGGGACACCCCCTTCACACAGCACACAGAAACAGAGCCGAGACTGTCAATCAGCTGGTGATCCCTCCCCCTTCACCCTTTTTCTCTTGGTCTCTTGGTGTCAGGAAAAGTACACACTATAGCTGGATATACTTTGTTAATTTTTTATGTCTCAGGTTTACAACTAGTTTAACATATGGGCTCGAAGAGCGTGAACCTGTCAGTACATGATCAGGGGGCTAGATGTCTGAAACAGAAAGGAAGATGGTGGGACAGAACCTGATGTGCAACAATGGATCAGCCAATCACAGCAAGACAACTCTGGATTAGCTGGACGTGTGGGTATGTGAGTATGTTTTTTGAGGACAGCCTAGTGGACAAGGTAAGAGGGGAAAACGTATGGCGGAAGTTAAGTTCCTCTTTAAGACATTGGTAAACATAATGAGAAAGGACAATGTTTAAATGTCTTGTTTGCACTATAAAAAAAAATACCCGCCTAAGAGCCGGTTTACACAGGGGCGACACGTCAGATGACTTATTCACCTGGCAAATCGCACTCCGCTCTGTACAATGGAATCGTTCTAATAGGAGCGACTTAAGTCGCTCCGACTTAGAAAAAGTTTCCTGTACGACTTTGGGACGACTTCAGGGCGACTTGCATTGACTTCAATACAGAAGTCATTTTGCAAGTCACCTCTGAAGTCATTGTCGTCAAGTCGTGCTGCCATGAGTGTGAACCGGCTCTTAGTATGGCAAGATCTAGTTTTCAAAAACCTATTATTCATGCTGGCAATATAGTGCATCATTTTTGCTAATAATGTTGAGCTCTGCTAGTGGTAACTAGGGTTAATCAATCTCAGACAATTAGCATTTGCAGTGATGGATGTCTATAGACCACAAAATCAATATAAATACAGTAAATGTTTGTTTTTTCCTTTTTTTCCCCAAAAGAAAAAAAAGAACTCTGCTACTTCCTGCTCTAACTTTACTGCCTCCTGTGTCAGATCCCTGTTTTTGTTTCCTGTTGGAAAGGAGTGATCATACTGTTTCACTGTCCAATGAGGAAGCAGAAGGCAGAGAAGTAACCGACAAAGAAGCTGAATAGAGGGAATGGGAACTGCTATGAGAAACGTGTACAAAAATCACAATATTGTCTGTGCATAATTTCAATTTATTTTGTCAGATAAAACAGTTTCCTTTAACTAATCTACCAAAACGTCAAATGTATAGCAACAAACACTGGCCAATACGAACAATTGCTTCTGCTTTAGATGACTATATAATACTATATGTGTGTTCAAAAATCAGAACAAGGCATGATCTAATTCAGCAATAATTGGCCAAAATTCAAGCCGTGGGTGTGCCTGTTGTGTCCATTCGGCCTGACAAACATTGATTACAGCGGTAGAAATCCCAAAACTAAAAATTTAATATATTGCAGCTTACCAATCATTCAATGTGGTGGCTACATTCGTTTTTTTTTTTTGTAGGCTTTTTTCCCTCTGTTTTCACCTGGTGATCTGGCCAGTAATGCACTTCCTATATTAGAGTGCTGCCACTCTGGATTAAGGAGAATAGGAGGGCACATTTGGAAAGCTGCATTGTCAGTCTTAGGGGTATAAGGAGTTATACCAAACTGATTTTTCCTTTTGGAATAAAGATTTGACATAAATAAATAAAAGCTGATTGTTGTAAGCACAGCTGTCAGCAGTAAATGTTTTTTTCTCAGCCCTCTAATGGCAGAATCTACGGAGCAGCTTGCTCTGTTGAAAAACAACAAGTACTCGCCAGATCACCAAGGTAAAATAAAGGGAAGAAAATCTAAAAAAGAAAACGAAAGCAGCCATTACATCTAAGAATTGGTAAACTGAAATATAATAAAGGTTTGCTTTTGGATTTAATACAGCTCAATGTAATAAAGCAATCAACTTTGTTGGGGAAGCCGAGTGGAAAGCTGTTGCAGAACAGCGCCTACATCCATTCACTGGTTATTCTGACAGCCATTGAAGCCGTGTGCAGTGTGTGGACAGCTTTAGCAGGATAATTTAATTTGTTCTTTAGACTAGGACAGGGTTTTCCAAACTTACAAAGCAAAGGGCCCTTTTACTGTCTTTTAGACTTTAGGGGGTCCACATTGTGGTCAGTAGTATTAGAAAATGCCCCAGTACCAATAGGAGTGCACAATGCTTTTGGCTTAACAGCCAATGGGAGTAAAGAATATTACATAGCATCTGTGGTCAGTAACAGGAGGGTAAGAGCCCCTTATTTGGTATAATTTAGAGGAATACTGCCCTATTGGTGTCAGTAGAATGAATAGTCCCCTATTGTTGGTGTCAGTGGAATGAATAGTGCCCTATTGCTGGTGTCAGTGGAAGAAATAGTGCCCCATCATTGGTACCAGTGGGAGGAATAGTGCCCCATTTTCTGTGTCAGTGGCAAGAATTATGCCTCATTGTTGCTATAAGTGGGAGGAATAGTGCCCCATTGTTGGTGTCTGTGGGATGAATTAGGCCCCACTGTTGGGTGTCAGTGGAAGAAAGGGTGCCTTATCATTGATGTCAGTTAGAGAAACAGTGCCTTGTATCAGTGGAAATAATAGTGCCTCACTGGCTGGGTAAAGGCAAGGGAAGAGCCACATAATGAATGAATGAATGAAAAACTTATATAGCGCGGCACATGCAAACTAAATCGCCTCTGGTGGAGACATATTGTTATTGGACAATTATATATTCAAAATGTGGCAATGTGTTTGTAATCTCCATCCATCACATGTACCAAAACTTTGCAATCTGAACCCCCTGCAATTAATACAAATTGTATACAGTAATGCAGGACCTCTTACTACACAACTGTTGGTAGATCTAGGTGCTTGTACTATCAAATTCCAATGCATATGTTTAGCTTTATTAGAGCCTAAAAAGCTACAAACGACAGATACGACAAACAACTGCTACAGTATGCTTTCCTTGTAAAGACTGATGTCCAAGGATGGTTGCTCCTAACTTGTTGCATTTAGTATCTAAGTGGCAAAATGGCTCAATACAATCTGAGAGGGATAAAAAGAGACCAGCTAGCGAAGCGGAAGAACTTGACCGACAGATCACTTCTATCTAGGATCTAGGTACATATTATTGATTTTTTACAAAGTATGGATCTAGGTATATATTTATCCAAATCAGCCCAGTCCATGATCCATTTATTGTCTAGCAGTGCTCAAATTTCCCAAGTACAGCCAGTAGCATGCTGTGCTCTCAGCCTTCTTAATGATTGTAACATGAATACAATTAGCTCTATCTGGAAAGACCAGGAGTCTTGGAACATCTGATCTCAGTTAGGAAAGTTGCTGAAGCTGTAAATACTTCTCTTTACCTGCCATCATTAGATCGGGTTGCCCACCAACAAAATTCTGAAAGCCCACAGAGCAGAACAAAGGCCCCTTTGTACACTATGAAGCTCCCTACAATTTGAAGGTATGCTGCATTCCTGTAGAGGCATCAGGACAGTGAGAAGTCCTGACACTGGCCCACACACAGACAGGAAAGCAGATCTGACAGAGAAACATTGTATCTCCATTCATTCTAAAAGGCCTTCAGCACCGTCACGTACAGCTAGAGAGGTAATGCAAGCTATGTGTGGGGCTGTGTGATAGGGCTACCGCAAGACACCACATTGCCAAGGGATTGTGGTGCAATGTGAAGCTTTGTCACTTCCATAAATAAATCACATTATAAAAGGACATTAATGAAGGTGTTTGTGGTGTGCCAGGCGGGCGAATTGAGAAAGAGAAGCCCAAGTGATCGAGATTGGTCTTACACAGTCCTGTTGTCAGCTACTTCTTTTACAACTCAGCAGAAATAAACCAATCCCAGCAGGACTTCTTTACACCTGGGTTGCTAATTTGGGCATACCGCAAAAATCAGCCACGTGGAACTAGACTAAAACAAGGTCTATTAAAATCCATTTGGAACTCTGCATATATTTATTAAATATTCTGCAACTGATAATGGGCTTAATGAGCAATTAATGTTGTGTTTTTTATCCAGAAACATTCTGAAAAAAAAAAAAGGAATAATAAATGTTAGTTTAAACATTTTACACAATGCCAACTTCCTAGAAGTAGCAAGGGTTGTGTAAACTTTTAAATGTATAATGATTGGACTAGGGCAGTGATGGAGAACCTTGGCACCCCAGATGTTTTGAAACTACATTTCCCATGATGCTCAACTACAATGCCTAATGCATGAGCATCATGGGAATGTAGTTCCAAAACATCTGTGGTGCCAAGGTTCGCCATCACTGGACTAGGGAAAATGTTACTAAAATGAAAGTATGTTGATACCCGATCATTGTGGTCTCATATAAGTGATTGTAAAGTCTTGTTTTTTTCAATAAAAATAACAAACCTGTTATACTTACCTGCTCTGTTGCAATGGATTTACACAGAACAGCCTGGACCCTCCTCTTCCCAGGTCCCTCTTCTGTGCTCCTGGCCCCATCCAGTCTGTTGATTGCCCCCACAGCAAGCAGCTTGCTATGGGGCACCTGAGCCGAGTCACAGCTACCTGTGTCTATTCAGACACAGAGCTGTGGTTCAGCCCCACCCCCTCTCTCTCCAGATTGGATGACTGTGCGCCACTGCTGTGTCTCAGCCAATCAGGAGAGAGAGTCTCGGACAGCTGAGACACTCGTGGATATCACTGGACAGGTAAGTATTATGGTTGCTGGGGTGGCTGCTGCACACAGAAGGCTTTTTATCTTAATGCATAGATAAAAATCCTTCTGACTTTACAACTCCTTTAAAAACTTTAATGTCAGTTTAAAAGTTGTTTTCAATCTTTTTAAATCTGCAACTTTCAATACAAGAATATCTGTCATGAAGGTCCTTGTTCACGTACTTTCTGTTACAGGGTGACAACTGTATCTGAATTGTGCACTTGCATTGTCACCCCATCACATGCCTCTTTGTTAAAGACTACAAGCCGATACACATTACACAGGCATAGTCCACCATTGTCCCTATCAAGGAGGTCAGTCCAGAGCAATGACATGCAGCAAACACTGAAGCAAGTGAACATAGATAGGAGAAGATCAGGAGCATTGAGATAAAACCTAGAATGAGAAGAAGATGAAAACTGTACTTTATGAAAAAAAATGTCGATCGTCTATAATTCACAGTGATTTATCAAACTAGATGTCATCCAGTTGGGTTTTTGGCTCTACTTTAACATCTTAAAGACTGAACTGCACAACAGAAGGTTATTGTATGAGCTACAAAGGGGCCCTGAGTTTAAAATAAGAACTGGGGCCCTTTGGCTTTTAGTTATACCTCTCTGAGAAAAACATCAAGGCTTGCTCAATGCAGGAGATATCCAAGGCCTTTTCTGTATGAGTTTATTGTCTGACAGGGCTTCTAGCCAGCAGGGCCAAGCCTTCTCCTGCGGAGGTGTGTGACCCAGAATACAGGGATCTGCTTCTCACATCTTATTGTAAAAAATTGGCCTGTGTTATATGACAGCTATGAGGAGACAGCTGCTTCTCATTTTAAAAATGACCGTTTTCTCCATACCCGCAAGTGCAAAAGAAAATAATCTAACTTCTCCCAGAGTAGATGCTTTTTCACAGGGATTTGTGGCATGGAGAAGATAATTGAATTCATTCCTCCATATTCTGGGGCTACATAGAGAGAACAGAAAACAAATAAATATGTCCCCCCGTCGATAGGGCTTAAATAACAAGCGGGACAGAAGAATCGGAGGGAAATTGTGAGCTGCTTTTCTTGCAGACGGGATTCTAGAACATAAACAGCCTAGGTATACGAGAATAATATGTTAACCCCCTAATGTCTGGAGGTTCCGTGCTGCACTGGCCTGACAACAAGTAGAGGATTAGGCTCGACGTAGTGCCGCATAGTTGGATGTACTGGGTAGACTCTATCAAAGAGCGATTCATCTGAAATAGAGCTCAAGTCATATTATCCTTTTTCTGTTGTACAATCCACTTTAGTAAAAATCCTCTGTATTGATCCAATACACACTGTGCACTTAGGTTGCCCATAAAGATATAATATGAAACACACTCAATATACCATTACTGTTCTCAAGAGATCTCTATTGAGATGTATAAGATGATGTCATTGGCATAGAGTAGTGATGTCATCAAGCATGTAAATGAAGTTGCTTTTTGAATCCCTTTTAAAAATTCCTAAACGGTATGTGAACCCTAACAATGAACTTTTCATACTTGCTACGTTAAGATCTGTTAAACATACCATTGAAAGTGTTTTGTTATAAGTTTTTTAATCAATTCAACAGGAATTTTTCTATAAGTGTAAGGTACTTCACCCTGCCCGTACGCATATATGTGGCCTTACTGCGGTTGGGCCTAAATGCAGAGAGGCCACATATATGTGTATTAAAATGTAAACAATGCTGTTTCAAGAGTGCGCACACTGCACGCTCCTAGCACAGTTACCAGCTGGTAACAGAAAGCAACTTGCGATCAGGAGCTTTCTGATCATGTGACCACTGTGACAGCCAATGACAGTGGTCACATGACCAAAATGCCTGACTCCACCTCCCAGCATCTGAAACCTCCTAAAGGGTCGGGAGGCACCAGCGCTAAGAGGTTATAGTGATAAAACATGGAAAATATGCATGCATTGCTACATGTACTGCATAAATATTTTTCCCTGACATACACTTTATCATCAATTTTATTTCAACTTATGTATTCACATGTCTTCAAACTGAGATACCAGACACCAGCTGAAAGCTTAAATCAAGCTCAAGCTGGGAGTGTTTGCTTTAGTAAGATGCTGGGAAGTTGGAAGTGGTGGTAAGTTTGGCACTGCTTTGGCAGCTGATTTAGCAATGTAGGTGGTAGAACAGAGTCTGCAGAACTGTATTTAACTAGGATAATTGTTGAGGAGCAAAGGGTTTCTTACACTGTGCTTGGAAAGATTTACGATACACATTTATATCTAAACAACTTTCAAATACAGTAAAACCTTGGTGTGCGAGCATAATTCGTTCCAGAAACATGCTTGTAATCCAAAGCACTTGTATATCAAAGCATTTTTTACAGGGTATAAAAGAGAAGAGAGGCACCTCTAAGTACAGCAATAAGTTGCTAAATGTTATACCTTCATTAAATGTAACCATATTGCTACACTTAGAGGCTCATCTCTTCTTTTTTATACTCAGTTGTGTCATGACGCTACTCTCTCTTATATCAAGACATCGCATGTATATCAAGGCAACATTTATTAAAACATTTTTCTTGTCTTGCAAAACGCTCTCAAACCAAGTTTCTCTCAAAGCAAGGTTTTACTGTACTAAAATAATATGCAGAGGCTCACAAGGTCTTGCCAAACAAGGAATGAAATCTAGCACCATGAAGCCTTCTGGTTCTGTGAGAAGCTCCATCACATCTTCTTGGTGGTATTACCAATTACTTGTTTTCAATAGAACAGGAACACACTGTGATTGGGTCTATGAGTATGACACAATTGTTAGAGTGTCCAGGTTGGAATATGACAGATGAGCCATTGTTCCCTCTTTGAGAAGACAGCTATTTCGTTTCAGCACCATGGAGTTCCAAAGAGATCTTCTCCAATGCTCCAACGTCTATTGACATGAGGTAAATATTTATTAACCACTTAAGGACCGCCGCATGTACATTTACGTCGGCAGAATGGCACCGACAGGCACATCAACGTATATATACGTTGGTGCCTTGGGGGGGATCGGGGGTCCGATCGGACCCCCCCCCCTGTACATGCAGCAGTACGCACGGCTGTAGGAGCGATCCGACAAGAGGGGGCGGCTATTCGTTTTTGTCCGCCCCCTCCGGATCGCTCTCAGCCAATGCTGAGTAAACACAGGAAGGAGGAAGCGACGTGATCTCTCCCTCGGCGTTTTTTTTTTACCACCGCTGAGGAGAGATCACCACACAGTAAGTCTGCACTAACACTACACTACACACAGACACATTTAACCCCCCCGATCGCCCCCCCCCCCCCCCCCTGTCACAGTGTCACTGAATGCAGTAATCATACATGTATGATTACTGTATTTAGTGTCAGTGTGACAGGCAGTGTAAAAGTCAGTTAGTGTTAGGTTCAGGGTAGCCCTGTACCCCCCCCCCTAATAAAGTTTTAACCCCTTGATCACTGCCCTAGTTAACCCTTTCACTCCCTATTGCCAGCGTCACTAAGCGATCATTTTTCTGATCGCTGTATTAGTGTCGCTGTTCCCGCTAGGTAGCTAATATTTTTTTTTACTAAAGACATGTGGCTAAATAAATTTTGGCCTAAATGTTTGACTAAAATTTAGTTTATTGATTTTTCTTATAACAAAAAGTAAAAAATATTGATTTTTTTTCAAAAATGTCGCTCTATTTTTGTATATAGCGCAAAAAAATAAAAATCGCAGAGGCGATCAAATACCACCAAAAGAAAGCTCTATTTGTGGGAAGAAAAGGACGCCAATTTTGTTTGGGAGCCATGTCGCACGACCGCGCAATTGTCTGTTAAAGCGACGCAGTGCCGAATCGCAAAAACCCCTTTGGTCATTTGGCAGCATATTGGTCCGGGTCTTAAGTGGTTAAAGTCAAAAGAGCTTGACCAAATGTTGTCCAGTCAGAGATAACTTGGACTTGTATCTCAACAAGAGGTCTAACTGTACATTTAGCCTGCACTCACAGTCCTCCTCCCATATTGTAATAATATATTTATTTGGACATTTGACCATGTGTAATTGTAAGCAGATGTAAAGCACTACCATTTCATCCAGTAAGGGTTTTAATTGGAAAAAAAGCTAATTTCAGTAGTACCTCAGTCTGCCTTTGTGTTTGTCTCCTGGGAGGAAGAGACAGCACTGTAAGCCAATCAGGCTTTATTGCATTCCCCAGTACTTTGAACCAAACCAGTGGAACCTGCTGACTGGGGGAGGACAGAAATGACATCCTCAGAGAGCTGCTGCAGTTCCATTATCAACTCAATGCCAAGCTTTGACTGCAGTGGAGCAAAGGCAAGACTAGGCTGTGGTGCCTGAGTTAGTAAACGGGCTGAAAATAATAATTGTATTTCCAGATATCTTATAAATATGTCAGTGGGGAAGCAGTCATCTTAGCAAAGCCAATGATTTGCTGTCTCAAGATCAGTGAGCCAAGCCTTCCCCCTTCCAATGACTGGTGATCTGAAGAACTGTTGGAGGAAAAATCAAGCAACAAGAAAGGAGAGGTAGAGGAGGAGGAAGAATGGATCAACAAAATAAATAAAGTAGAAGCAGGGAGATCCTTGCACGGCTTGGTCCTCAGGTACAGTTTCCTCTACAGCAGGGATCTCCAAATAGGCCCTGTTGTTCAGCACAATTCCCATCATGCTTATAGTCTGTGAGTCAGAATTTTACCCTCAAATACCGAAACAGCTAGCCGAGACTAGAAGTCAGAGGCAGCAGTGCCTTACATACTGTTAAAGTGCAGATATGCAGCTATAAGTCTTAAGGTACAGGCATACCTAGGCACAGGAAGTGTTCTGCAATTTTTAGGAAGAATTCAACATTTCTACATCGTCCCTTTAAAATAACAAAAGAGTTCAGGTCCACATTATGAGAAGGTGACTGATGCTTCAAGTATAGCTTAATAGCATTCTAAATCTTCTTTTTGGTCCCAGCGACCGTATTAGAGGCACAAGTCTCTATCTCTATTACATTATGCTCTGCTATTTATAAATGACACTCTCCTTTTTTGGCTCAATGAGGCAGTCATGAAGACACAATGTTATGAATTCACTCCCTGTGTTAAACCGCTGTAATGATATCTCCTTCTTATTAACAGCTCCATTCATCTGTGGCGTGTCTCTGTCAAGAGCGCCTTGACAAAGGGTTAATAATGTGTGTAATTTCTCTGTTTGAGCTATCTGCCTCTGCCAGGAAGGAGGACTCAGCCTGCTGAGTGCTATTTGGGAGGCCTCTCCATTAAACTGATTAGTGCTTATGGGAGGCAGCTTATCAGCAAAGAAAGACAAAACGGCCTACGTTGTAGAGATAGAGGGAGCAGGCAAGGTCCCGGCCTGACACTCACAATCAGACACGCTGCCACTTGCACTTACTCAATGAGAATGGAGACTTATAAGCATTTGATGGTGTGAATTTTGCTGCGTGGGGCAAGCAGAGACATCAACCTGCATAATTATTATTATACATTTATTGACTGCTCAGGGAATACACTTTAAAGACGGCTCTAGTCAAAAAAAAAAAACAGTTTTTTAGCAGATAATAATGGCTTGCTGCCTACCTTTTTTTCTATATAATCACTGCAACATGGCTGCATTAACTTGAAGATCAAGATTTTCTCAATTTAATTTTATTTATTTTTTTAAACTTTGGGTTCTTCCTGACACTTCTGAATTTTGTTCAACTTGTTCTTGTGGGCTGTGAAAAGACTGCTCATCGCTCCATAGTTACATGATTACATAGTTGGTGAGGTTAACCAGTTATCCAGTTCAACCTATGATGTGTGTGTGCATGTGTTTATGTCAATAGGAGATTGCATACTTCTGTATGTTGTGGTAGTTAAGGTGCGCATTTAATAGTTTTTTTTTAAACTAGCCATGCTCCCTGATGATACCACTGTTTGTGGAAGAGAATTGCACATCCTTACTGCTCTGACAGTAAAGAACCCTCTATGCATTTAATGGTTAAACTGCTTCTGTTCCAACTTTAGTGAATGGCCACGTGTCTTTTTAAACTCCCTTCGACTAAATAGACATTTCAGCTGGCATGAAGTGGATTAGGAACTTTAATAAAAAGAAGGAATGCTGATAATCACTGCTCTGTTGCTAAAAATTCTTACAAAACAGCCTTTTAAAAATGTAATATTAATATTTACTTGTCCTGACACCCATAAGTCCAATCAACAAAGCTTGCAGGGCTCCAAAGGCAGCTAGGATCTTCAGTATCCGACACTTCCAGGTGTGTCAATACTTTTCCTAGCGTATCAAAGATCAGAGGCAGGTAAATATTGGAGTTGATTTACCAAAACTGGAGAGTTTAAAATCTGGTGCAAAGCTTCCAGGTTTTTTTTTGTTTTGTTTTTGTTTTTTGTCAAAGCTTAACTGAACAAGCTCAAGTTAGAAGCTGTCACCATGCACAGCTGTACCAGATTTTGAAATCTCCAATTTTAGTAAATCAAACGACATTATTTATTTTTCGCAGCTGCTAAGACGGGGTATTAAAAAAAAAAACACATTGGGGTTGATTGACTAAAACTGGAGAGTGCAAAATCTCTGCATAGAAGCTAATCAGTGCCCAGGTTTTTTTGGTGTCAAATTTCTGCCGAGAGACCACTGCTTCCTTATAGAGAGAGCAAGGGTCCTTTTATATGACACACTTTTAGGGAACATAGTTTCCTAGTCATGCTGTGGCTACATTTGTAAGAAAAGAAACTGTTAGACTTTGCACACCTTTTGTTGGGATGCACCTGGAACGTATTTCATCACACACAACAAAACTGTTGTTTTGGTACTTTTGAACTGATTAACGCATTGCATGTGTTGGAATTCCCCTTTAGCTCTGAAAACTATCCACGCAGTTCTTTAGCAATGGTCATAAATCATGTCAAGTGTGGACAGCACAATCATTGTAAAAAAGTTTACCCTCCTGTATAATCAGAGGAAACTGCTGCGACTGTCGGATGGGAACTTTCTCGATTTTAATGAGGCTTTGTAAAACAACATAAACAGATATAAAGCATACTGACATTTCCATTACACAGCTTTGATTGGGCACTATATCTAAATAGTATTTATAAATGGGGTCATACATTTCTGTGAATGTACATGTAAATAAATATAGAAACAACAGCCCTTTCTTACATAAGTTTAAGAAAGTTAAAAGTTATAGGGAATGCTTAGATGTTTCCTCCAGAGCCTTCAAATACAATATAGGAGTCAGTTCTGTCTCCCTATTTTAGAATATCTGGACTGAAAATGTTTGTATGTGCTAATTTACAATTACAATGATGGCTTTGTGATAGCTGCAGCAATTTGGGTAGAAGTTTATTATATGCTGTGTTGTCTCATCACTGGACTACCTATTAGTTGTATTAGGCTAACGTGATGTAACTTGTCAGTAGCCATGCAAAAATGAAATAGCAATTTTGCCTTGACTTGGCTTTTAAAACCAACTTATTTCTGTTTTTAAATTCATGACAGGTTCTCTTTGAATGTAATGGTGTAATATGTCCACTGTGAGACCTCACCCCCCTATAAAGGACGTACTATACTTCATTATTAGGATATACAGGTAGCTTCTAATAAGGGTTCTCCCCTATTAGAACAATGATGTCATTGGGTGTGGACTCTTACCCCAAAACCACTGCAGTGTTGAATGCAGGATCCTCATTATATTTGTTACTTTCAAACATCAATTTAAAGCAAGAATGGTGGCGAAGAAGCATTGGGTTTAAGCAATTATTTGAATCCAGTCTTTTGTAAGTAAGTCCTTCTGACCATTTTTGCTCCTCAGATGTCCCTCTTTTTGGTCTCATGCGTAGACCTCTATAATTCAATGTACTATTTACTCATAAAAAGTTTTGTATCACACGTAAAAATTGTAAACTTTACTTTTTAATCTTAGAGGTAATTATATTTGTTACTTTCACACATAAATTTAAAGGAAGCATGGTGGTGAAGAAGCATTGGGTTTAAGCAATTATCTGAATTCAGTCTTTTGGAATTAAGTCCTTCTGATCCTTTCTGCACCTCAGATTTCTCTCTTTTTTGGTTTCATGTGTAGACCTCTATAATTCAATGCACTATTTATCCAATTTTTTTTTCAAACAGCAGTTTAAGAGAAACATAGTGGCGAAGAAACATTGGCCCAGATTCATAAAGCAATTACGCCTGTCTAACTGGTGTTAGACAGGAGTAATTTCAAATTTCGCGCGCCGTATCACTAGTTTGAATCCTCAAACCATGATACGGCGGCTTCGGGCTTCGATCCGAGAGGCTTACGTCTTCGTAAGCCTTCGGATCTACGCTGCAATATTTTTGCGGCCGCTGGGAGGAGTTTGCGTCGTTTTCATGCGTCGGGATATGCAAATGTGTTTTTACGGCGATCCACGAAGATACGAGCGGTCTTCGTAATCGCTTACGTCTGTTTTTACGTACTGTTAGACCAGCTTTTTGCTGGTCTAACGGTGCGTAGCCCATGTTAAGTATGGCCGTCGTTCCCGCGTCGAATTTAAATATATATATTTTTTTTTGCGTAACTCGTTCGGGAATAGAAATGTCCGTAAACGACGCTACTCAAACAACGAATGACGTAACGACGTGATTTCGCGCAATGCACGGCGGGAAATTTGCGAACGGAGCATGCGCAGTTCGATCGCCGCGGGAACGCGCCTATTTTAAATCCTTCACGCCCCCTACTCGTCTATATGGATTGCGACGGGAGAAATACACTACGCCGCCGTCGTTTACTGGACAAAATCTACCTGGATTCCACGTAGAGCCAGGTAAGAAACGGCGGCGTAGTGTATTTCTGATACGCTACGAGAATCCAATTCTCTCTGAATCTGGGCCATTGAGTTTAAGCAATTATTTGAATTTGAATTATCTGTGTAATGATCTGTGTAACTGAGGGTGATAGGTATGG
Source organism: Rana kukunoris (assembly GCA_029574335.1). NCBI lineage: Eukaryota > Metazoa > Chordata > Amphibia > Anura > Ranidae > Rana > Rana kukunoris. The sequence goes on from CM056051.1 coordinate 395,550,735, forward strand.
GATATATGCTATACCCATCTACTTTATTTTAAAAAGTGGCCCCATTTCTCCACCCAGAAAATTGAGAGCTATAACAGTATATGATCTGTAATTCCTCATCATGTCATGTCATACATGATATGACCCACAATCGAATGTACTACCAACTTGTTACAAATTTGTGAAGATTCTTGGGGATGTTTTCTCTGGTTAGCCAAGGCAACAGTAGACACAGGGACAGTTGTACGAAAACAACCTATTTAAGATTTTATCACCAGACAAGACATGCTGGGGATCAATAAAAGCCTCCAGCTGCAATTCACAACCACATAATAACATTTTATATCATGTGACCTACAGTTGCCTGAATGCGACATATCAGTATACAGCACTCCAGTTTCATATCTAATCCCGAAAAACAAAAAATGTATTATATTGCAGCATACCATGCCTTAGATATCAGGCTAAGTATGTTTTCAGGAAGTAAAAAATAATATATATATATATATATATATATATATGTTGACATTGTCACTCCCTGTGAGCTTAAAATAAAGCACAAACATCCCTATCTTTATTTTGTACTACTAGTCCCATCAATCCACCATGAAATGAAGAAGAACAAGTGCAGAAATGCTTGAAGTCCAGCCTGTGTGACAATCATGGCTTCCCCCCTCCCCACATAGATACAATGTGGGGGGGGGGGGTTAAGGGACAGGAAGCGTGTTAAGCTCTGTACACACGATCGGTTTGTCCGATGAAAACAGAACATATTTTAAATTTTTCCTACGGATTAAAAAAACGATAGAAAAAAACAATCGTCTGTGTGGAGGTCCATCGGTCAAAAAATCCATGCATGCTCAGAATCAAGTCGATGCATGCTCGGAAGCATTGAACTTAATTTTTCTCAGCCCGTCGTAGTGTTTTACGTCACTGCGTTTGGACACGGTCTGATTTTTGACCGATGGTGTGTAGGCAAGACTGATGAAAGGTTCATCGGATATCTGAGGAAAAAATCCATCGGATTAGATTCCGTCAGATATCCGATCGTGTATACAGTATATGCAAATAAAATAAAGCAGGCAAAAACAGAAAAAAAAAACTAATGCAGCAAGCAATACATTTCAATAATCTTTTCTGAGATCCAAATCCTACTATATCCTCCAACTTCTGGATCAAACAGTCTTTAATGTCTCTGTCAAAAAACACGCACTTCTACGACTTTATTACAAGAATAAAGTACATGCCTTTTATACAGCTGTCACAAAAAATTTACATAAAGTTTGTGTGAAGAAAATCAAAGCAACGAACATTAAAACCCCCTCCAAAAAAAAGTCTTGAGCAAAAGTAGTTTGCAGCACTGACACACATCTACCGATTTACGAGTGCAAATGAAGAGCAGCTAAAAGTTTGCTAAATTCAGAGTGAAATGTTGTTGAATTGTGAAAATTAGTGTAATCATCTCTTAATGCGCTCCATATTTTTTTTTTTTTGCCTTAGTTACGCACGCTAATGTGGATCATGAATGTTTTGCCGCTATAATGACGGGGTGTGTGTAATGCAACAAATCTGTAAATAAGAAGCACTTAGGACGTGAGCAAATGATCTTATTTGCTCAACTCCTGCGCTGTCTGAACGCATCTGGCAAAGATGAGAGCTTTTATTTACCGGAATACATAAAGTCAGAAGGGAAAACAACAGAGACGGATCGCTTACAGCTTGTATGTACTGTTACAGCAACAGTGCCATCTGCATAACTTAAATACGCAGAGTTATGTGAGGGCACTGAAAAAGAAGAGTCCTCTGTTGAAAAAGTTGTAAATATGTTTGAGTTGGACTATTCCCAGGACGCATCTATGACATGTTTAAATGGAGATCACTTACAGGAACGTAGTGAAAGGGGTCTAGACTCAGGAAAGGGGGGTATAGAGGAGATAACTGGGAACAGATCATGAAAAGTGATAAGGGAAGAAGGGAAAGTGGTGGGAGACAGATTTAACAAGTGGCCGAAAATCTGCAGCAGACGGAGGAAGCTTAGAAAATCACTATCACAATCAGTTAAAAGGCACCTGTTAACATGGAGGCTGCTATTGTCATAGGTCGGAATGTTACAAAAAAGCATATAATACAAAAAATATGCGTATAAAAAAACTGCTTATATGAAGCTAGAATGAAAGTCAGGGAAATGGGCATTAGACAAAGTTGAATTTCATACAAACAGATGAAATAATACCGTATATGGAAGTTGTTTTATTTATTTTTTTCAGGTACTTATATAGCACCATCAATTTATGCAGAGTTATATATAATATACATTTACATCAATCCCTGCCCTCATGGAGCTTATAATCTATGGACCCTAACACACAGTCATATAGTAGGGCCAATTTAGACAGGAGCCAATTAGTCTAACAGCATGTCTTTGGAGTGTTAAAGGAAACCCGGGCAGGCACAGGCAGAACATGCAAACTCCAGGCAGGATTTGTATTTCTGTCCAGCCAGTCCAGAGATTTACACAGTTTTGCCTATGAAAAGGCAGTGGAAGGAGAAGCAGGAGATGAGTGAGCTTCTCTCCCTGTCACTCTATTGTCTCTACTCCTACCAGCACATCCCTTGTTTGCACATGATCACTGTGGAAGACGTGACTGGCTCCTTGTGCTGCTTGTTATGCCTTGAACACATTCGCGGAATTTCAGATGGAAAAAGTCAGACGGAATTTTTTCATCGGATATTCCAACCGTGTGTATGCCCCATTACAGTTTTTCCATCGGAAATTCCCGGCGGACCTAAAAGAAGAACATGTTCTCGTTTTTTTCCGAAGAAAAAAAATCAGAAATTCAGTTCGTCTGTATGGAACTCCGACAGAAAAAAAAACATGCATGCTCGGAATCAATTTGACGCATTCTCGGAATTGAACTTCATTTTTCTCAGCTCGTCGTAGTGTTGTATGTCACTGTGTTTTGGACGGTCGGAATTTGGTGTGACAGTGTGTATGAAAGACAGCTTGAACAGAATTCCATCAGAAAAATCCGTCAGAGTTTATCCCAACGGAAATTCTGATCGTGTATACGGGGCATAACTCTCCTAGTCTAAGAAATGTTGTACGAGGAGTGAAAAAGGCTCAAAAATAAATGTAATAATGTAATAATAATACCTATCCACATATGCAACTTTTGTATCTACCTGAAGTGTACCTTTAAAATGAACTTTAAGCAAAACTTAAAATTTAGCCTTGAGAGATAAGCAGGAATAACAGCCAACCTGCAATCCACCCCACGCTCTTTAATCGGTAAACTGGTGATCCTGATGCATGGCATTTTTTGAGGTTGAACAAAGTATTGACTCCAGTTCACTTTCAGAATACAAAGCCATGATGTGATGCGTGCACGTTAAGCATGTGTGCTCAAACTTGGTGTATGAGGCCTCAAAAAAAATTATCATTCTCAAACATCAAACTTATATTTCCCGATTTGTAGCAATACACACTTATAGAGAAAAAAATTGGAGCACTGAGTTTAAAAACCCAAGTGAGCCCTTGTCATGAAGATTGAAGATCAATAAGCAGTGCGTTCAGAGGAAGGATTAGGGACAAAATGCATCAGAGAAGCTTAAACTTCAAATGCGTCCTCAATCTTTGTTTCCTCTTCATCTTTAGAAAAGAAGATCACTCCGCTGGATGTGGATCTCCAAGCAATTCTCTCCTGTGAAGTTGCAGGCAAACAAATTGTTTTCAAGGTCCCACTTAGCAGCATAATTTAGAATGGTAATTCTGTTAATGCACTCAGAAAAAAAAGAATAAAAACTTTGTTTCCTAGAAGACTTAATCCATATAATGTTTTCTTTGTGTCTGTGTTCTATTTGAATTAGATTCTGTTTGGTGCAAGGTGAGCAGAATTTGGATGGTGCTAGTAAAAAGTCCTATTCTAAGTTTTCTGATCAGAAGATTACAGAATTATTATCAAATTTTCTATTGGCTGATTTAGGTATACTTCTTAATGTGAATATTGCAATTTTTTGTTAAATGGGCACTATAATTGGTGAAAGATAATGACAAATCGCATGAGCAAAACTTAAAAGCTCTTAGGATTTTTCTAAGATTTTGTTAAAAAAAAAAAAAAAAAACAATTTTTTTTAAATGGTGATATGATGATATTTGTCTTCCTGCCATTTCCTGACACAACTGGAAGTAAAAGAAAAATCCCTCCAAAACAAGTTAAGCCCTTAAACACCAGAGTTGTCAATAGATCTAAGGGCTCTTGACATTGTTTTCCTGCCTTTGACATTTCCTTTATATACACGTAAAACCCAGGGCAGCAAATTGCCATTGACTTTATTGGAGCAGTGCACATGACTGTTCAGAGGCAGCATTTGACCTGCTTTGCAGTGTGCTGGGTTCCTTTAGATGCAGCATGTCATACTGAGGTGTGTTTAAACCACAGGCAAAGCAGGTCAAATGTAATGCCCTGTACACACGATCTGTTCGTCTGATGAAAACGGACCGATGGACCGTTTTCATTGGATGAACCGATCGTGTGTGGGCCTCATCAGTTTATTCCCATCGGAAAATTTTTGCATGGTTAAATAACCGATTAAAAAAACGATCGTCTGTGGGGAAATCCATCGGTCAAAAATACATGCATGCTCAGAATCAAGCTCGGAAGCATTTAACTTAATTTTTCTCTGCACGTCGTTGTGTTTTACGTAACGGCATTGGACACGATCGGATTTTTAACAGGTGTGTAGGCAAGACTGATGAAAGTCAGCTTCATTGGATATCTGATGAAAAAATCCATTCGTTTTCATCAGCCAAACCGATCATGTGTACAGGGCATTACCTTTTCTTCTAAGCATTTTGTATTCAAGTGTATGCAACTGTCTTTGACAAGAACACTTGTCAACTTGAGCCCAAAGGGAGATTGTACAATCAAATTGTAACCTATATAGTTGATTTCACTAACTAAAGTTTAGGAAACTAGTGTTTGAACAGTCTTAAACTAATAAGGACTTTAAATGGTAAGCATCCCCAAATCTGACCGCTTAGCTTTAAGTGGACTACTGTGGCCTAGACACTCTCAGATTATCCTTATATAGTTTTAACATGTTATGTAACACAAAATCAAGCCTGGTATGACATGTCAAGCTTGGAACAGTAGACGGTGGAATGAGGACCATGGGAAGAAATCGTACAAATACAAGTTGTGTAGACTTTACAGTTAAGACATTTTTCCTTCTTTCCTTCCTACCTTCATTGCTTCCTCCTTTCCTTCCATACTTTCACCTTGGTCACTTGAAACAAATCTGATGTTCCTAGGCCTCGATGTAGATGGACATACTATGTAGGTTTCAATTCGCCTACATCAAACCCAGGGAAAGATCCCCCTTGGCTCTTAATAGTCATATCTTATTTTCAGCTTGTTACCTTCATTTCATCCTTATTCTTGACCTTCCTTCTTTCCTATCTTCCTTCTTTCCCCTTTTCCTTCTACCTTTCCTTCCATCATTTCACCTTGGTCACTTGAAACAAATATGATGTTTCCAGGGAGCCTCGATATACATAGACATATTATCCAGTTTTCTATTGGCCTACACCAAGCCCAGGGAAATATTCTCCTTGGCTCTTGATAGTCATATCCTAATTTCAGCTCTTATCTTCATTTCGTCCTCCTTCTTGTTCCTTCTCCTTTCCTTTCCTTTTTTCCTTCTGTCCTACCTTTCCTTCTGTCCTTTCACCTTGGTGACATGAAACCAATCTGATGTTCCAAAGGGGTCTTAATATAGATGGACATACTATCCAGGTTTTTATTGGCATACATCAAACCTAGGAAAATATCCTCCTTGGCTCTTGATAGTCATATCTTAATTTCAGCTCTTTACTTTCATTTAGTACTCCTTGTTTCTTTTTTCTTTACCTTCCTTCCTACCTTATTTTCTTCCCTCCCTTTTGCTTCTACTCTTCCTTCCATCCTTTCACCTTGGTCACTTGAAACAAATCTGATGTTCCTAGGAGGCCTATATATAGATGGACATACTATTCAGGTTTATATTGGCCTACATCTAGCCAAGGAAATGGTCATCCTTTCCTTTATATACTCCTCCCTTTAAAGTTTCAGCTTGTTACAATTCATGCTTAACTAACTAGAGTCAAAGGTGAATGGAAGTTCCCAAACAGCAAGAAAGTTTATGAATACCTACCTTAGGAATCCTTTGGAAAGTTAAACAGAGCATGTACAAAGGGATAAGGCTCTTGCTTTGCATAGATGATACAGATTGCACTTCAAATATGATGTGCATAACAAGAGGTGCTCTGTCTGTGAGAACAGTGATATTAAGCAAAGTAAATATTTAAAGTAATCACTTCATATTTGATGCTAATGGTTCCAGTAAGTACCTCATTCCTCAGTGGTGTCAATAATTCCCTGCGATTTCACAGGCTGCCTATTCAGTTCAGCCCGAAAAAAATTACCACCTTGCGCTAAGTGCACTCAATAGATCCATTTTAAAGTCTAACAAAAAAAGTTTGCCAGATACTTGGAAACTGAGCTCACACCTTGAAAGGGGAACTTTAAACCTGGTCTTTACCTTGCTCGCTGTGGCAGATCATTGTATCCTGGCTTCGGCACAAAAACGGTTAAAGAAAACAATGGAAGCCGGAGGGGAGCGAGAGAGTGGATAGGATTTACTGGCGTTTACTTTTAATCTATGGTGCTTTCGGCTCTGTAGCTTATCAGCCCTATGTCAGCTTCTTTTTCCTCTTTTATACTCGACGCATCGCCCCCCCATGCTGCTGCTGAGGGACGGGACCCGAGTGTCTGTCAGCTTTTTGTCAAGGGAAAAAAAGGGAGAAGAAAAAGAACGGAACAAGAGGCAAAGCAAAGCTAAGAGGAATCTATTAGATGTCACTGGGCTTTTGTATCCATGTCAATGATTCAGGATTAGAGTGTTTGAAATAATCTTATTGAGGGGAATCAAAGGAAGAAGGGAGACGAGGCAGCCTCCAAAGCATATGGCAACAGCCTGGACAATATCTTATTAGGAATATGTGCCCTGGCACCATTACCTTCGTAGAATGCTATTAGACCAAACATTCTCCAGCTTATAGGTTCCACTGACAAACACACACTTCCAAAAAAAAAGTTCTCAATAAGAAAGGCAGCAAGTAAATTGTTCCCTTTGGCAAATTACAGAAGGCAATGAAAAGCCTGTGACTTGCACAGTCAGGGGCTGACTGCAGGAGGAATATACAGAAGATGCACACTCCTTAGAAGGTATATGGGAACATATAGTCAAAGATCCATTAGCTTGATGTCCTGTAGGACAGCCTGGCAGAACCTGTGCTCAAAAGCAAATCGCTAGGGAGGCCGAGCTGTCAATTAGCCCAGTGCCTAGGGTTTTGTGAAGCAGAATGAAAAATGGAAGATTAGTTTTCCCAAAAACTTCAGCCATCAGCTGCTGTCCTTATGGGTAGCAATAATACAATTCACTCTTTTGAAGGACCAATGGGCATTTGGACCCACAGACCTTCCTATCTCCAAATGTCCCTCTCTTAGCCCTAAAACCGAGACATACACTATATAAGGAAATAAAAATACTACCTTATTACTAAAGTGGGTTTATATAATTTTTAGTGTCATCCTTTATGTTATTGTGTTGTTTACTTTTAACAATAGTATCGATGGAAACCCAGTGACCAGTAAAACGCTGTTATTTGTTAGCTCTGGAAATATGATTGAATGTAGTTTCTAGGGGCACCAAAGCACCCACATGAAGGAAACTTTTCCCAAGAACTGCCATTGCCGACTTTTCTGAAAATACTGATTGACTGACGATCATGCTGACCCTCTGACCTCAGTACTTGAGTGACTAACCCAGCCACTAACACAGAAGAAGCAGACTTCTTCCAGGTCAGTGACTCAGAAAACAGAAGCCAGTCAGTTGACATATCTGCCAAGCAACTAGCAATTTCTAAAGGGGTCAGCAATGGCAGCCACCGTATTTCTCGTAGGGAAGGTTTATTTAATAGAGATTCTGTCTCAAAGAAAAACAACTTTGTGATCAGGCTCTGATAAAAGAAGCTGGTTGTTAACTGATTCCAAGCCCAGAACAATGACTTAGAATCCATTCACACCTCCTTGTTCAGGTGCATTACATTAATGCATGGCGTTATGTCAACTGCTAACATGTGCTGTGTTAGGCAGCCCATTCATCCAAAATGAATAACATATTGGACATGCAATATTTTTTTGCACTCAACGTGCCAAAATATGCAGTAGTGTGTTATGGTGGTCTCTGATGCCCCGTAAAACATATGCATTGGATGTGTGCTTGGTTAATGCACCCTGAATACCATGAAATGCCCAGCCATATGTGTTAAACAGCCAAAGGCCAATCCTTGTCTCCTTAGCCTTGTTGTTTTAATATCCACTAATTCTTGCTAATTTCTAATCTTTATGCCATTAAAGAGGGTTTGATATGAGAATGTTAATTTAGATACACTCTGAGAAACTCTATTACAAAATATGGAACAGTGAAAATAACCACATTGTAGATATTTTTGGCTAAATGTTACAATAACTCCTCAAAATGTACACTTACTAAAAACATGCCATGGTTTCCCTTTAGCTATCAAAAGTTCATCTGTGCTGTATTATCATAAGATTTGTTGTCATGTTCTGCTCCTGAAACTTCTCTGTCTAAAACTGGTCTGAAATTTGGCATTCATATTTGCTTGTCCATGGGAAATGATGATGTTATGATTTCAATTAAGGCAGGAATTACAATTGCATGGCCAACATGGTCAAACAAAATGTCTGGTTCCAATCATGAAAACAATAAAACAAAACACAAACGTCAGCTGTTACTTTAATACTTTAACCAGAAAACCAGCCGTGACATCTTAAGAAAGAATCACAAGGAAATGAAATGGCAAAAAAAAAATGTTTAATGTATTCCATAACCTGAAATTGCCTTTATTATAGCTTCTTTAAATCCTCTGGACAGCCAAACTGGAAGAGGAAGGGTCAACACTCTGAGCCAACCAATAGTGCTTAGTACCGTGCCTTGCTGCAATTTGGTCCCCAGTTCGAATCCTAGTCAAGACACTATCTACATGGAGTTTGCATGTTCTCTCTGTGTCTGTGTGGTTTCCTCAGGGTACTCTGGTTTCCTCTCACATTTTGGCTCCTGTCTCTAGTACGTGTGTGTTTGTGAGAGATAGGGACCTTAGACTGTAAGCTCCTTGAGGGCAGTAACTTATATGAATGTACAATATGTAAAAGTACTGCTTAAACTGTCAAGACTATAGAAATATCTGTAATAAATATTATTCTTCTGCTTTATTGTCCTATCAGCAGGATGGGGCTTGGTTCGCAGCCAGCATGTATTGATTAACTTCAGGGGAGAAAAATTGGGTCCCTGGTATGGTTGTGGTGTATGCCAGGAATCCCCAGACTGCAAGACTGGCTGATAAGAATAACAATCCTTTTGGCAGGTTAAATATTTCCTATATACACTATATTACCAAAAGTATTGGGACACCTGCCTTTACACGCACATGAATTTTTTAAATGGTATCCCAGTCTTAGTCTGTAGGCTTCTTCCAGAAGCGCATTTGTGAGGTCAGGCACTGATGTAGGACGAGAAGGCCTAGCTCGCTAATTGGGATCACTAATTCATCCCAAAGATGTTCTATCTGGATGAGGTCAGGACTCAGTCAATTTCCTCCACCCCAAACGCGCTCATCCATGTGTTTATGGACCTTGCTTTGTGCACTGGTACAAATCAATTGATGGAGGGGGGGTTATTGTATACGGTTGCTTTTCAGGGTTCAGGCTTGGCCCCTTAGTTCCAGTGAAGGAAATTTTGGACAATTTCATGCTCCCAACTATGTGGGAACAGTTTGGGGATGGCCACTTCCTGTTCCAATGTGGCTGCGCACTAGTGCACAAAGAAAGGTACATAAAGACATGAATGAGCGAGTTTTGGGTGGAGAAACTTGACAGGCCTGCACAAAGTCTTAACCTTAACCCGATAGAACACCTTTGGGATGAATTAGAGCGAAGACTGCGAGCCAGGCCTTGCTGTCCACATTAGTGCCTGACCCTGCGCTTCTAGAAGAATGGTTAAACATTCCATAGACAGACTCCTGAACCATGTGGACAGCCTTTCCAGAAATGTTGAAGCTGTTATAGCTGCAAAGGATAGGCCAGCTCAATATTAAACCCAACGGACTAAGATTGGGATGCCATTAAAGTTCATGTGTTTGTAAAGGCAGGCATCCCAGTACTTTTGGTAATATAGTGTGTATATATATATATTTCAGTTCTGTATTTAGCTGATTGCCTGGAATTCTGCTTGAAGCAGCATAGTGGCCAAGTGGATAGCAGTCTTGCCTTGTAGGTTTTAACTCCAGAGACGCTATCTGCATGGATTTTTGCATTTTCTCCTCATGTTGGCATGGGTTTCTGTTGGGTGCTGCAGTTTTCCCCCCAAAACATGCTAATAGGATAATTGTGTCCCCCAAGGTGGCCCTAGGGTATGTGACTATCATAAAGACATTAGCAATTTTGGGGGTAGGGTAGAAGAAGAGAACAGTTGAAAGCTTTCTACAGGCATACCCCACTTTTAAGTACAAAATGGGGTTTAATTACTAAAGATGGAAAGCGCAATATAAGGCTCAATTCTGCACAGAAACCAATGAGCTTCCAGGTTTTATTACCAGACTTAATTGAACAAGCTGAAGTTAGAAGCTCATTGGTTTTTATGCAGAAGTGATCCTGATTTTCGATTTCTAGCGTTTGTAAATAAACCCCATTGTGTACTTAAAAGCGGGGTATGCCTGTATTTAGTCCTGTGTCACCACTATACTAAATTTAAAACTGAAACACATTTGTTTTTTACAAAATTTCTAGCATAAGTTTTTACACTTCAGAATTGCAACCTCAAGATTTGGAGCAATGGCTAGTTATGTCAGAAAGAGAGACAATGAATGATTTTACAGGAAGGCCTTTAAACACATCTATATTCAAGAAGAAAAGTTGAATACACTGCAGCTTGCCAGTCGTTAAATATGGTGGCTGCATTTATTTTCAATTACCAGGCTAAGAACATTTTCAGCAAGTACACAAATGGCCTGTTGATTCTAGCAGAAATGCAAATGTTATCTTATTTCTAAGCTATCTAATATAAACTAAATTACTCCACAACCCAACTTGTAATGGAAATATCCAAACCAGAAAACCAGACTAGTGTGACAACGCTAGAGTAAGCGTTGTCAAGCTAGGACATGAAGTGTGTTATTCAATATTCACAGGATAACAAAGGAGAGAAAAAGAAAAAAAAAAAGAAAAGAATAATACAAATGTAGCCAGCACATCAGAGGGCCAGTAATCTGTTAAAGTGTTACTAAACCCAGGGCCCTGCATTCACTATATTCACAGCATGTTAAATTTGAGGATGATGATGGAAAGAACAAGAGTGGCATGTAAACATTGTTACCCTGGTACAAGACCATGCTACTTAATACCTTCTCTCATCAGCAGTATATAGCAGTCTTGTGACTTCTAGTGTCCTGCCGGCTACTGGTAAAAGCTTGCAGGAGGAGTTTTCAATCTCCTCTGATTGTCCAATGAGGATGCAGAACCCTTGAACCTCCATCTGGAGAGTGCTGATTGGCCCTGTGCCAATCACATGCACCCTCCCAAGAAAAAAAAATACTCTCTTGCAATATACACCAAACTGAGCATGTGCAGAGTGCTATACCAAACTGAGCCTGTGCAGAGTTCCCCCCAAGGTTCTGTACTATCGGGAGATGGATTGGGGACTGTGGAAAAGGGGAGGATCAGAGAATACAGGTTTAAACAGCCTTTTTACACAATGCAGAGGATTGACCCTTTGGGTTTCACAGTTAGTATAACAAGCATGCTTTAATGAATATATAGACTGATTTTACTGTTATGTATTTAATAACATTTTAATATACATTTATGCTTTTGAGTTTAGCTATATTTTAATGTTGTTTAAAAGCAGTCTTTCTTTTTTTCAGAGTTTTCTTTTAATTCATCATTTATTTACAGCTGAAAGCATATACCTAAGCTAATGTCCAGCAAAATCAGCTTTTTTGTGGCTGCGGAAACGATGGAAAACACGATTTGCACTGATCTACTTTCTGCAATGCCATCTTTTTTTTCTGTTAGTTGCGCTGCAAACCTAATTAGCAAACTCACTCATTAGTCTTCTAGAAAAATTAGCAGAGCTTATGCTAATTACTCCTGTAAAATTTAATAAACTCTTTGAAATAGGGATAGACTAATGAGGTTTTATTTATTGAACTAAAATAACTGTGAGGAAAAAGGTTAGGACATTGGGATACCCATTGTGGTAATAAAACCCACAAATTATTCCATTCCAGCACAGGAATTTTATAGCAACGCTTTTAAATTCAAATATGAGTTACAATTCGAATGTTAAATCAATCCTGAACTTAATTTAAAAGAAGAAACTCTCCTCCCCCGTTCTTGGAGCCATGATTTGCTGCTCGGAATAACTTCTCGCTTTTAATGGGGGTAGTGAATTTGTGTCACGGAAATAGCTCTTTTCAAATGATATCATGAGATCATTAGGCAGCATTTTCCTTTCTCAGAAATCAGGACTGCAAGGTTCTGGGTATACTCATGACACTCTTTGCACATACAAAAATAGCGACCAGGGCTTACAACGAAGCCTGAAAATGTATGTTTCAGCCAAGACGGCTAGTGATGGTAATGTGTTATTAGGTACATGGATAATTTCAAACCCTGTGCTGCACTTCGAGGGAGTATGAGGACAATGACAATGTAGGATGCAGGATGGGTGATGTGTCATCCCGAGTGAGTATGTATGAGGACAATGACAATCTGAGACACAGGATAGGTGATGTGTCATCTCGCTATGTGCCAAAGCAGTGACTCTCTGGATATAATCACTGTGGTGTATGGTCATTTTCACTGTGACATTAGGAGGATAAATTTGCCTATGAGATTGCTTTAAAATCCATTACCAAGGCACAAACCCATGTTCACAGTGGCAGGCAGAATAACCATTTAGCAAATGAGCATTTTCACAGTGGCATCAATAGGAACAATTACTATGGCACCTGGGCCTTCTGACTGTGACACTAAAATAAATAATCCTTGTCACTGAGGCACACAAGCATTTTCAGTTTGATAATGCTGGAAATATACAAGCAGGCTGGCACACAAGCATTGTTACCCTGGCATAAGAGCATGCTGACTGGCAAAGAGGATAACCACTTTAGATGTAAGCATTTTCATGCATAATAATCACCATGGGACATGGGGCCAGGGCGGGGTAAAGGGGTGGGTGTGAGGGTCGGCTACCCTAGGCACATTGGTTTACTGGGGGCGACCTTGCTTCTGTTACAAGGCTGACAGGAGCAGTGATTTTGACAAATGACTGCTGGGTGTAGGATCTCCTAAGCTTGCACATCATCAGCAGGGGAGGGGGCGCAGTTTGGACCTCATGATGTCACTGACCCAGCATGTACCGGTCCGTGATGTCATGAGGAAGCGATACCACCAGGTGACATCGCCTTTACTATATAGGAACTGTCAGACAGAGGAGGTGTTCAGCACTCCAGCTGTCCTCCCGAGCAGAACTTTTTAGGTTCCGGAGGTGCACAGTCATCTTGATTGATGATGGATTTACATAGGGGGGACACTGTTTTTTTTATTTTTGTTAAAGGAATTGTCTGCATTTTTTTTTAACTTTTTTGGTGAATAGGTACAATGTGCCCCATACTAGGATCTGTGGGGCTCCCTTGCTACAGGGACATTACAGATTCCAACAAGCCTCCTACCCGCAGGCCCCCCAAACCACCTGCCTGGTGGGGATGAGGCCCTTGTCCCCGTGAACATGGGGTCAAGGTGCTTTAGGTGGGGGCAGAGCCCCCCTGCCCAAAAGCGCCTTCCTCGTGTTAAGGGCATGTGGACTGATATGGTTCAGGAGGCGGGGCACTCGCTCGCCCACCCCCCTTTCTGATCTGCCAGGCTGCATGCTTGGATAAGGGTCTGATATAGATTTTAAAGGGAACGCTACAAAAATTTTAAATGTCAGCATATGGGGAACTGACCGGCCCACTCCTTAGCAACCAGCTATTTGCCAAAAAAGAACACATGTGATACCGCAAATCACTGGTGGTAAATATTGCATGTTTTTTTTACTCTCTGGTCCGTTTGTGTATTGGACTTATATTTGGAGCTTTTCATACAATATTTACCGACACATTTTTCAAGGTTCTATGAGATTTGGAAAGAAATGGCCAGCAGGGAGGCAGAACTCACAACATAAAGGATTATTTCAGTAGTTTGTCAAAATTAACTATAGTTTGTATTGTATTTACAATTTTTGGATTGTATTTACAAGTTGGATGTTATAAAATGAAAGTGTAAACTATGACTATAGATCTCCTTTAAACTGTGACTGTAAGACAATGGTCGTGTTTACATCTTGCTTGTCATACCCTGATTATTCACCTTATTATACAGTATCTGTTCCTCCTTTTATGCCACAATAAAAGTAGCAGTTTCATGTGTGCACCAAGGTTTATCTACAACATCCTGTTCAACCTAATACCTGTATTATTGATTCAATTAAATTATAGCTTTCATCCTGGTAGGGTATACTGGAGCTGTTAGTGCCCTGATAATTGGGGGGAACCAAGCAAAAAAGTAATATATGGAACTACTACTACCACTGTTTTAAAGGTATGCACTATACCTTTAAAACAGTGGTAGTAGTAGTTCCATATATTATATTTCTTTGTCCTGTTTTTTACTTATGAGTCACTGACCCAGAGAATGCATAAAGATGGGAATATAGTCCTTTATTTATGAGCATAGAAATATGAATATTGTTGCTACATGATGAGAAACTGTATATATTTAAAATAATAAACCTTGCAAGGGAAACTTAATTTTGTGATTGCATATAATTGGATGATTGAAATAAACAGAGCTTTAATTATTGACTAACCTAATTAACAAATTCACTTTAAAGAATGTAGTATTTTAATAAATCAGCCCAGTGACAGCATAGGTAGAATTGGCATGACAGCCCTGGCATTTGTACCTTTAAAAACAAGTCCTCAATGATAGCTTTATATGAGCTTGTTGGACACCACATGGCAAAACCATAGACAATTAATATATGGAGAAGCCCCTTGTCCTCTTTGAAGCTATAACAGTCTCCACACTTCTGGGAAGGCTTTCTACAATAGATTGGAATGTGTTTGTGGGAATTTGTAGGGTTCAGTTCAACGCTCTGTACAGGCCACTCAAGTTCCTCCTCACCAAGCTGGTCAAACTATGTCTTTATGGAGCTGGATTTGTGTACTGTAATACAGTCATGCTGGAACAGAAAGGACTTTCTCCAAGCTGTTGCCACAAGGATGAAAACGCATACCTGTCTAAAGCATGTTTGTATGCTAAAGCATTACCCATGCCCTCCACTGGAAAAACATTACCTCAGTGGTTTAAGGGGGAGGAAGGGTTTGGGGCATATAGTGAAGATGTGATAACCAAGTGTCCAAAAGCATTTGGTCGTAAGGTACAGTGATGAGCGGAATACGCCATATTCGATTTCGCGATATTTCGCGAATATTTCGAAGAATATTCGCGAATATTCGTTAATATCGAATATTCGTGATATTTTATAAAAAAAAAAAAAAAAAAATTGCGAATTTTCGCCAATGCGAATTTTCGCTAATGCGAATTTTCGCTAATGTGAAATTTCGCGATTTTTTTTTTTTTTTTTTATAAAATATCACAAATATTCGATATTTACGAATATTCGGTATATTTGATATAAAAAAAAGCGAAATTTCGAATTCGCGGTTGCGAATATTCGTTAATATCGAATATTCGTGATATTTGATAAAAAAAAAAAATTGCGAATTTTATTGGGAATTTTTTTGCGAATTTTTTTGCGAAATTTGAAAAATATCGAATATTCGAAATAGCGAATATTCGCCGCGATATTCGAGATATTCGCGAATACTCGAATATGCAATATTCGTAGCGAATATTCGCAATGCGAATATTCGTGAGCAACACTAGTAAGGTATACAGCACATAAGGGAATATGCCTGTCCAGGCATTTCCTTTATTCTGGCATTGAGTATGACACACTGATTGCTAGTGACTGGATACTGGGAACACCTAATCCCACCCCTTTGATTATTTATGTCCAGGATTCCCATCACTGTCCACCGAAATTTCTCTACAGTTGATTTTTACACAACACTAAGTCTTAAGGGCCGTATACATGGGCCGAATATCAGTTGGCATTGGTTCAATAGAAAATGGCTGACATTCGGCCCCTGTATATGGCAGCCTATCTGACAGGAACGGATATTACAGAGAAAGGTCTGACGATCGGCACCCAATTAGCGATCTCAGGCAATGGTTGTAGACACTGCTTGGTGTGTTCTGGCAGAGGGTAGTCCCCCAGTCAGAACACAATAGCTCAGCAGGGGAGATCGTTGTACTAACATTGGATAGTTGGTACAGCAGCTCCTCCTGAGCTCTTCAGTTTTGCTAGGTTGAACGGAAAAAAAAACTACTAGTGTGTACCAGGGTTTACCAGGAAACACAGATGTACAGGACACTAGTACTAATGTCGAGCTCAGAAGTCGGGCAGTTTAGATGATTTAGTAAGAGATTAAACTCCTGCCATAGGTCATGTCAAGAGCCTTAATCCGTCTAGATATGATGGATAATGAACATTTGATATAAAACTCAGATTAAGGTTAATTTCTATAAACTTGAAGAGTGCGTGAGGGTAGTTTAGTCTTTCCTGACTTTATTGGTTGTGTTCTTGTTCCTAGCCTGTGATCCACTCACAAAAGAAGCTAGAGTTAGAATGAAAGACCCAGACCGGGACATTTCACTTATAAAACTTACAAAATTCCTTGAATATTATTCGCAATTAACTGGCTGATTTTACTTTTTGTGTCACATCGTAATATACAAAACATGATGGCAATTGACCAGTGGAGCAATATGTTCCCATTTACATATTCCTAGTTTAGAAATGATTAAGATGAGTTATTTTGTGGGAAAGTTTGTCAGCTGAGATTTGTGTAAATGATGACACCTACTCGTCTTGTGGGTTTTAGGTGCACCTCTGACATCATTGGAAACCTTGCTTTAGTCATACATGATAAACCTTGTTTTAAAAGCCCTTTACAAGTTACAGAGCTAGCTAGATTCTTTATTTAAATGATCACACAGTGGTGTCCCATATGTGTATAGCAGTGTCGTATGCTAAACCTACCTACCACCCAGTACTTCCTTTCTGTTTAAACAATGAAGACCACAACCACACATAGAAGAAGTTTCTTAAAATCCTCTGCAGCCAGCAATGGCTTAATTTCAGGCCTTTATATGAACTGAGCAGCCGTTGGGACCAGTGCCCCCTAGTGCCATGGGAGGCATTATCCTGTTCATTTGGGTTGCTCAACAGTAGATTTGCTTGCACATGATTGGACGATGGATCAGCAGAGCTTCATCTTATTCATTAAGCTTAAAAAAAAAAATTGTCTTTCAAAGTGCAAATTCCCTTTCAAAATATACAGCCTATTCACTTTTAGTAAATTATCTCCAACCATTACATATTTTCTTCAAATTATTGATCTAGAATCTATCTGTCTTGTAGAGGAAATATAGAACAAATTAGAGCTGGTAAACTAAACTGCTATAGCTCAGAAGAATCTGTGAAATAGGTGAATTTAATAAATAGCGTTTTTACAGTCTCTGTTTCATAACCTTGAAAGATAACAAGTCAATATTTGCGAATGCTTTATATCACCCGTAAGGCAGAAGAAAATGTAATACCAATTACCTGTAATACAGCATGATCGGTTTAGCTGTATACATTGCATGGAAAGATACTGTACATTTTCTACTATATATTAGCATATAAGTACTGTTACAAATTTACTACCAATTAAAGTTTATTCGCCACCTTAGGAGTGAAGTATGACACCAATGCTCATTTGCTCGTCAGATGTTACCATGTCCAAAAAAAAAAAAATGTGTGGTAATGGTCATGAGATCATTATGATAAAAACACCAGAAATATAAAAGGCTATAAAATTAACAAGCTGATTCTTTTTGCTACTGGTATAAGAAGTGGCATAACTTAAAAAGTAACAATTTCACGCCCTAGTGATCCGTGCCTATTTACTGTCAGTCCTCGTTAATGCACTGTGCACTTGCTACACTCAGAGGAGGGTTAATTCACAGTGTTCAGTAATGAGAACAGGACAGTAAGACGACGAGATATCCAATTACGTAAAACATAACTAAAAGGCAAGGAAAAGCCTGATACAGGAACTATTAACTGGCCGGAGGAATAGGAGGAAGGCTGGAGAAGGGAAAAAATAATAAACAAGCGCAGGACGGAAGTAATACGTGGAAAAATGTGCTGCAAGGTAAAATATAGACTGCAAAACTAAAACCATCGATGACAGATAAGTTAGTCATTGCAAATTGGCAAATATATATATATATATATATATATATATATATATATATATATATATATATATATATTACAGATAGATATAGATAGATAAATAGATAGATAGATAGATAGATAGATAGATAGATAGATAGATAGATAGATAGATAGATAGATAGATAGATAGATAGATAGATAGATAGATAGATAGATAGATAGATATTCTTGCTACTTCACATTCTTTTTCATGTCTCCAGACAAGCCCTAATTTGTTGTGCTCTAAAGGGACAAAAATAAAATAGCAACATTTGTGGTGGCTGAAATATAAACCATGTAAAACAATACTTTGGAGGGAAAAAAAACTGAGCTGCACTAATTACACCACTGCTGAGTTTACATTTTCCTGCCTATTGCAACTAGAAGGAAAAAGGAAAAAAATAATCACACAGTGGGGTTGATTTACTAATAATCACATGGAAAATCAGACATGCTGGTTGATGGATCCACTTAGCCTGCTCAGAGATGGCTTGATTCTTGACCAGTCGTTGCTGAACCAGCCGAGATTCGAACCCTTTAGCTGGCCTCATTTACTAGCTGATATATCAGCATGGATGTCACACCACTCCATCAAATGAAATCTTTCTAAAACTGAGCTATTAATATTGCCTCCCATTCATGCCCTCTTCCATCTCTTTTCCATCAAGATCAATAATACCACTATCAGTCCCATTCCTGCCAGGATACTAGGTGTAATCCTAGACTTTGGCCTGTCTTTTCAGCCCCAAATCCAATCACTGTCAAAAGCTTGTAGATTTCACGTCCATAACAAATCTAAAATTCACTCCTTTTTAACTAATGAAACCACCAAGCTACTTATTCACTTCCTTTTTATCACTCACCATGACTGATGCAACTCCCTTCTCTTAGGCCTACCTTAGGCTATCCCCCCTTCAGTCTATCATGAATGCTGTTGCCAGACTCATCTACCTTAGCAACTGTAAGCCCTCTCTGATAATCTTTCCTCTGGCTTACTATTCCCCGGCAAATTAAATAACAAAAAATGAACAACATACAAGCCAATTAGAACTCTGCCCCAAGCTACATCACCAATCTTGTCTCAAAATATCACCCAAACCATCTTCTCCTCTCCTCCCAACATCTCTTGCTTTCTTGTCTCCTCCTCCCATGCTCATCTCCAGGATTTTTCCAGAGCCTCTCCCATCCTCAGGGCTCTGTGTGTGAATGGATACGCAGAGCAATGGCTTGGGAACAAGCCTAATTTGGTGCCCCCATTGCAAGATCCTTGCTTTGGGGGAACTCAGCAAGAGGGAGGCGCCAAGAGCGTCAGCGAGGGACCCAAGAAGAGGAGGATTAGGGCTGCTTTGAGCAAAATCACTGCATAGAGCAGGTGAGTATGACATTAAAAGGTAAGCCTTTAATATCACTTTAAAGCTTAACTCCAGTTTCAACAAACGTTGTCTCTATACAAGAGGCATGTGTATTCCTATTTGAATCTTGGTGTGCTTTGTGTGTTTCTTCCAGATCTGTACAGTAATCCAATGCAAAACTTTTCCTTTGTGCAGAAGCTTTCTATAAAAAAGACCAGTCACTGCCATTCTCTCTCCTTGTGTATGATAATTGGTCTTGTCTCCACCCCTCCTGTAGTTTTCTGCAGGCAGTCTGTAGTGGTTGTAACTGCTGGGTCCCTCCCACAGCTCTGCTCTCCACACAGGCTATGTACAGTACAATGATGATTTCACCGTTATTTGTTACCACTATGCTGTGTTTGTAAAGGCATTTGGTGCACACACAGTGAATGTATACCCATTGAGGATATTGAGAAATACATTAAATGGAACTTTATGTGCCTGGAGTTCAACTTTAGGTCATTAAAATTAGTGAAACAAGTACTTTCATTTGTTTTTCTTTTTTTTTTGATAAAGACATATTCAAACATGACATGCATAATTTGAAGGAAAACTCGTTATGGGTTTTAGGTGTAAGCAAAATACTCACAACCTTTAAATTTGTCCAATTTTTACTTGTGGTACTTAACTTTTCCTTTTTTTCCCTGTTGGAATAAGCCCATAAACTCATTTCTTTAAACAAGGGTAAACTAATTCTGTTTCCATTTGAAACCATTTCCTCCAGGGATTCTTTCACAGATTAGAGCCTTACACAAGGCATTCCTACTTGCTGACAGACAAATTCCATAACCCAGCAAGGCCATTGGAAAAACATAAACGTAAAGAAAAAAAAAACCTTCAGGAAAGGCCCACATTTTGTTTCACTTTTTAACATATTAAGAGCAGGAACGCACCTATCTAGAGGTTCACAAGCTCATTTACAACATATATTTTTTTATGGAAAGCGTCAGTAGGTTGCTAACTAATTGCCAAAGTTTAATTCAAAGTGGCCACTAGAAAAAAAATGTAAATTCCCTTGCAAGCTGTCTTATTTTTTTTTAATAACCAGAAATACTCAAGCGTAGCTACCTGCTTCCTGTGAAAAAAACATAATCAGCTAGCTGCTGTCTACAAAAATATTGTATCAACTTAATTGTACAAAGGAAAGTAGTCAAATTTTTGTGTAAAATCAAATGTAACCAATTTAACACAAATAATTTATTGGATATTCTTTGTGGAAGAAAATTAACACGGTGATCTCAACTTAAGTGTTAATGTCACAGATAACTTTGCCATGACCTTCTGTGATCAATGATAGAGTTAAAAAAAAAATTAGATTTTTATAATTTTAATATCCAGTTTTGTCTTTTTGAGAAAAGCAGCCATCGTTATTAATTAACACAATGAACTCATATTAGGCCAGATGAATAATTATGGATTCAGGCGACAATTTTTACCTTATTTTATATACTTTTGTTAGATTACTTTGAGATTGTTATATAAAATATAGCATAACAACCTCCTGCAGTCTCACAAAAAGAGCCATCGCTGCAATTAATCACAATATTCAATCACCCATATTGATCAGGTCTACAATAAAGATACATACAGCAAACATTCAACAGGGTTAACGTATCACAAAAACACACAAATACCATATTAAAAAAAAAAAAATACACAAATGTATTCATTCCGTTCAGAAATCCACTGAACAGCATAATTCATTGTTTCATTACAGTGTATCTAAGGCCAAAACTCTTTTTAATTTCGGATAGCATACGGAATGATTAAAACTCCTGTAAAGTTTATTTTTTAACTTTTGCTGTCTGTGTCCCTTTGGGGGACATTTTTTTAAATTTCCTATCTCAGAGACACAATGAGAAGTAAGAAAAAAAATCTCTCTAAAGTAGGAGAAATTCTTTTTTTAGGCAGTTTTTATTTGAACAAGTATTCTTATCAGAACATTTAAAATCTCATTCTATTCTTGGTAAAACACCAAATTTTGGATTTATCTTCACTTCCCAACTTGGTGACAGTGGTTACAATGATGAATAGAGAGTGCAAATCTCGATAATGGGGACACAGCCAGCAGTAGAACCTTAAAAGGGTTGTAAAGGTTTTTTTTTTTTCTAAATTGGTTCCTTTAAGCTAGTGCATTGTTAGTTCACTTATCCTTCGATTTCCCTTGTCTGAATTTCTCACTTCCTGTTCCTTCTCAGTAAGCTGTTTTGGCTAACTAACCCCCATGGATGATGGGGGAAAGCTTACTGAGGAAAAACAGGAAGTGGGAAATTCAGACAAATTAAAAAAACATTTAGAAGGGAAATCGAAAGAAAAGGTAAGTGAACCAACAATGCACTAGCTTAAAGGAACCTATTTAGAGAATAAAATACGAACCTTTACAAACCATATAAAACAATGTTCTAAACCTTTAGCACTATATCCAAAATTTAAAAAAGTTTTGGCTTTAAGCTTTAAGAGGCTCTGTTGAATAAGTATAACTTGAACAAAGAATATGCCTCTAAAGAAGAATCAGAATAAAACCTCTCCACCTGACAGTAATGCTGAAGGCAGATTCAATGCTGAGAAATAGTCCCCCGAAGTATTCTGGGCAACTGACACTTCCAAGAGTGTGTCACACAGGACACAGGAATTTGACATTTCTAGAAGTGTTGGTTTCCCAGTAGACTTTGGGGGACCTTTTCCTAGCATCTGAGTTGCATTCTTCCACAGTTTTCCTTATGTGATGAGAGTGTCTTTAAAATTCTGTTGTTAATTGAAGTTATCAAATATATTATTACCATCCTTTGCTTCACCTACATAAAAACTTTGAGACTCTTTTGACTCTTCATATAAACTAGTTCAAACACGACTTAAATATCAAAATGTATATTTTATCTGATATAGGAAAGGAATTGTGTACTGGGCACAAATCAAAACCAATAAAATGTACACATATCCCTAGCAGATGAAGAGTGATATTGTAACATCCCAACTGCCTTTCTTTAAGGAAAAACATTTTCATTTCTTTTCATGCTGGGTTGATATCATTGAGAGCATTTTTTGGGCACATATCAAATAAAAAAAATACTTTGAATATTAGTGACTGTAATAAGCGGAGCCTCTATTAGAGTGACCAGCAATGTACAACATAAATCATTAAGAAGGCAATGATAAGACCAAAAGCCACACATAATTTTCTTTTTTTACCAAGGCTGACATACATATGATTACTACAGTTATGAGATTCATTGCAATGGCGGTGGGCTAAACCATAAATATTACAACTCTTGCAAGCAACTGTCACACAATGTGGTGAAAGCCGTTTTGTTTAATTATTTTAAAGTTTTGAAAAGATATCCTTTTTATTTCTCATCATTGAGATATTCCAATGCCTTAATTTGCCATAGCCAAGTCTCTGCATTTTTTTAGAGACTGATTCACCCAACTTCATGGCTGTCTGTTCCAATGTTATTATGTGACAGGTGCTCTTCACTTACACAATAAAAGCAGCAGTGTTATAACAAACATGCACATTTCAGACTGTGTTGCTAACATTTAGACCATATATTCCTCATTAATATGCATATTGACATTTTATTACAATTTACTGTAGTAGGATTATCATTTCTACAAACTATGTAGCAGGGACCAGAACATAAAGAGTCTTGAATAAGAAAGGACAACATTTGACCATTTAATGTTTCAATTGTCTCTCTGTGTTCCTTATATGGTCAATGACATCACCCAGAAGACCCTGCCCCTTTGTTTACACCAGCTGTCATCAGATGTGTCATTTGGAGGGAGGGAGGCGACTGGACCAGAGATGTGTCGGCAGTTGGTGTTTTTTTTTCTTTTGACAGGCGGTGAGTATCGTGAATGACATGGATTGCATCACTGGACGATGTGATTGACCATGGAGGTACTGTACATCTCAGGACATTTTTTGTATTTTTATTTAAAAAACAGTGTCATTGTTTTTATTTACAGAAATCTATGAATAAAACCTAATCTATGAATGGAGGATGGGCAGATTTAATTAATATGTTATTCATAGAAGCTGTAGTATGGCTTCTATGAATGGTGGAGCTGGGCAGAAAGTGCAAGCATAGTTGGGTCATGATAAGTTGCACCAGAAAACTACAGCACTGGGTGGGTCTGAGGATAAAGATTTCAAATAATCCAGGAGCCAACAGCACAAGGGATACAGCAGATTCATAGAAAGTCAAGGCTTTGTGCTGATTTATTTTTTATAGACTAAACTTAGGCATTAACATTTATACCAGACCCATGTTTTATTTATACCCCACCAGTTTATTTGGGGCGGGGGGGGGGTTGCTTGGTGCCCCCTTAAATCAATTATTGAATAAATGGGTAAAATAGAAGTGTCGCTTTAAGCAGACATATTGAGCAATCACATTTATAGATATGAAATAATAATGCTGCAGGTATATAATTATTAAAGTAGACTTGTTGATATGGTAAAGGAAAACATGTTTAAGGCCCCGTACACACGAGCAAATAGATTTGTTCAAATCGGTCGGACAGACCGATTTGAACAAATCTGTCTGCTGGGATGTATTGGTTTGATCGTGTACACACCAAAATCCCTGCCAGTAGACAGCGCGCTGACGTGTCGGTGACGTCACCGCACCAGGAAGTAAAACACTTCCGCGCATGCGTCGAACCATTCGACGCGTGTGCGAGCAGATATGTCTGCTGGTTAGCATACTAACCAGCAGACATGTCGAGCGGACGGGTTCCCAGCTGACAGATTTGAAAGCATGCTTTCAAATCTGTCAGCTGGCCAAATCCATCTGTTTGCCCGTACACACGATCGAATCCGTCTGCTGAAACGGTCTGGCAGACCGTTTCCAGCAGACAGATTTGATCGCGTGTACACGGCCTAATTCGTCATGCTCTCTGAGCATGTGCCCAGCTCTCGTGAATGCAAGTCTCCTGGCAGGAGAAAAGCAGCATCAAAAACGCACCTAAAGACATGTTTTTGTAAACACGTTTATGTGCGTTAATTGCTTGGGCATTAATTTATTTCATTGGCCAGAATAATAATTTATTTAATATTATTTAATATTTATAATGATTTATTATGACTAATAGTATTTAATATGAATAATATATGATAATATTATTTAATATTTATTTACGTGCCCTTAGACACTTTTACACATCTTTAGCCACGCCAAGCATTTTTTCTGACAAATGGTGATGCTCCCAAATGTTCTAGCAGTGGAGTTTTAGCTGCCTCTATGGATGGATGCCTAGGCTAAAATTGAGAGGCGTTTAGAGGCAGAAAAAAAAGTCAAACACTCCTATAAATTTAATTTTTTAACGCCCAGTTTACATGAAGCCCAAAGCATAAATTAAATTGTATTTTAAGTACTGTATATTAGAGTCCCTTTAGGTAATATTCGCAGAGTTTGAGAAGCAATTAAACTATATGTGAAATAATGGAGCAGATGTGGTAGAGGGTAGGGAAGGTGTCCTATGCTTGACTGCTTTCCTTCCCGATGCTTAAGAATTGTACTGTACCAAAATGCCACTGCTGCTTTCACGTGTACAGGAGAAGTCGCACAATACAGGTGTTTCATTGTAGTGAGATTTAAAATAAATAATAGACTTAAAAACAGTTCCAACCTGTCAATAATCACTGGATCGGAGGGAGTCTCATTCCTGTTCCCGCAGCTCTTCTTATCACAGCAGCGGCTGTAGAGGTGGAAAACACAGTGTTTTAGTAATACAGTCATGTTACAAAATAAGCCACATTAAGACAGCAAGTTCAAATTGCTGCAGCAGTAACAGGATTGCAGCGATCTAGAACCAGTGTCAGAGAACAGGTTTGGGCCGCATGGGGGCTAATTACTAGCGCTAACCTCTTCCAGCACAGCTGCTAGCTTATTAAGCCTCCAAACGGCACAGGTAAATGAGCAAATTGTCCTCGAAAAACTCAGAGCTTTTACATTTCTCCGCATTTTAGACGGGGCCTTGATGACTTAAAGGGCAAAAAAAAATAAAAAATTACAAATTGGCTCCTGTGAAAGAATTCTCAAAGCAGGCCTATTTGCAAATAATGTATTATAGTGAATCTGTATTTTTTTCTCATATTAACTGACATAACACATCTAGTGGAGACCAGGCATCTTAAATTGTCTGCTCCTGCCTTCACAGCATTTCTTCCTTCCTTAAAGCTAAAGTGACCTAACTTACCTGTAATAAAGTGCATCCCATGTCTGTCAGGCAGCTGCCTCCTATATAAATATTCTGTGCTTGGGTGACAGGTCCTCTTCCTGTCTCTGAATTTTCCACGCTGAGGGTGGTAATAGCTCCTAGTCTTCTGTAAAGCTGCAATGAACAAGATCCTGATGGGGACCCACCCCCTTTTTCCTCCTCCTCTGTTTGGTACTGTACACTGCATGTAACACAATCAATGAATGGGGGAGCAAATCCTGCGATTCATCACCATTGAGAGATCATGTTATATGCAGTGTTCACTATAAAAAAAATCCAATGGAAAATGGAAGAGGAGGGAGGAGATAGCAGGTCTCAGTCAGGAGCTTGTTTACTGCATCTTTACAGAAGACTAAGAACTAATAACTTCCTCAGCACTGTAAGTTCAGCAGCAGGAAGAGGACCTGCCATCATTGTACAGGAGAGTTCTACATGATCCAACTGCCTTCACAATGTGGAATTGTCATAAACTAAGGTGAACGGAATGTTATGTGAGATTTCAGTACTGGACCCCAGGTGTCAATCAGGGAACAGGAGTTTGGGGTTTCACTACATCATCTCTCTCACATATAGTAATGCGTTGAGCTACTAAGGGCGGAGGTATTACAACATGCCTTCAACCTCTAACATAGAAAGATTTAGAATAAAGATCAACGAGCACAAATGCATTAAAGGTTCCAATGCACTTCTCTTATGCAAGTCATTATCAGTATGGGACCCCAGGCGTCACTCCAATCAGACAACAGGAATTTGGGGGTTCTCTACATCATATCACTTAACATAAAGGAATGCATTGGGCCACTAAGGGAAGAGGTATTACAACATACCTTCCAACCTTAGCCAAGAAAAGGTATAACGTACATGTTCAGTACTTTAGGGCGGAAGCCCGTATTCAAATGATTGTCAAGCACGTAGCATATAAAAATACTGTATGCAAGTAGCATTAACTTGAGGGAGACAATTGAAGCTTAAATGGTTTGAGAGTATATGTCTGTTTAAGATTTTCAAGAAGGCACGTTAAGTAATCTCAAGGTGCACGGTACTATAAGTAAGGGCAGTAGTTTTAAATACAGCAAGGCTATATGTGATCCGGGTAATTACAGAGCAACAAATGTAACATAGTAATGATACTTATCCATTTGCAGAGAACGAGTATTCTCCAGTAAACAGAGTATCGCAGGAGCAATGGTATTCTGTCATGAGGGTCTCCTGATGCAGGATATCTTAGGGTGACCCCGGGCCACAGCAATACGATGGGCAGCATGAATGGAGGCAATAGATAACTGAGAGGCATCATGGATCCAGGTTGTGCTGCTCGTTTAGTTGATGGGATGGATGGTACCAGTAGTTTGATTTGTAGCCAAGCCGGTGCATTGCCATGAAATGAGATTTGCCATGGAATGAGATGGTCCGCCTCCCGCCAGCGCTAAGTACACCCCGCGCCCGCAGCTCTTCCCCGTCCCCCGTGCTCGCAGCTCTACTCCCCCGTTAAGGCTCATGGAACGGGGCTCACGGAACGGGGCGAGTCTACGCTATTAGCGTAGACCTAGCGTTGGCTACGTTAGTAGCCTAAACCTGCGCATGCGCAGTATTTACAACATCTGCCCAGTAGTAGACTCGCCCCGTTCCATGAGCCCCGTTCCATGAGCCTTAACGGGGGAGTAGAGCTGCGAGCACGGGGGACGGGGAAGCGGGAGGCACGCTGCTGACAGCACTATCGGGCAATCACAGGGAGAGGAGATTCTCTCCCTATGATAGCCTAGCTGGATCCTCTCCCTATGATAGCCTAGCTGTGACTGCGAGCACGGGGGACGGGGAAGAGCTGCGGGCGCGGGGTGTACTTAGCGCTGGTGGGAGGCACGCTGCTGACAGCGCTATCGGGCAATCACAGGGAGAGGAGATCCTCTCCCTATGATAGCCTAGCTGTGACTGATGTTTGCGTCAATACTTGACGTTTAAATATGTCACGTGACATGAGTGAGCCAATAGAATGTGATGGAGGCGGACCATCTCATTCCATGGCAAATCTCATTTCATGGCAATGCACCGGCTACGGCCGACAATAATAGGACAGCATGTACTATGCACGCTGTCCTGTTTATAGGAGGCAGGCATGTGTAAAAAAAAAAAAAAAGAAGAAGTTCTCTTTTTGCTCGTCGGGAGTCTCAATTTCCTTGCCGTGTTTCTCGTCGGGCTGGTTTACGATGAGAAACACGTTCGTGTGTATGCTTAGAAACCCGCGCATGCTCAGAATAAAGTATGAGACGGGAGCGCACCTTCGGTAAAAGTAGCGTTCATAATGGAGATAGCACATTTGTCACGCTGTAACAGACTAAAAAGCGCGAATCGCCTCTCACCAAAATTTTACTTAACACGCAGTAACCTGAGTTTAGCAAAAGCAGCCCCAAGGGTGGTGCCAGTGGAATCAAACTTCCCTTTTATAGTGCCGTCGTACGTCGCCGCGTTTGAGAACGACGAGATTTTGTCTTGACAGTGTGTACGCAAAGAAAGCTTGTCAAGATTCTCGACAACCCTAACAAGGAATTTGTCGAGGAAAATTATGTTTCATTTATTCAAAGTTCATTGGTCGTATGTACGAGGCCTAAGAAGTACAAAGACGTCAGAACAAAAAAAAAGTAACAAATTTCAGGTTGTCTTGTAAGCAAAGTTCAGTGCATTACAACCTCTCAGTACTCTGTAACACCGAAACATTACTGGACTGCAAGCTGCAAACAGAAATCCTGTTGTTGACCTGAGCCACCTCATACCAGTTAAGGCAATGGCACAAAGAGCCCTGCAGAGCCTGACAAAGCCACCGTTATGACTGTCCTCAGTGCCTGACACAATGCAACCAATTTCTACATGGCTTCCTCATATGTGGTACATAGAGTTTGTGGATAACCGTGTTATTGTACCGGGAACTCAGCGGTGCTCAGGGAATACACTGAAATCATAAATCATGATCATTACTGTGTAAGCCAATAAAAGACAACCTGATATTCAGAGTCATTTGGCAAATGTTCAATAATTTTCTGCACTGTGTTTGTAATTATTGCTAATTTTACTCTGCAGCAGAATTAAAGAATAACCAAAGGCACATTTTTTTTACTAGAACACCTATCAGGTTTTTATTGCTCTCTGGGGCCCCTGTTAGGGAGATTGACCTTTTCCGTTTACCCTGTTCACCATTATCACTGAGCTTGAAAGTGAAAGTAACTTACAAATTTTGGGTTTTCATCAGAACTGGAATAGAAGGGAAATCTTCCGACTGGGACACTAGCACTAGTGTATGGTTTTATGTACTTTCCACTTTTTGTGAATGATTAGAGGGCTCTCTTATTTTTAAGGGAATTCCAGATTCTCATAAACCTACAGACCCCCAGAACCACCGGGCCAGGGTTGTGGTAGAAAGGCCTTTGTCCTCATCAAAATATGGACAAGGTGTTTTGGGATGCATAGGAAAGACACATGACAAGAGTAATGATAGTTAAAAAGAAGAATAGTTTGAAAGAATACTTTATTGAAAATGACAATGTAAACTGGACACATAGGAGTTTAAAATCTGAGTTCTGTTTGGGGGATATAACACCTTGCAAAATTCAACAAGAATATGCAAACGTACGATAGTACGTAACATTATGTTAAAATATCTAATGTGCAAATTCCCAATGTGTTTCAACCTGCATGGTCAATATCTTCCTCAGGGGATTTGTTTGCTGTCAAAGGTGTTTTGGGAATACCCTTGACCCCCCCATTCCTAGCCAGCCAGACTGCAAGCTTAGATAAGGGTCTGGTGTGGATTTTTTTTAGGGAGAAAAACCTGTCAACAGGCTTGAATTAAACTGCTAGCTCATCTTAACGATCCATGAAACTGGTAAAAAAGACAGCACAAATTATCTTTAAAACTGTGGGGCTAGTTATAAGGGAATGCCATTTTCTGAAACTTCATTAAAAATCTGGAGACAAAATTCTGCCATTTGGGAGGCAACAGGGAAGCTTATCCCTTTCCCGGACTATCACTGGATGGTGAAAGCAGAAGAATTGTCTCTTTAACTCTGCCCAGCCTGTGCTCTGCTGTCCAGTAGATGGCAGGGGAGGGGGGGGGGGGGGGGTAATACCAAATAAAATTAGGGTACTTGTGCTGCATGCATTTAACAAAAATACATTCATCAAAGAAATAATGGATACAGGTCTGCATCAGTATCTGTCATGTACATCTTCCTGGAGTTCAGCTTTAATAAATAATTGGCTGTCATGTACATGTCTGTCATGTTCATCTTCCTGGAGTTCAGCTTTAATAAATAACATTTTTTTGCATAGGATCAATGGACAAGAAGTCAGCTGTGTATTGGTAAATGTAAATTCCTGAAATGGTCCCTCATTTATCCATAAATGTGAATAAAACCAACGTGTTTATAAATGATGTTGAATTAAATATAGGCAACAGAAAATAAATATACAGCCTTTGAACCCCTAGATGCTTTTTACCTGTTAATTCTTGACTAGCCAATTGTCTACTGCCCAGAAGCTGCTCAGCATCTGAATTCAGTGCACTAGCCACGGAATTGTTTTAAGGCTCCATAAATTTACTCCTTTTGTCACATAAATGCAAAGCTTTATTGCACTGTTAGTCTTGACAGAAAGCCCCTGCAGAAAGTTGTTTGGGGATTAAATCTCTAAAGCATGCTATTTCCAAACGGAGGGCTTTCACTATTTCATGTCTGGTTAAAGGGAATTTCGACTGAGGGGAAGCAAGCTGTCTCTCACACCATATGGCAAATGGCCGTGCATAGTAATTAGGTGAGCTGATGAATGGTGAGCAGGCTCTAATTTTATGCTTATAACCAAAGCTCCATTTGCACCTCTTATGCAAAATCAGCACTTCCAGTCTACTATGGTGTTGTGCTAACACGCTTCATGTTTTCTAAAGGTGGAGGGGAAAATTCCTCACCTAGAACTAATTCTATCCTGCCATACCTGGGAATACTGGGTATCAAGGATTAATCATGTCATCAAAATGTGATATTTTATTAATGACAAAAAAAAATGAAAAAAGTGCCTAAATTCTGAAAGTCAACCCTTAATAGGTACTTAAAGAAAACAATTTAGCAATAGGTGTTTTG
Source organism: Rana kukunoris (assembly GCA_029574335.1). Classification (NCBI taxonomy): domain Eukaryota; kingdom Metazoa; phylum Chordata; class Amphibia; order Anura; family Ranidae; genus Rana; species Rana kukunoris. The sequence goes on from CM056051.1 coordinate 395,582,005, forward strand.
TAAGAGTTTGAATCTCCACTCATAATTTGTTCACACAGTACAGACTTATCCCTCATGAATGCTACATTTGCTGTTATTTACTTGCATTCTCTCTCTGCCATTCCCGCATTAGGCTTAAAGGGTTTGTAAAGGTAAAACAAATATTCCCTAAATAGCTTCCTTTATCTTAGTGCAGTTCACTTACCTCATCCATCGATTTTGCTTTTAAATGTCCTTATTTCTTCTGATAAATTCTCACTTTCTATTCTTCTGTCTGTAACTACACACCGTAATGCAAGGCTTTCTCCCTGGTGTGGAGAAAGCCTCTTGAGGGGGGAGGGGGTGAGCAGGAGTGTCAGGACACGCTGTACTTTGTAGATAGAGAAAGGAGCTGTGTATTAGTGGGCATCCTGACACTCCTGCTCGCCCCCTCCCCACTTAAGAGGCTTTCTCCACAGCAGGGAGAAAGACTCGCCTTACGGTGTGTAGTTACAGACAGAAGAACAGGAAGTGAGGATTTCTCAGAAATAAGGACATTTAAAAGCAAAATCGAAGGATAAGGTAAGTGAATGAGGACTGCACTAAGCTGCTTCCTACCTAAAAAAAATTACCTTTACAACCCCTTTAAGGCCCCCATGGAAGCTGACCTGTTTCCAACCTAAGCATGGAGCTGAAAACCTGCTGCTGCAGGAAAGTAAACTGACAATAATTAAAGGCTTTTGTTTTTTTTCCAGGCAGCACCTTTGTTTTATAAATAAAGTATTTTTTGAACATGCAGCACAGTGGAATAGCACTTTCGCCCAACAGCACTAGGGTTGCCAGTTCGAGTCCCAACCATGACACTACCTGCCTGGAGTTTCCTCCAGGTACTCCAGTTTCCTCCCACAATCCAAAGACATGCTGGTAGGTTAATTGGATCCTGTCTAAATTGGTCCTGCTATGTGTATGTATGAATGTGAGTAAGGGACCATAGAATATTATAAGCTCCTTGAGGACAGGGACTAATGTGAATGTATCATATATATGTATAGCGCTGTGTAAAAATGGTGTTAGTACCTGTAATAATAGGGTTGTCCCGATACCGATACTAGTATCGGTATCGGGACCGATGCCGAGTATTTGCGCTAGTACTTGTACTCGCGCAAATACCCCCGATGCCTAAATAGATACTGGCTGCCGCCGCCGCATAGCCGCCGCATTGCGCCGAATCTGCAAATCCCCTAAAAAAAATGGCTGCGCTACACTAAGCAAGAGCGGGGATAAGTCAAATGCTGTGCGGTGCCTGAGTATTCTCTCCGCTCTGCCAGCTCGCCGTCGCCGCCATAACATCATAGATTACAGGGCGGGGCAGCAGGTTCTCCTACACATAACATCGAATCACTCCCCCTTCCTCCCCCTTCCTCCCCCTCCCCACACTCTCCTACCTCACTCACACAAGCCTGAAAGCACTGCAGGTCAACAAAGGGCGGGACTTTTCAGGTTACAAAGTAATGATAGCTTGCTAGCAACCAATCACCCGTCTTTAACTTGAATGTCCCGCCCTTTGTCTGGAGCTGCCATGCTGTTTCCCGCTTGTGTGACAAGGTAGGAAAGTGTGGAGAGGGGGAGGAAGGGGGAATGCTGAATTGATAAGTTGATAAAAAGGACAGTCAGACTGTACTGGTGGAGCTGACTGGGATGTGTACTGGTGGAGCTGGGATGTGTACTGGTGGAGCTGGATGTGTAATGTGGAGCTGGGATGTGTAATGGGGAGCTGGGATGTGTAATAGTGGAGCTGGGATGTGTAAATGGACTGGGATGTGTAATGGTGGAGCTGGAGCTGAGAGATGGTGGATGGTGGAGCTGGAGCTGGTATTTTGGTCGAGCTGGATGGGATGTGTAATGGTGGAGCTGGGATGTGTAATGGTGGAGCTGGGATGTGTACTGGTGGACCTGGTGGAGGAGCTGGTGGATTGGGATCTGCATGTGACTGGGATGTGCAAATGACGTAATGGGATGTGTAATGGTGGAGCTGGAGCTGGGATGTGTAATGGTGGAGCTGGGATGTGCACTGGTGTACTGGGATGTGCACTGAGCTGGGATGTGTACTGGTGGAGCTGGGATGTACTGGTAGCTGGGATGTGTACTGGTGGAGCTGGGATGTGTACTGGTGGAGCTGGAGGTACTGAGCTGGGATGTGTACTGGTGGATGGGGCTGGTGCAGTGGAGCTTGGCATAGAAACTGGAGCTGGGAGTGTAATGGTGGAGCTGGAGCTGAGTGTAATGGTGGAGCTGGAGCTGGGATGTGTAATGGTGGAGCTGGTTCACTGGTGTACTGGGATGTGTACTGGTGGAGCTGGGATGAGTGAGCTGGGATGTGTATGGTGGAGCTGGGATGTGTACGGTGGAGTGGGATGTGTACTGGTGGAGCTGATGTGTACTGGTGGAGCTGCTGGGATGTGTAATGGTGGAGCTGGGATTTCTGGTGGACTGGGGCTGGGATGTGTACTGGTGGAGCTGGGATGTGTACTGGCTGGTGGAGTCTGGGATGTGTAATGGTGGAGCTGGGATGTGTAATGGTGGAGCGATTGTCGGACGGGGCGATTTAGGTGGAGATGTGTAATGGTGGAGCATGTGTAATGGAGCTGTGCAGGTTTCTGCAGAGATGTCAATGTAAATCGCGTCCTGAAATGGCAAAAAGTAGTATAGGAACTACTTTTTGAAATTGGTGCAGCGCCGATTAGGACGGTGTCATTGCCGGCAAATGCAGCTGATTTGAGATGCGATTTCACATGTGAAATCGCATCTCAAATCAAACTAAATCGTACCCAGTGTGAACCTGGGCTCAAGGTTTTTGTTTTTTTGTCAAAGCTACATTGAAAAGCTGAAGTTAGAAACTGATTGGCTAGCATGGCTGCACCAGATTGTGCACCCTCCAGTTTAGTAAATCAACCCCACCGTGTTCAGCTAGATCTGCTCAGTGACCAACTTTGAACTCCAGTCCTCCAAGACCATTTGACAGAAACAATGGGATTAGAAAGGGAGCTCTGATCACCATTTTGTTCAGGAAAAGTGGTTCAGCTATTACTCCCTAGACTTTTATCCTACCAAGATGGGTAACATACCACATATCTTTAAGTTAACCGTGGTCATAAGATCTACTTGAATGGGCCTGAAAATGGTTTATTTAGAAAATGTATGTCTTAAAGTTACAGCATCGATATGACAGCCAGGCAACTAGCATTCTGAGAAGTCAGCAATGGCAGCTTAATTAAGTATATTAAGGTAAATTAATTGTTTTTCTGACTCTACTGCAGTATTTCCCCAGATAGCACTGCCAGTTTACTGATTGACTTGCCTGCTGGTTACCCTTGCACGCTCAAAAATCAGTATGTTCCTCAGCATTTTGCCCTGTGTTGAGGATATCTTAACAAATGCCATTGCCTTGACAGCTATTGGCTGTCACTAACAGCTTTGGAAAAGCGCTAACAATCAGGAGTGATTTCTGATTTTGTGATCACCATATCAACTATGACATAGTGATCACGTGCAAGCTTAATGCTTCAAAAAAAAAAAAAAAGAAGAAAAAAAAAATATATATAGAGAGAGAAAGAGAGACAGTGTGTGTGTGAGAGAGAAAAAGAGAGAGAGACAGTGTACCAAATAAAATCCTATTGCGTCCTTAAAAACAAATGTGAAAATGATTTAGATAAGCCAATTAGCTGTAAAGTTGACCACTGATGCTGATACATTTCTCCTGAGCATCCAGGCTTCAATGACCTTTAAAATCATTTGGACCACCCTACCACAGTTAGTGCCATTGCCACAGAGCCTACCCTGGGCCAACACTGTAACATGGACCTTGAGGAAGTGGGCCACAAGTCACTGGAGATAGACAACCTTGGTTATAGGTAAATATGCCAGCAATCTTTTTTCTACACATATTAAGGGTGACCAAAATATGAAGCTTTATTTAGGTCATCTTTTAATAATCCTACTACAAACATTGTAATTCAAAAGAAAAAAAGAAAAGAAAAACAGTAAATAATCGGATATTATATAATGCTAGGTTTACCGCTGATGTATTTTCTTTCTGTAATTCTTCTTTAAACAACAAACAGTATTCCATCTGCCTGTATCTGATATATGCTGTGGATTGACCTTTTTTATCCTGGGGCTGAAGGAGTTAAACAAATAATTGTGCCCGCGCCCCAGTGGCAGCTTTGTTTAATGCCCAGCCGCCAAGTAAATAAACAGCATCTCTTACCAGTCCGTAGGCAGCGCGGAAAATGGTAATCTCCGGCATTAGCTGCCTGACATTTTAAATATGGCTTTTCTGTCTAAAGTATACTGTACAAATAACATAATTTGCCTTCAACGGCTTCATGATTCCCCTGCTGTGAGCCGTGGATTTTTTTTTTACTCTGCATTGTATTTAAAAAGGGAAAAATCTATACCATCAGTATGGTAACCTGATAGGAAGATAAACAGGGTAAACCACCCCAGTGAGAGAATATAAATGTATCAGTGTGGGTGTAGGAGTGTGTGTAGGAGGGAGCGCTGAGTGCCTATCAATCACAGCCATTCCTGTCTGTCCATACCGCAGCTGTGTATGTTCCAGCAAGGCTGACGTATAGCATCTTTATCATTAAATTATGTATGAGTGACCTAACCCATAGCCACCAGATTTCATATTAATTAAGTCAACTCAATTACATTACAATCTGATTGTACAATTTCTATACAATCTCCTTCAAGCTGATCATACACATTTCAGTCTAAATCAGTCTCTCTCAATTGTTTTACCTAGGAGGAACCCTTTTCCTTCTGTAGCTTTTATCATTGCCCACTGCCCAGTGTGGCTGATTATGGTTGGGCCTGAAAATGAATATTTCTATTGGCAGCATATTATGTATTTGTTTTAGTTTTTTTATTCTACAACCTGTTTTTTTTTTTTTTTTTTTTTTTTGTGTGAAAAACAAGTAAAATGATAGGGGAAATAAGGGGACACTTTTTTTTGCACAAGAACAGGTCCAGGGTGGATGGAATAATCCTCAGAAGTAGAGATGAGCTGAACACCCCCCAGTTCGGTTCGCACAAGAACATGCGAACAGGCAAAAAATGTGTTCGAACACGCAAACACCGTTAAAGTTTATGGGACGTGAACTTGAAAAATCAAAAGTGCTAATTTTAAAGATTAATATGCAAGTTATTGTCCTAAGAAGTGTTTGGGGACCCGGGTCCTGCCCCAGGGGACATGTATCAATGCAAAAAAAACATTTTTAAAAACGTCTGTTTTATCCGGGAGCAGTGATTTTAATAATGCTTAAAGTGAAAGAATAAAAGTGAAATATTTCTTTAAATTTTGTACATGGGGGGTGTCTAAAGTATGCATGTAAAGTAGCGCATGTTTCCCATGTTTAGAAGTGTCCCTGTACAAAGGAAAAAAAGTAATTTAAAACTACTCCCAGCTATTCATGAATTGTCGGTCCCGACAATACAGAGAAAAGTAATTAAAAAAAATGACAGCCCCCCCCCCCAGTCCATTACCAGGCCCTTTGGGTCTGGTATGAATATTAAGGGTCAGCCCTGCAATTTTTTTCAATTACTTTTATCTGTATTGCCGTGACCTGACAATTCATTAATAGCGGGAGTAGTTTTAAATTACTTTTTTTTTCCCTTCAAAAATGCAATTTTGTGCAGGGAACCAAAATAAAAAGAATAAAATGTGTGGGGGTCCCCCCAAATTCCATATCAGGCCCTTCAGGGCTGGTATGGATATTAAGGGGAACCTTGCATAATAAAAAAAAAAAATTCCCCCCAAAAATCTATACCAGACCCTTTATCCTAGCACACATCCTGGCAGGCAGCAAGAAAAGAGGGGGGACGAGAGAGTGCCCCCCTCCTGAACCGTACCAGGCCACATGCCCTCAACATGGGGAGGATGTCCCCATGTTGATGGAGACAAGGGCCTCATCCCCACAACCCTTGCCCGGTGGTTGTGGGGGTCTGCAGGCAGGGGGCTTATCGAAATCTGGAAGCCTCCTTTAACAAAGGGGACCCCCAAATCCCACCCCCCCTATGTGAATTAATAAGGGGTACTCAGAAGCCATTTAAAGCCTGTTGCACCCTTAAAGACCACCTTCATTTTACCTTCAAGTGCATGTATCCTTATATATGCCAAAAATTCAAGAAATCAAAAGCTCTATTTTTCACGTACCCCTAATTTTGGGGCAATAATTGATTGTTTGAGATGACATAAGGCAATGGATAGAGATTTTGCCCCAAAAAAATAAGGAATCCCATAATATGAGGTCAAACATGAAGTTAAGACTACTACTTTTGAATGTTCCACAAGCAAGATTTTGTAGCTGTTTATTCCAAACTATACCTGCACATGATCTCGTGTGTAAGTAGGACCCGACACATTTCTGGATTCTTATCCTGGCCTTCATAGATAATAGCCTGCAAACAGAATAATAGGAAAGTTAGTGAAGTCCTAAAAAATAAACTTTATACTACTATTCAACTGTAGGCATCAGGGTGCTCTAAAAAGCAGCCAGCACTTCACTTTGTTGCTTATGTACTTTGTGCTTATGATTTTATTGAATATGCCTACAATTTGTTATTTTATTTTATTTTTTCAGAAATGTATCATATTTAATAAGACACACTGATTAAAAAATAAAAATAATATTTTCTGATAAACAATTATGTACTCTTTTCTTGCTAAAGGTATTCAGAAACACAAAGAACAAAGTACAAAGTGTAGTACCTAAGAGGTATTATAGTTCCTAAGGAGGACCAGTCAAAAAGCATCTTACAGGCTTAATTACTTTTTACCTTAAAGGGGTTGTAAAGGTTTTTTATTTTCTAAAAAGGTTCCTTTAAGCTAGTGTATTTTTGGTTCACTTACCTTTTCCTTGGATTTCCATTCTAAATGTTTTTTCTGTGTCTGAATATCTCACTTTCTGTTTCTCCTCAGTAAGCTTGCCCCCATCATTTGGCTGGGGGTTAATCAGCCAGAACAGCTTACTGAGGAGGAACAGGAAAAGGAAGTGAAAAATTCAGACAAAGAAAACAAAGAAAAAAAAAATCGAAGGAAAAGGTAAGTGAACCAACAAAGCACGAGCTTATATGAACCTATTTTGAAAATAGAAAACAAACCTTTATAACACCCTTTAAAGCTGAATTACATTTTATCTTTAAAGCTGAATTAACTTTAAAGGAGTTGTAAAGGAAACATTTTTTTTGCTGAAATGACTGTTTACAGGGTATAGAGACATAATAGTTAACGGATTCCTTTTAAAAATGATTAAGAATAGATTCATTCATTCATTCATTCATTCATAAAACCAAACTGGATTGGTGCTGAGGGGTTTTACACACACCTCCTTGATTAGTGACCACAGTGAGAAATCTCCCAGTACTGTGGTTATCAGGAAACAGACAAACAGGAAGTGTGGAGATCAGAGAGGAATTACAGCAACATCAAAGCAAAAACGAACAATGAGGACATGAAAACAGCACTGCATTAAGGTAAAGGAAGCTATTTAGCTAAAAAAAAAAATTCCTTTAGTGACCCTTTAAAGCTTAATAACCTTTTACCATAAACTACTCATTCTACCTAGAGGATGATAAATAAAGTGATATACTTACCTTATACCTCACTCCCCTGGTAGCCAGCTTTCACCTTTCACTATATGATGCTTCTGGATTTTGAGCAGATCCTGGTCGCCCTCAAGTACAATACCAGACTGCTGGTCTGGTACTGCACAGGATGACACCAGAGAGCTGGAAGCAGTCAGTGAGAGGACAAGGCTTTGAGGAATACGATAAGTATATCACTTTATTTATCATCCCCAAAGAAAAGTGAAAGCTCAGCTATAAATGATATTATCATCTGGCAAACTGGAATGCATTTGGTTGATATGGGCTATCACATTGCTCTCTGCAAACATAGATATTTTTCCATAAAGTGTGTCCGAAATCAAAACCTTTTTTCAGCTTCGAATAGATATGGAATGGAGAGAACGTATGTCTCCCAACATTTAGGCTATAAATACGCTTTATTGTTACACTAAGTTGTTCCCTTATGGATGTATACATTATTACTTTGTACAGTAGAATACCATAAATGAAGAGCTGGCAAGGCCCGTTCTTCTTCATTGGCTGCTGTCATAACAATTGATGGGATTTTAATTATGATCATGGAAGATATGGTAGGGATGAAGTTTAGCTGTAGAAATTAAAGGGAAACTTTACACACCCTACACCACACACACACACATACAACATATGAACAGGCTCTGGGGGAGATTTACTAAAACTGGTACACAATCTGGTGCAGCTGTGCATAGTAACCAATCAGCTTCTAGATTTTATTGTCAAAACTTAACTAATTGTTTATGTACTAGCCCCTAAACCGCTATAGATACTTTACATACCCTGCACAACTGCCGTATCAAGAAAGTAGAGGTAAAACCATAAAAATTTGTGTCAGTTTGGAGGCAGAAGATTTTATGTATTTCTTTACAGGTATGTGCTTTTCTGAAAGCATTTTATTACATGACAGTGTCATAGGTGTGCGCACGGGGTGCGCTGTGTGTGCCTAAGCACACTCTAATCACCCCTTCTGGTGCAGATTCCCCCTGCTGCCCTGGCCCTCCTGTGTCTACTGAGCACTGCGGACTCTCCCACCTGCTGCTGCGAGGGATGTTTCAGGATGGAGAGTCAAAGAAGGGGCCAGTAAATGTTTTATTTACCGGCCCCTTCCTTTTCTCAATGAACACAGTGCGAAATCAGTACCAATCATTCACTTTGGTGCTTCAGTTTGTGAATGAACAGATCATTCACTGTCCAGTGCAGCAGAGGCTGTAGAGAAGGGGACTGTGGAATCTCTGTCCTCAGTCCCTTTCTTTGTCTCAAAAGTGAGACATCAGGAGTCTGTTTAGATGCCTGATATTTCACCACAGCCCCCCAAGGGGGGTCCTAAAAAATTGTAAAGATAAAAATAATATTGTAAAAAAAAATACAAATAATAAAATTGTAAATAATAATAATAACAAAAACATACTTCTACTGTCCCCTGCCCTACTGACACCATCCACTGCTCTACTAACACTGTACTATGCCCTACTGATGAAGTCCACTGCCCTACTAGCACTGTCCATAACTCTACTGACTGACATCATCCACTGTCCTACTATAACCAACTTTTGCTCTACTGACACGTCCACCGCTCTACTGACACCATCCACTGCTCCGCTGACACTGTCCAATGACCTTCTGACACCGTCAACTGCCTTACTGACACCATCCACGTTTTAATAAATTTTAAAATACAAATTAAAATACATTTTAAAATGTTATATATATATATATATATATATATATATATATATATATATATATATATATATATATATACACACACACACACATGTGTGTTTGAGATTTGGGGTGTACAGGCTCTTTTTAAAGCTGCTATATCAATAACTAACCAGGGAACTAGCATTTTTAAAAGAGAAGCTCAGCATTGTCAGCCTTCATATTTCTCTCACTCTCATATAACACTTCTTTGTGGCTAAACAAATGCTATAGTCAAATACAGGAAATGCTTGTTTCTCCAACTTCAAACTTCAGAGCTAAATTTCACCAAGGCTTGTCAAGGAAAGTCATCTATTTTACATGCCACACAATAACACAAACATTCTTAGGCCCGGTTATTGCTACAATCAAAAGCAGCTTTAATGCCTGGAACCAAAATAGATCGCAGCCTAGTGTAACCTCCTGAATTGTTAAGTGACTTGCAGAGAAAAATGAACAATTGTCGCCATATATCAAAGCTAGTAGCAATCACAGAAATGTCAAAAGTATACGGACCTAATTGTGGTCATCTTAAACAGGATAGGGTCTGACAAGTCGTAGCACTGGGTCTTTGATCATCGGGTCCCTTGGAACAACCAGCATTGTTCTGTGAGGGCCAGCATCAAGTCTCTCTTGTAAATATGAAATGGAAAAGCTCCACAAATCATTTACATTTATTTTACCATACAACCAGGGCCTATCATTTAAACACTACTCAGGTGTATGTAACAATTCTGGTTGACTTCTATAACAATGTACTACTGTAATGTTTTCCATTCAAAAGGCTACTAAAGCTCAACTCCGGCTTTACTTACAGGGAACATTTTAGCCCTGTACACACAACCGGGATTCGCAGCAGTATAAAGTCCACCTGGAATCCCGATGGGAAAATTAGAGAACCTGCTCGGTAACTTTCCCTGTGTACACACGAGAGGTTTTCCCGTCGGGAAAACTGCAGGGAGAGCTTTGGCTGGGAATCCCCGGCCGTGTGTATGCTCTCTCGCAGTGTTTCCCCATAGGAAAACTGCAGGTTTTAAAACCGCTGGGAATCCCGGCGGGAAAATAGAGAGCAGGTTCTCTATTTTCCCACCGGGGGTTATCGGCAGTTTTCCTATCAGAAAACCTTCAAGGAAGCATACACATGTCCGGTTTTCCTGGCCAAAAGATGGAAAACCGGTTGTGTGTACAGGGCTTCACACTGGTTTGCTTCAAAACTGCCAAGAAAAAAACACCTATGCACTAATGGAGAGTTTTTGCTGCGCTTTAACAGCATTAACGGTGTGGTTTTTAAAAGATATGTGACTCAAAAACGCTCAGCTGGGCCTTTTTGATGCAGTTCCCAATGGGGAGGAGCATTTTTGGAAGCACACTGCCCCAGTGCTGCTCTTCTGTACAAAAACTGCTCTTACAATTATGGAGGTACAGCATCACACGTAGGTGTTACCTATGGTAATCTACATGTAAAAGCAGTTTACCTAGAATCATCCACTCCTCCAGACCAACAGACAGTATTTGCATAGCTCCTCCCTAGAGCCAGTCTACTGCTTTCATCAAGACTGAGGGTTATTGTGAGGAGTACTGAGGTAGAGTGCTGTGCTGCTTTCAGGAAGCCATGTACAGCACCCTGCCGGTTCCTCCCACCAGCCGTAATCTGCCTGTATTACATAGAGAGGCACAAAAACCCAGTGATGAGACTAAAATAGGGTATGCAATAAAAACTGAAATGTCTTTAGCATATTGATGAATGAAAGGGGTTTGGGTGTTTGGTGTGCTCCTGTACCTTTAAGGAGGGGTGGCTCCCCTTCAGTTCACCTGCCCCTATCTATCCATTAAAATGCATGTGCCTCCACAGTGAGGACGCTCATTGTTTAGTGTTAGGACCACAGATTACGGGGTGCCTTGGCGCGGCTCTGTGGCTCACACATGTGTTTGCAAATGCGTACGGACAAAACCCCTGTTTTTAACGCATACTGTTAGACAGGTTAATTGGTTGTTCGGCAAGCTGGTTGGTAAGTAGGCTTGGTTTTTCCCTGAGCATTCCCCAGGTTTTTGTTGTTATTTGCTTTAGCCTTCCAATGCTACTTACTGCTATGGCCAGCTATAGATGGGGGCTATGGACACGTTTTATGCTTCACCTGTGGTGTTTATATTGGTCCAGCAGTGCACCAACACCTTTGCAGCCATTGTGCTACATGCTGAGTGTTTGGTGTGCTCCTGTACCTTTAAGAAGGGGTGGCTCCCCTTAAGTTCACCTGCCCCTATCTATCCATTAAAATGCATGTGCCTCCACTGTGAGGACGCTCATTGTTTAGTGTTAGGACCACAGATTACGGGGTGCCTTGGCGTGGCTCTGTGGCTCACGCATGCGTTTGCAAATGCGTGCGGACAAAACCCCTGTTTTTAACATATACTGTTAGACAGGTTAATTGGTTGTTCGGCAAGCTGGTCGGTAAGTAGGCTTGGTTTTTCCCTGGGCATTCCCCAGGTTTTGTTGCCACCTGGCTTAGAAAGCTTTGAAGAAGAGGGTCTTCTGTAACCCCGAAACGCATAGTCTGCAACATCATGTGTCACCCCGATTAAGACATAATAAAAAAAACTTGCCATGCAGATAACTTTAGCATTCATACAGGCATAAAATATTGATTGCCATATTATTTGTAATATGATTATCTCCTAAGGCTGTCAGCTCCATCTAGTGGCTACATTGCAGTATGTTTTTATTGAGGTATTTTAGATAAGTACTATCCGCATTATGGCCACTAGATGGAGCTGCCCCTTTTTCTATTGGACTCTGTGACAATTGGTGTGACAGTCACTGTTTATTCATTTACGGTGCCCATTTCAAGAGCGGATGACAAGCAGAGGATGTACTTCAAAATGCCCTGAATGGGGTTGTGGTTTGTCACATCCAAGTGGTATCAGACAGTGAGCACCACTGTGGTTGTGGTTTGTCACATCCAAGTGGTATCAGACAGTGAGCACCACTGTAGTTGTGGTTTGTCACATCCAAGTGGTGCCTGACCAGCACTTAAACATGAAGAAATCTCCTCTCATTTCCTGTTGGGACTAAAAGTGAAGGGAGAGTTTGGGTTTGTTACAATGTGCATCTATCTATCTTTCTATCTATTTATGGATAATTTGGCTATGAGTAAGCATCACATGATGTGAAACATGTCAGCCCTTTTCTCCTTGTCCACTCACCGTTTTTGACTGCATGCATTTTGGCTGTTTTTTTTTTCCGATTGAAATGTTATTGTTTGCTTATGCTTAAATAAAGACATCGTTTTCCGAGGAGTGCGGCGATCCAGGATTTTTTCCTTCATCCAATGCTAATTGTGCACAGCCAGCACCCTCTTGGTTTGTTTGGGACGGAAGCAACAGGGATTATTTGTTTTTATGGAGCGGTACACTTCTCTTTACTATGGATAATTTGTGGACGACACCTGTAAGAACTTGCTGGACATGCAATTCCAAATCAGTAGGGAACTAACATGGAGTTGCCCCCAGCCAACCCCCTTTACAGCAGTAACAACCTCCACATATCCGACAAGGCTTTCTACAAGATTAGAGAAGTGGTATCACTATCACATGTCATCAGAGTGGTTGTAGCCCATGTATTGTCAAGATTGCCATTCTTTTGCCTACATCGTCCTCTTTGTTTAAAGAGCATATTACTATAATGTTCTCCCCCTGCATGCCTGCTACTATCAAACCATGGCTAATATAATTGTGTGTCACCAAGGTGCACAAAAGCGGGCTATGAGCTGCTGAAATTTCATTAGAAATGTTTCACTATAAGAATGTTTGCAATTTTCTAAACTTTAGTGGGGTCAAAACAACGTTTGTTTTTGACCACAAAAATGAGAATATTTGAAGGAGCAGGATGAAAAACTTCTTCTTAAAAGAACACATTTCTAATAGTGTTTGTGGTTTTCACTTGGGAATATCCAATTATTTAAAAATGTTATGTTAAAATAAAACAAAAATGTAAAGTTCCTTTGATCGATGTTCATCAAATATGCTGAGAATTTACGTGTATGGCCATTATAGTGTATGGGCAGCTCATATATGTTGTTCTTAAACCCTCCAATTCACCACAGTTCAATATTAGCCCACCATCTCAGGCTCAATGACTGAACATTCCTTGGAATGATAATATGTGTGAGAAGACACAAGAGGGAACCACTCTGGGTGTGAACAGCACCACTCAGCTCGCTAAGTCTTTCAGAGAATATAAATATTGTTGTGGTAGCAGTACAGGAGAGTTGGGGCCAAGTTGGGACTATTTTCCTTTAACCCACTGACTGGAAGTTAATTAAATATTTGAACATATGAAGTGTCATAATAAAGAGATATTTACACTGGGGCCTAGAGGAGTTAACTGAGGCCCTGTGTGAAAACCCAATTCTAGTTATAGCCAACCAGCGCTTTAGCTGTGCAGCTGCTTCCACAATGCTTTGAAGATGTTGTAGTGTACATCATTACCACAGTCCAGTCACAGCTGAGGAGGCCTATGAAGCCTATTCTGAAGTTTTGCACAACTCTCCTATATCAAAATGAATGATTTTTTATTTTTTATTTCAGCAAGTCTACAACAAAGGAAAAACACTAACTCAAGAGGCATTGTCAGCTGAGCCACCATGGCAGGTTATTTGACAGTAAAACATTCCCAGTATGCTTAGTGATAGTGCTGCATTTGAATGCTTTGCAGGAGGAATGTGGTAGTAATTGGTAGCTCTCTTCCATGCGAGTGCCATTTGATCACTATGTTAAGCTTTACTTGCTCCGCCAGCATCTTATTAAACGTTTGTCGCTGGAGAACAATGCACCTGCCGCAGACGAGGAGTGAAAGCGGTGACATTTCTGTCATGGCTTCTCATCTCAGCTCGGCACCTCCTGATCGGAGAGCCAAGTCACACTACCTACAAGACATATGCAATTTTCCTTTCAATTCTGACATCAGAGTATGGTAAAAACATGAACTTGTACACGTCTGGGTCCCCGATCCACTCCAGTCTGCCACATGCATCTGTCTTCTTCTTTTTTTTTTTTTTAATCCCTGATGTTTGCTACACATTGAAATATTGTGGAATTACTGTGTCAGACAGGAGGCTGCTAGTCAGGTTCATTGTGAAAGTTAATGGCACAGACAGGCCTCAGTACACCTAAGTGAGTGGGGTGTTAAGGGATTAGGTCAGGTGTCGTACACAAGCAACGTCAGCCAAAAAAAAAAACTCTCTGTGAAGGAAGACGCTACAGATGCAGTTTTTAGTAGCTGAATCTCTAATTGTTAGTAACTAATTGCCAAGTGTAGCGATCAATTACTTTAGTGTTAAAGGTAACACCAGTTTCGTAGCAAAAGAATAAATAATATAGTGTATATATATATATATATATATATATATATATATATATATATATGCGATACAAATTGTATTTGAAATTGTAATTGAATGGTATTAAAAATGACCTTTCCTTTTCAATCTGCAGCCACTGTTATATTCTATAAATGCAAAGCAATATGGCTACATGGAGTTGTTCTGTACACAAAATGTGTACTGACCACCCCCCAAAAACATAATTTCCTGCTTGTGTGATTGGCTCACTAATCTTCCCAGAAGTCTGCCTAAGACACAAGTTAGATTTCAGGCATCCCCTGCAACAAAAATTTCATTTTTGGTGAGATAAACCCAATAGGAACACGTCTAAAGAGATTCAGGCCCAGCAGCTTTCCTCATTAGTGCTCTGCAGCTGCCACAGCTGATTGATAATTATGAAACCACTCCCATTACACTCACTCAGCCAAGAGACACAGACAAACACATATTGATTTCTTTCAGAATAACAAAAGGTAGAAATCTGCAATAAATGTTGTTATAATCCGTGCAATGTACATAGATAACCCAGAGGGGAATATAGTTATACTTTACTATACTACTACTGGTGTAGCTTACATGATACAACAACATTTGTTCAATTTTTTCACTACTCATAGGGCCTCATTTATAAAGCAGTGGTATAGCCTTACCACTGCTCAAAGAGACCTTGTCATCAGACCATTCATTTTAATAAAAATCTTCCCATGAGAATAGGTAAGTCCATTTAACTAATGATGGTATTTGCCTGTAAAATTCCCCCTTGTGTAGACATCCAAAAGCCCTGGGACTGTTGATGGACACTGCCATAGGTGATGGCAACAGTCCCAAGATACTCAAAGCTGTCACTCCCCTTTTCTACTTCCTCAACTGAAGGGCAGAGGCAGGGACATCATAAAAGCATAATGGGCCCCTGAGCAAAGTAATGCACTGGGGCCCCTACCAGCTTGCCCAAATTTATGCACCTACTTTCAAGAAATAAATTATAAATAGTTGATAGATATTAAACATATATTTAATAAAATCGATTTTACAAAAGAAAAATATTCCATAAATCAAAGACTAGTTAACACAAAGGGCACAGTACGGAGGGAGGGCGCAGTACTGGGCTCAGGAGGGGATGACCATATCTGGACAGTTTAGTAAACAGCATGACTGTCCCAGCAAATCTTAGACACTTGGCAAGTTTGATGTAATGCAAGATTATTGTGGGGCCCCCATGTACCTGGGGCCACTGGGCAGTACCCAGGAGTGCCCTTGCATTCAGATGGCCCTGGGCAGAGGAACTTTGCCAGCACAGACAGTAATTAGACATTCCAAGAGAAGGAGAAGTCTATTACATACAAGGAGGGAGTAGTCAAATTTTCTAGAAAGTTCAATGATCCATTGCAAGTCAATAAAAATTGCCAATATAAAGAAAAACCCTCAGTATGTATGTACAATACATAACTTTCTATGCTTTTATAAGTCGGTAAAAGGGTCTGTTTAAAGAAAAAAAAGCAACCCACATTTATAAAGCACAGTGGTGTACTTTACAAATATGTTTACACTCCCCTTGCTTTGGTTTAAAATAATAAATGATAAAAAAAAAGGTCCTGGGAGGGGACCAGCCTACCCACGTGACCTGTCAAAATAAAGTCAGCTTCTCATTCAATGCTGGTATTCTCTACGCAGTGTTAAACAGGGAGAAATCCATAGAGCACTGCAGATTTTTTTTTATTTAAATATAATTGATATCAGTTTATTTTTCCCGCTTAAGAGATTACCTTAATTTCTTGCCCTGGACGCACAATAGACTCCCCATGTTGGTTGAGACCAGGACAGGGATCCATTGGATGATTTTTCTTGCAGTACAGTCTTGGATTTCTCATTACTCACCTCTCTAGCTGCTTTTATTGTGAATTTATTCATTCAGGAGTGCGGGAAGGATGCTTTATTCACACCTATGCAAATTGGTTGTGGCTTAAAACGCATCTAATACGCAGAACATTTCTAAATACATTGTTTTCAATGAGGCTGGTTCACATATGTGCTATGCATTCGCACTGCGCATTGCAGAAAAAACGTGTGCGGATTTTATGCCTTGCGGTACGGCTCAGGTGCAAATTCAGTCCCATTATCTTCTATGGGTACGCAGCTGATTCGCAGATGTGTTCAGTTCTCATCAAGAATTTCTGTCATTCAGCTCAATACACTTCCCCCCCACTCTCCTCTCACCCGGAACTTCTCCCAGGTCTCCAAATTTGCAGCTGAAATGTTGCTAATCTGCTGAACACTTCCCTTATCTATCTGCAGAGATTACAGAGCTGAAATTCGCACTGCACATGTGTGATTCCGGCCTAAGTGGCTTCTACACAATGTGAAATATGATTGGTTATGATGAGGTAGTGTACTTTGCATCATTTAGGTTCTAATGGTGTGAAAATTTGTAAAATGAAAGGTGTGGTTATATGAAAAGTACTAAAAAAAACAGTGGGGATATATACTGTAGAAGTCCTTTTTTTTGTCATGGGCTTGTTTTAGACAAGCAGCTTCCTTGACTGAATTTTGGTCTTTCAAGGGTCCCTCTGTCATTCTGCAGCGCTTGGTGAGCTTTGCTCTCAAAAAGACAGAGCCAGTCAGAGCTATGACATAAACTATTCTGTAGCTCCTGAGAGCCTCTAAACCCTTTAATCTGTTTCGCTTTCCATCAAGAAGCATTTTGTGTGCATGATACAATCAGCTCTTCTGCATCTGACTGTTCTCACAGAATATTACCCTGTGATAACTACATCTCTACATTACCAGCCATAAAGCAGCTGAATCTCTTATAAGACATTCTGCAAACCATTATGACTCTATCCGTCAGGATAAACTTCAGATATCTGTGATCTTCAAAGAGCTTGATGCTACATCTCTAGAACTGATATCTCCGTTGTTGCCTTCCCAGAGACATCTTCTTCTCTCAATGCCTTTCTATACCAGGGGTACTCTGACCCTCTGGGTGGTATAGAGGCAACTTCAGATACAATCTCTAGTAGGGTTCATGTGTGGCCAAAAGATTGGGCACAATCTATCACTGGTATGGAGCATGCTCCCATGTTGGTGCACATGTATTAGCATGCATGCCAAATATGCGAAGTATTGAATATTTAGATGGAAACCATCCCAGGATTTCCTGCAGTTTTCTCACTGGTTCACAGCATAGGTGACACATTTTGACATTTTTCTATAACTCTACAAGGTCAAGATTCATACAACTTTTCTTATAGACTCTGGTGAAAAATGGGTGAATATCAGGCGAACGTTGTGGTTATCTTAGGTAAAAACATTGATAAATAACACTAATAATACTACACACAATAATGATTTGGGATCAATTTTATGTAATATATATATGGTAAATATATATACAAATTTAGTACAGGGTAAACCCTTAACTAAGAATTCCAACAGCATTTTTGGTATTTTTAAAGCTGAGGTTGTCTCCTTTCAGTCAGGCTGTCTCTCACGGAAACCTCAGCCAGATGGAGGGAAAGGAATAGAGAGGGAAAAGTGTCAGTGCTCTACTTATGTTACTGAGCTCCTTAAAAAACTCCTTAAAAACAGGCGTTTCACAACAAAATAAAAGTCGAAAAACAGGCCTTAAGCTTCAACTGCTGATAAGATATGTGAATATACAATATTCATAGGAATTCATTTTTATACATGTTTCTTTTTAAGTATTTTAATATTTTTTTACTGTAAATATATATATATATATATATATATACTTGCATTTTTATAGGACAACTGCAGGAGATGGCTTGCTTATGGTTTCAGTGTCTTGATAATGGTTTTACTGCCATTTAAAAACATTTACTATATTTTTACTGGTACTATGCAACCACAACCTGTGGCAATAATACCAACAACACATAAATGTGGCTATACTTGTGCATGGTTTCTGTCTGAAAAAAAGTGTTTTAAAGAAAGCATTCCTGGGCAAACTATTGAAGCTCTACTTGCTGTTCAGCAAGGCCCTAAGCAAAAAGAATCACATGTCAAAATCGGATGACAAAACTTGATTATACTACAAATTGCAATCGATCGCATCCGCCCATTAAAATCAGTAAGCTTACATAACTGTGCTAATGCTTGTGTCACAACTAGTAAGATGTAAGCGCTACTACTGCCCAGCTTGCTTTAATTGCCTCTCACGTTCCAGTGAAGATGACCAAATGCTTGGGTTTGAATTGTTGGACTGCATGACTAAAAATCGCCTGTGAACCCTAGAACAGCAAGCTATCATAATATCCCTTTAAATAGGCCCTTGCAATTATAGTCACTCCAACTGTGTTAAGCACTTGTAACTGTGAGCATATGTGAAGTGGAAAACTGACTCTGGTAGTAGAGAGGCCGCGCAGGCTTGATGGACCTTTAAACCTGAACTGCGATGGTTTTCATTAGAGGCACATTACATAGTGATGATTATTTTAAACGCGTTGTGTAGCCCTTGCCTCCCATGGGGACTGTTTGCAATAGCCCAACAGGGTGATGTCATACTGTACCTAGCACAGATTTCAATGACATCATCCATTGTAAAAGAAACAAACCACAGTGCATTATCGCCCAGCATCCCTCTCTAGAACATACAAGGGATCAGATTACCGCCTTGAAAACAGAACTGCAGCGAGTGTGAAAAACAGGACCCAAGAGGATGGAAATTAGGAGCAGAATGAAATACATGCAAATCAGCGCAATTTTCTGTGCTGAATTCACAGGCTGCCTAATGTTGTACTGAAAATCTTATTTATCAGAAGTTCCATAGTTTTTGCAAAAAATCTGATCTCCTGTAATTTCCCACTGCAGTAATGGCGAATAAAAGTCAAGACTGGATTGGTTGGTATGGGTAAACATTTTACTAATTCAAGTATATTTTAGCAAAAAAACAGCATAGGAAACAACCCTAAGTGATACATATACATGTAACTGTTAAATAAATGCAGTTTTGGTAGTTCTTAAACTGAGGGTTCTTTTGCTTCCTCTCCAAACTCATTTGTATATAACTTTTTTTCCTAATAAAGAAATAGAAGGTGGTCACATGTCTCATTTCACCACACATCCCAAAATACCGGCTTTATATTCAGGATAGCAGGTAATCCAAATAATTTATTTTTTCTAATTGTATATCCACAACTGTTCATCTTTAACACAGATACATACAGTGCAATGATATAAAGCCATTTATTCCAAACTTCATACAGTTTCAGACTTGTTGACCATAATCGGTGCCGTTTATGAAAACTAAGGCTTCTATGGTGTAGAGCACATGTGTCAAACACAAGTCCCACACAAGGCCCACTGCCTGAATATGGCCTTCCAGGCAATTTTATGTGGTCATTGCACCCAGGGCTTTTTTTCAGCTGGAACGAGGTGGAAACTTTCACAGATTCCTACCTGCCCTGCACTCACTGTGAGACAAGGAAGATTCAGATGGTAGGTGCAGTATGGGATGGGGCATCACACGATAAGCTGCACTGTGATCCCATCTGTGCCCGGTTGCACAGAGTCCAACCAATGATCTCCCTGCAAGTGAGCAAGAGAGGGGCAGACTCGCCTACACTGCCAGGAGGTACACTCCTTAACCCTGCATTCTATGCATAGTGAACCCTGAAACTGCACTCTGTACATAGTGCATCACTGAACTCCATAAATAAGGCACTCCTGGTATTTATTTCCTGGTATATGATCCTCCCAGAGTTAAAGCTTAATGCAGTTAGTCAGGGGAGGGTGTGGTCAAGTTCCTGCACCTATTCTTTGAGACAAAAAAAACCTGGGAAAATTGATATGGTCTTACAGATACAACCAGCCCTTTGAGGGCAACCATAATGCTAATGCAGCCCATGATGAAATTGAGTTTGACACCCCTGGTGTAAAGCATCCATTCTCATCCGGGCTTCTTTGAAACCTTAGGATTACTCAAGAGGTTTCTAGGGGTGCTTTGAGCTGTAGCTAACTGACCTCCTATTTGATGCGTAGGTCTTCATAGTTTCAGGTCCAACATCACTTTGCAGAATCATCTATTTAGCTTGCTGTTAGGGTAGCATTCTGATCACCACTAAAATGGGGGCATTCTTCCCCTTGACCACCAATGCAAGGTGCTTTCTCCCAATAGACCTTTATGAACAAATCTAAACAGGGGTTTCCTAAGATCTGATAATATTTTCAAGGGTCTCTCGTGGGTAAAAAGGTTAAGAAACCTTTGGTGTTAGTGGTAGTCAGTCACCTTGTATCAAGGGCTTCTCCTAACCTATCCATACATGACCAGATAAGCTGTAGCTGTGGTTAATCAAATGTAGGTCCACAATCGGCAGAAACGTCAGATGTGTCAGTTATAGAATGGTTTAAGTAAGTGGTCCCCAAAGTGCAGCCTGGGGGGTGAATGCGTTTTTTTTGCTTTTCTTTATCTGGCCCTCTGGGCACTAGTGACACCAACAATGGGGCATTATTCCTGCTATTGACATAAAAAATGGGGCACAACTTCTCCCACTCACACCAATAAAGTGGCATAATTTCTCCCACTGACACCAACAACAGGGCACTATTTCTCCCCCTAATAAAAAAGATGGAGCACTGTTTACTCCCACTCATGCCAGGACAATTTTTACTTCCACTGGCCACAGTTTCGCACTCCCTAAAGTCTGAAAGACATTAATATGGCCCTTTGCGTTGAAAGTTTAGGAGACCCCTGGTTTATGCCGATGGTCGGGCATTGTGGAAACTGTTGTTTTAGAGATGTGCACATACAAATGCAGCCTTCAAACACATCTTCCAAAAAAAGAATCCCGGAATTCCCACTGGCCACCGTCCGACCCCTCTAAAGTCTGAAGGACAGTAAACTGGCCCTTTGTGTAGAAAAATTGAAAACCCCCGGTTTATTTGGATGGTTAGGGGATTGTTGGAACTGCTGTTTTAGAGACGTGTACCTGCTAACGCAAACCCTCAAACAAATCTCCAATAGAAAAATACCTGAACAGAAATGTTTTTGAGTGAGAAATTCCTTTTTAAAATGTATGTTGATGTTGCCAAGGGAATGGTAGTAAATACGGTTTACTTGTGTGCACTTTGAAGAACCAATCACATGCAAGGGGAATACAATCAATAGAAAAAGGATGCTTTCTAGGACATTACTGGTTTAACAGCTTCACTTTATTTACGTAGCTCAGTGACCAAAATTATTGCTAAGTGAACATTTTCTACATCTTTTGTAAATCAGCCTCATTATTTTCAATAGTATCTGTTTATATTAGTGCATTTAGTCGGAAAAAAAAAATGCAATATATTTTTTTTCCCTTCCAGTCAACTCTTTTAAAAAACGCCACATGGCATTACACATCCAAGGGGCTAAACACATTAGCTCATGCCTTATGGTGCGAATGACCCCTAGTCTCATTGAAAGATCTGCGTTACCAGGCCAATTTTATAATGACTTCATTTTTCTATATGTAGTAACATTATTGTATATTTTTTTTTATAGTTTCGGTGAAAATATCAAGCTGTGAACCATATTTTCTATATACCGTGTAACAAAAAAAATCATGTAAAAATAATGACTTTCTAAAAACAAAACAAAAAAAAGAAGCAATATTCCACCTTAAGATGTTCATTATTCAGTGTTTATATCCAGGTCTCTGTTACAGTGTTGCAATCTGCCATCACCCCACACCAAATGACTACAAATCCACTAATCTATATTCAGAGTTCACATGCAATTTGGCGCTGGCGTCATGCCGTCGCAGTCAGGAAATCTCTGGCTGCGTAAAATCAAAATATCAACATGGGATTAATAAAATACATCTTTGCTAATATGTTCATTTTTAAGGTAGTTCAAACATTCACTTTGGTAGCAGCTCTAGCGTAAATATCCCGGAACAAATGGTGATATGTAATACAGGAGGAAGCAGTTGGGATGCCAGACTGGAAAATACATTAGGCCATCTGGCTCAGGCAGCCTCTCCAAAATCCTCAGCTTTGTTTTCACCCCCCGACTCCAAACAACACATTTTCCACTATGATGAGTGTACACTTTCCTAAACACGCTTCCTGATCATGCATGCAAATTTCCCACTTTGTTTACATGATTAAATTTATTAATTTGCCAGGGAAGAAAATAAAATAAAAAAATATGCAAGTCAAGATCTGAAGCTGCAAAATATATAAATAAATAAAATTGGCTAGCTTTGCAATAAACTAGTAATTATTTTTGTGCTTGTTTTTATTAAGAGAAAGGTGTTAGATTTGGTAACCCTAGTTAGTTTAAAATAATCTTTTGATTAAGGGGAATTATGATGTTCCTTTCAAATTTCCCCTAAAGGAAAACTATAACAGCATTTTCACTTTTTTTCTTCAGTAGATATAAATTCTGACCGAATTACATTTAGTGTGCTTTGGGCATGGAATATTGTGAACAATTTCTATAACTTATTGAATAGAATACTTATTTAAAAAAAAAAAAAATCCCATTCTTTGTTGCATTTCAGTGCTGCAGATCTGCTCCGACCTCCTTGCATTCACCTTATGTCTACATGCACTCCAGACATGGCTACATGGCATTACTTAGAGACAGTTTTCTGATGGTGCTTAAAGAGGACATTTTTTTTGTGATCTGCAAAGTAAAGGCATAATGTGCTAGTATAGATTGCATACTAGCACATTATGTGAAACTCACCTGCAAGCTACGCTTTCATCAACCCTGCTGGAGGCCACATCCATCTTCCTTCCCGGGGTCACTGACTCCGGCTGTGTGATTGGCCATGTAACATCATTCCCATGCATGCACACGGGAGCCGCCGGTCATGGCACATGGCTCGGCCATTCTTTTAGAGCGCATGTGCCTTTTATTCATGCATAACTGCATTAAGGGTCAGGGTCAGGTAGAAATTAGGGTTGCCACCTCATCCCTTTAAACCAGAACACAGGAATTACATAGGTTCTGAGGCTAATTTAATGTAGATAAGACACCCTGCGAGTTTAACCACTTGCTTACTGTGCACCTACACCCCCTTCCTGCCCAGACAAAATTTAAGCTTCCGGCACTGCGTCGCTTTAACTGACAATTGCGCGGTCGTGCGACGTGGCTCCCAAACAAAATTGGCGTCCTTTTTTTCCCACAAATAGAGCTTTCTTTTGGTGGTATTTGATCACCTCTGCGGTTTTTATTTTTTGCGCTATAAACAAAAATAGAGCGTCAATTTTGAAAAAAATGCAATATTTTTTACTTGTTGCTATAATAAATATCCCCAAAAAATATATAAAAATGTTTTTTTTTCCTCAGTTTAGGCCGATACGTATTCTTCTACATATTTTTGGTAAAAAAAAAAATGCAATAAGCGTTTATCGATTGGTTTGCGCAAAATGTATAGTGTTTACAAAATAGGGGATAGTTTATGGCATTTTTTTTATTTATTTATTTTACTATTAATGGCGGCGATCTGCGTTTTTTTTATTGGGACTGCGACGTTATGGCGGACACTTCGGACACTTTTCTGACATTTTTAGGACCATTTACATTTATACAGTGAACAATGCTATAAATATGCATTGATTACTGTATAAATGTGACTGGCAGTGAAGGGGTTAACCACTAGGGGGCGGGGAAGGGGTTAAATGTGTGTCCTATGAGTGTTCTAACTGTAGGGGGAGGGGGGGTGACTGGGGGAGGTGACCGATTGTGTCCCTATGTACAAGGAACACAATCTGTCTCCTCTCTCCCTGACAGGGACGTGCAGCTCTGTGTTTACATACAGAGCTCCACGTCCCCGCTCAGTTACTGGGCAATCGCGTGTGCCCGGCGGCGATCGTTGCCGCCGGGTACTCGCGCCGGGATCCCAGCAGAGCGGCGGGTGCGCGCGCGCCCGCCCGCGGCTTTAAAAAGACATCACGTCATGTGACGTGATGTCAGGATAATGGAGTCCTCCGCCCACCGTCATTTGACGGTGGGCGGTGGACAAGTAGTTAATTACCACTGTAATCAGCCACAGAACCTGTGTAATTAATATGTGTTCGATTTTAAAGGGATGAGGTGGCAACCCTAGTAGCAACAGTCCCAAGTTTTCTCTTAGAAACCAAGCCTAGCAATGAATGCTAATTATTGATAAAAAATCATTTTTATCTATATGTCTACAATAATTATATAATATATATGTCTATAATTTGTAACTGTTATACATGCTGTACATCAGGCCGGCCATATTTACTTATTCAGGTTTTGCTTTCTTGTTGTGTAGGGCTACACAACAGTTATGCTGTATTGCTCCTTCTCACAATGAAAGTCTAGGCCTGAATTTACTATAGTGTGAAGTTTTATGAAGTGATGAGACCAGATTTACCAAAGTAAGCTGAAGTGGTCACTCCAAGCAGTCTGTTCTATGAGGGAAATAAAAAAAAGTGCTTTGTCTTTCTTATAATTGGATGTTTGACACAAAAATAGGTTATTATTATTATTATTTCAGGTACTTACCGGTATATAGCGCTGTCAATTTACGCAGCACTTTATATATACATTGTACTTTCACATCAGTCCCTACCCTCAAGGAGCTTACAACCTAAGGTCTCTAATACACATTTATACATATACTAGGGCCAATTTACACAGGATCTGATTAACCTACCAGCATGTCTTTAGGTTCATGTCAAATCACTTCACACATTAGGAAATCTATCTCAGTTCCCTGCACTTCACCTCCCCTTAGTGCACTCCCTACATTAGTAAACCATGTACCTATGAGTAGCTTGACCCATTGAAAACAATGCACTTCCTAAGTGGCTACAGTCCCAACCTGAGTGATTGGAGGGCAATTAAGAGCGCCTTCTAGTGGCTAATATATTTAATAGAACATAAAAAGCACAAGCGATCATGTAAAATGTAAAAGTAAAAAATGACACACATTTTTTAATTACGAATGTACATTTTCCCTGCAAGTAATTTTTGCTATAACGTTTGCATTTTAATATATGTCAGATTACACAATTAGCATGTCTCAAAACCTGGGGCCCAGAGCTCTGCAATTACCTATCAGAGCTGGAAAAGATGAGGTCCAACCTACCCCTTTCTCTCCTTCTAAAAAATACTTTTAGGTCTCGTACACACGTGCAAGAATCTCTTCAGGAAAAAAGTGTTGTTTTTCTTGACGAGATTCTTGGCAAGAATCTCTTGCCGCCCTAATGTACACACACTCATTTCAAAAGAACCGCGGTTCTCTTGAAAGGCAAGAACGCGGTGACGTCATCGCGTAAGACTAGCATTCGTTTGTCACATTCGATGCCATCGCTGCCATCTTGCTTCACACTACCTATGCCGTGGAAGCTACCACTCATGCGTCAAAGTCATTTCGAGCATGCGTGGGTTTGCATACAGGTAAGTATACACACTCTCGGGTTTCTCATTGGGAAACAGGGAGTAGTTGTCTTTCTCGTCGAGATTCTGCCCAGATTTCCAGACAAGAAACCTGAAAGCCTCGTACACACGCTCGGTTTACTCGGCAAGAAAGCTCTGCCAGCAGTTTTCTTGCTTGTTCTTGCCGAGAAAACCGAGCGTGTGTACAAGGCTTTAGTCTTGGGAGTATGTTCATCAAATTAAAGGACCAATGCAGAGATATGGGAATAGGGGAAGACATAGCTAGCCTTAGTTTTTACCAGAAGAACTGAGAATATTTGGACAAATATATTCCACACGTTTTGGGACACTTGGGTAAAAAGCTCTAGATATGTTCAGACTTCTTTAGGTACCTCCAGTGTATGTAGCTTTAGATAATGACAGGTCAGTTTTACAATTTTAGTTAGCTCTTTGGAAAATTCTGATACTTACTTCCACTGAGTAAATTTGTTATGCTGTTGATGACAACTGTCTAAAATGGGATTTACCTCACTGTGAAGAGATTTCCTTCCACTATATGTTGTCTGTACAGAACAGGAAGTGAAAGAAACCTCTTGAATGGGACACAAAGGAAAAATAATGTTTGGAAGGGGTTTTGTTTTAAGTACTCTTTACTATCTTATTAAAACGTTTTGAATTTAGATAATATTTGTTAAAATTATTCACAGTACGCTGGTCACAATCACACATACAGCTAAAAAGAAATGTTTTAAAGCCTAAAGCCGGTCATACATGGACCGAAATTCACCTGGATCATCAGGGACAAGCAAAATTTTGATCCATGTATGGGCAGGCTGGTGTTTTTTGCATTTAATCTACTGATTGACTTCCGTACAACCAGCCTTTTGGATTTTCCCCATTCCATCAGCAATACTGGCTATAGCCAGCAGTGCTGATCAGTGTATTCTGACACTGGGGAAGTCTCCCCGCTCTGTAGAGTACAAAGGCTCATTGGGGTGGATTCTCACATCCATCTCAAATATGTAGATAGGGGATTTAAAGTCCCTTTTTTTCGTTCAACCTGCTAGTTAAAAAAAAAAAGAACAATGTACCGGCTGCGTAAGTATTCTCTGTAATAATACAGATAGAAGAACCATTACCAATGCACACAGGTCAACCATAGCGAAAACTCCTAAATACATAGCAATCAACCTAAAGTACTCAGTTCTGCACATTGCTTTTAATGCTGAATTCCGGATACAATTTGTATTGCATTGTCACATTGAACCAGCTTGGACCAATGTAAGTATGTATGTTCCACACCTGTGAGACTGCTGTGGAAGCTGGAAATCATTGTAGTAGTCACCACTACTACAGTGATTGCAACAGTCTTCTGCATCCTGTGCTAAGCAGCACTGTATATTAACCACAGGGGTCACCCGTTTGGCATGGCCAACATTCAGAAAACACCTTGCATTTTTCCCAATGAATGCAAATCCCTCTCTAATTGGATGAGCTGGAAACCATGACTTTATTGCCATGCTTCTCTACCTCATCCAATCAGAGGACGCTTTGCATTCATGGAAAAATTTGCAAGGCGCTCTCTACGGCAGAATATTGGATCTATGAAGAAGCAGGTTATTACACTAGGATAAGACTAAGTACACCATCTCTTCCCCTCTTCTCTTTAACATGGGAGGCAGGTGTTCTCTAGTCTAAAGAGGTAGCAGAGAATAACATTGAAAACAGTGCAGCACATACTGAGAGAGCAGGAAGTTACAAGTGTTTTACTTCACTTATTAGACAGATATAACAGAACGTTAAATTTTTAATGATTTTCTCTTTAACAAACCAAAAGGGAGTAAATCAGAGAAGTATATAACATATATTTCCTATGATTACCAGCGCCATCTAGTGGTTATAATGCAATATTTTCCTGTTATTTCACGAAAAATAAAATATGACCTGTAGAGTAGATGGAGCTAATGATCATAGAAAATACACATATTAGGCACATTACAAGGATTATTTGTGATGGCTGTGCTAATGCTGAGGAATTCACACAGCAATCCTTAACAACAGACCCACTAAAATTTAATATATAAAGTATTTTTAGAAAAAAGTATTTGCTCCTCTTTCTCTGTCACATAGGTCATTCAGTACTGATCTGTGAATAACAAGGGCTTGTAATTCATAAATAACTATTTCACATTTCACACATTCATGTGTGGGTACTGAAAATGTAGATGAAATAATTGTTGTGAGAAAAAATAAATACAATTAAAATAACTCGCCCTGGTGACATGGTGATTATATAAAACACTAGTAATTGTCATCATTCGTTTTAAACCAAAAGCGCACCTTATGCACAAACAGTTCAATTCTATAAAAGCGCTGCGCAAACTGTCGGAGCTATATAAATCCTGTATAATAATAATTATAAAGGATGATGAATTTGTTTAAGGATTGTTTGACAGTCTGTTCTGTTTCTTAATCATTGATTTCATCTCTGTTAATTAAAGAAGACATAAGGAAGGAGCACCTTTAGGTGATTCACCTGCTGCTGTTACACGAAAATATGTTTTCTACTAAACAACGTAGATGGGAATATTCCAATGTTTAACCTAATTCTAATAGAATTTAAAAAAAGGTTCTACTCCTTTTAATCACTTTCAAATGTGAGAGTTGCTTGTAAAAAATATCCATATATTCTCCACGAGTCATAAATTACAAAGTCTTGTTTGACTAAGTTTATGTATCAAGTAACCTACACTCTTCCTAACAAGTACCCTATTAGTGCAAAGAGAATATAGTGACTATAGAGATGAGGAAATGGGGCGGAGTGAGGAAAAGAAAGAAAGAGAATGAAGGAGAGTGAAAGAGATGGGGGAGAGAGGGACAGAGAAATGGTGGAAAGTGGCAGGAATAAAGTGAGAGAGATAGAAAGGGAACGAAGGAGAGTGATCGGAAATTCGAGAAATGGGAGGATTTCGAAAAAAGAGTGAGAGAAAGAGGATGAAGAGAGTGGCAGAGATTGAGGGAAACAGGGAAAAAGAGAATGGAAAAGGGAAGGAATTGAAGAGAGAGAGAAATATGAAGATGAATGACAGAGATTAAGAGAAACAGTGATAGAAAGAGGGGGAACGTGAAGAAAATAGAGAGTGAGACAGAACGAAAGGTGCCGAAATTGAAGGGAAAAGTGACAGAGAACAAGGAGACGGAGAGTTTGAGAGAAAAGAAAAAGCAATTGAGATAGATAGATAGATAGATAGATAGATAGATAGATAGATAGATAGATAGAGATTGAGGGAAAGAGGGACAGAAAATAGGGGAAAAAGAGAGGAGTAAAGGTAAATAAATAGAGTGCAAGAGAGGATGAAGGAGAGTGACAGAAATCGAGGGAAAGAGGGACAAAAAGGGTCAGAGATGGGGGAAGAGAGAGAGAGAGAGAGAGAGAGAGAGAGAGAGAGAGAGAGAGAGAGGAGGAAAAAAACAGAGCAACAGAAACTGGGGGGAAAGAGGAACAGAAGATAAGGAGAGAAAAGGGAATAAAGAGAGAAAAGGGGAATACAAGAGAGTGACAAAGAATGGTAGAAAGAGGGACACAGAGAGAGAGAAAGGAAAGATAATGAAAGGAATTAAGGCAACTGGGGAAAAAATGAGGAGAGAGAAGAGAATATAGTATGAGAAAACTAACGAAGAAAAATGGAAGGAGAGAGACAGAAGGTGATTGCCAAGGAAAGACAAGAATGTAGATGTTCTGCCGAAAGAAAAGGGAACTGACAGCGGAAATAGCTGCACAGTAGGTCACAAAATATCATAGACGAACATAATACTCCACATAGACAAATTTTTCGTACATTTCAAGCACAGATCCTATCCACCGCCCCATAATTCTTGTACCTAAATTTGAAGCACATTCCCATTGCTGTAGGAACCATACTTGCTTTAGTAAGCCTAAAATATCTTCTAAATTAAGATTATTTGAATTAAAAAGAGAGAGAGAGAAAGGTAGAAGGCAAAAAGTTAGGGCAAAACAAAAACAACACAGGGTGAAGCAAAAGAGTTTGAGTAATAGAATAAGTATGAGCAGAGCTTTCTTTCTCAGAAAATAGGTGCAGGAACTCAACCACGACTCGTTCAGATTTCACAAACAGTAGAAGGGTCTTAAAGGAGAATTAAATGCCAGGATTGCATTACATACAGAGTGCAGAGTTCAGGTGGTTACACACAGAGTGCAGAGCTGTCACTTGTAAACACAGAAACCAGACTTCTGTGTTTACAAGTGATTGTGGTGAGCAAACACCAAAGGGTCTGAGCCAGAGGTGGTGGAACCGAGTTGCCAGAAGTTCCCCCTGAAAAAAAAGCCCTGAGTATGAGCACAGAGGAACAGGTGGTACCAACAATGTGTACTATGCAAGTAACTTTTATCCCACCAGGTAAAGGTGACAGGTATAGGTTAGATCTTTTTCAAGCCAAAAATAAATGTAACATTATAAGGACTTGCTGGTGGTTCTGCTATTGCTGAAATTCCACTAGCAACTGGGAGCTAAGATCAGCCATTGCTAGTGTTGTGGAACTCTGAGGAGCAAACTCATTTCAAGTGAAGGAGGAAGGCCAAAAAAAGGGAATAGAAATAAACATGGGTGCCGACTCCCGAGGAAGAAAGGGTAGGAGAGGAGGAAAGAAGTGGAATGTAAAAACAGAATGGTAAAAGATAATCAGACCCTCAAGTTTCTTATTATGTAGCATGTTAGTCTTATTTAGAACAAGTAGACATTTTCCAGGGCTGGCTATAGAGATATCAGACAGATATCAGACAAAGTTCTACCCATCCTTATACAAGTCACTATAACGTTAGGACCCACTGTGATCTTTGCTTGACACCAACAATGACAATCCTTTAATCTTTAATTAAAACCCACTTGCAGAACAAAATCAAAACAAGGTAAATCTCCTTGTAGAATACCATATATTGGTGGCCACCAACATTGCCTATCACTGCCTCCCAGCAGTGCACACACCAACAAATAATCGCAAGCAATGCTCAAAACTGGAAACACAAATTGGCCTTCATTGAGTTGCATTTAGTTGGCTTACATAGTACCACACTGCTCTGACATATTGTTACACCACCAAAAGAGAACCCTATAAAACTGTCTGAAATCTCTAGGCCAACCAGTTGATGCTTTAAAGCTCAGAGGTGTTCTGTTAATGTTATCTACTTCATGTACTGGTCCAAGAATGTATCATGTCATATGACCACTGAGGTGCACACTAACATCTCATATCAAGAAGGCAAAAACTGGTCCAAGAGTACCTTCCCTGATACCCCAGCCTGTATCCCAGGCTGATGGATCATAGGGAGAAAGTCTACTGACTGGGCTGACACATACATACACACACACTCATACAAGATAAAAGAGTTTACTTTAAATGTTGACTAGTTTCCCACTGTACTGCCCTACCAGGTGCATCTTTCCTTATTTCCTAGAAATAAATTGATCTGAGCAGCTGCCATTTCTTTTGCTTTTCTTGGACTAGGGGCCTTCAACTGCCTTGAGCAAGTCTGGCCTTCTGGTGTGTTGTTGTACCTTTAAGAAAGATAGGGCTGCCTCTGGGTAAGCCTTCTCTCAATTAATATACTGTATTTCTATATATGTCTCACAATTCAATTGGTAATTCGGATAATATAGAGTTAGGGACTACAATTTGCAGAGGTGCATTAACGCAGCATTGTGACCTCAGATATAACGGATGCAAACAAAGGCAAGCTGGGGAATTTTTGTAATAGGATACAGCCATACTATAAATATAACAGATATTATAGTGTATATATATATATATATATATATATATATATATAAAATTACATTTATACCACATGGATAACAGAGCCATTGCAGTTGCGGACATCCAAAATCAAATTTTTAAATATGTCTCTATGTAAATATATATATACAGTATATATAAATATATGCAGTATACAAAGATATAGATATATAATGGTTTCTGAGGTGCAGGAGATTGTCTGCAGAAGACAGCTGAGGAATGATACAGTATCAGGATCTGACCTCAGAAAACTGTAGTTCCTTTGCCTTCTGCGTTGATAACTTTCCAGGTTACTAGCTCATGTAAAATGCATCTGAGGCTGCAGCTTTTGACATGATTTCTCTCTAGTCACATCTGTCAAGTCTGTGTGGCACTAATTTCAGAAAGAAGCATACACAACGCAGCTTCTGCTTCATTTCAGCGCATCAACATGAACTATTCACCTATATTACACTGTGCGTTGTTACCCTTTATAGCCCACGTCGTTTAGCTTTATATGTATGATATGAACATTTATGTACAAACAGTCATATCTGTCTAAGTAATACATAAATAAATATATAAATATATATACACAGTATATATAACAGTCATATCTGTGTATGTAATATATATATATATATATACACCGGTATATATATATATATATATATATATATATATATATATCACACACACACACATATATATATATATATATATATATATATATATATATATATATATATATATATATATATATATATATATATATATATATGTATAAAAATGATACCTATTTAAAGCTTATATCCTTGTCAAAAAAACGAAAAAGACTTTGTGACAGCTGGCTAATATTATCAAGGGTCAAACATACCCTCAAGCAAAATAGAAATGTATTCACTGCTGCATATATAACAAATATTTTTGTTACTAAACACCTAGGCCTAGATTCACAAAGCGATTACGCCTGTGTAAATGTTGTTAGACAGGAGTAATTTCGATTTACGAGCGTTTTTACGCTAGTCGAAATCCTCAAACCATGAAAAGACACCTGCGTGCTAAATGTCGACTTTATTACGTGTTAGTACGCCTTCAGATCTACGCTGCCTGAAAATTGCGGCCACTGGGCGGACTTCCTGTTGTTTTTCACCTTCATGGTATGCTAATGAGCTTTTGCCTGGAATCCACAAAATTTCGCTCTTCAAACGCAATCTCTTACGGCACCTTTAGTCATCTTTTTTTTCCGTTTCACTATACCAGCTTTTTGCTGGTCTAATATTAGACAGCCCATGTTAAGTATGGCCGTCGTTCCCGCGTCGAATTTCAACGTTTTTCGATTTCTTTTATTATTTTTAACGTAAGTCGTCCGGGAATAGGAATGTTCGTAAACGCCGCTACTCAAACAACGAATGACGTCACGACGTGATTTCGCGCAATGC
This sequence comes from Rana kukunoris, assembly GCA_029574335.1. Lineage (NCBI taxonomy): Eukaryota > Metazoa > Chordata > Amphibia > Anura > Ranidae > Rana > Rana kukunoris. The sequence continues at coordinate 395,615,295 of CM056051.1, forward strand.
ACGGCGGGAAATTCCTGAACAGAGCATGCGCAGTTCGATCGTCGCGGGGACGCGCTTAATTTAAATGCTTCACGCCCCCTACTCACGTATTTCGATTGCGCGGCGGAAAAAAAATACGATACAATAGCGTACGCGCAAAAAAACTACCTGAATTCGGCGTAGAGTCTGGTGATAGACGGCAGCGTAGCGTATTTCGATTACGCAGCGGAAGATTACATCTATGTGAATCTGCCCCCTATTCTATAAGTAATGAAATCCTTTGATAAACAGCAAAAAATAAAAAACTGAGATAAGAACAACTTCTTAAAATGACTCCTAAAAATATTGGAAAAGGGTAAACCTTATAAACAATGAATTTATTATAATTTCGGAGGATCTTAATAATAATTAATTATTGTATTTATTTCTGCTTATACACATCAGCAAATACTGTAAAAAAAAAATCTCCACTCGTGCATGTTTAATTATAAATGTACATATATTTTTAAAATGCATCCTGCAGATTTTTTTTTTTTTTTTTTTTCATTTTAAAAATAAATTGTAGATATTCAAAACTTCTACTGTAAAATGTCTCACATCCTTGGAAATCATTGAATTATTAATTCTAACCCTACCAGAAGATTTTAGTATAATATTTTGTTTGTGGGGGCCCATGAATCAGTTTTTTGTTTAATATCAGAAAAAAGACATTCAATATTACTAGAGGATTGTCTTTAAAAAAAAAAAGAAGAGGAAATGCCTGAGGTGTCTGCCTGCAAAGAGGTCCAAAAATATAGTCTGAAGTGCATAACATTGACAGGAAGGAAGGAGGTTACAATGAGACTGGGATGCTTTGGTAAAAATAAAAAAATAAAAAAAGTAAAAAAAATATTGAAAATATCAGATAAATGTTTTGCCTTTTTAGGAAAATGCTTAAAATAATAACATGGTTTCAACACTGCTGTAAATCTGATTAGCTCTTTAAAATTTTCAGAATAATTTATTTTCTTATAACAACCCTTGTCTGCTACTGTGAGACTCTAGAACTATTACTATAGGCACAGAGGTGAGGCTGATTGCTCACTACCTGGGTCATAGGATGCCAGACAAGGGATGGGTTAAGATCAGTTCCCTGAAAAGGGGGCAGAGCTTGGTGTCTGAAACAGAGCTGGCAGTGAACTGGATAATCATTGTACCAATACTGTAAGAGCTACAACAGGGCCCTGTTGTCTACAAACAACAGCCATTCTTTAAAAGTTGCACCATACAATCTGATTGAACAATTTCATTTAGATCCACCATCAATGTCTACCTGCCTGGCCGCCTAATTGTATTAAATTAATTGGATTGTTTAGGTATGTCTGTATATAGCACAGTGTTGGTAAATCTAAAGAAGATTGTACAATCTAATTGTATAGAGTGTGGTCGGTTTAAGCCGTACTATAGACACTCTGGTACGTCTTGGTTTGCTGTTGTGGAGCTACAAAATAATTAAGCCATACACAATCAAATTGTTGGCAGGGGATTATCTGTTGCCAGACTGTTGTCCTAAAATCTGACCGTTAGTACGCTCCCTATGACAATTGTTGTCCCACTTTCGGCCAACAAATGTTGGATGACAGGCTAGTACATTTTCAGCTGGCAACGGTCTGTTGTCTGATTTTAGTATCATCAGTATACAAGTCTGTCACACAAAAGTCATAAATATTAACACGCATGTTCGGAATCAATGCTTACTAAACACAAAATTAACAGAAGGGGGTGCCCAAGAGCTAAAATTCCTCGTAATACGTCACTACGTTCGTGTTTGTTGGCCGACAATTGTGTACCGTCACTATGCAAGACAAGAGCCAGGCACATGCCCTTTGGACAAAATACACTACGTTCTTGTTTGTTGGCCGACAATTGTGTACTGTCAGTATGCAAGACAAGATCCAGGCACACGCCCTTTGGACAAAAATCAGACGCTCGGTTGGCCAACAATCGGATCGTGTGTATGAGGCTTTAGTGTCATACCTGTCAATCTATAAGTCTAAGCCATTTGCTTAGACTTGTAGTTCAACAGCTACATACTAATAGTGCCCCCTAGGACAGCAGAAGCCTTTATGGGGGTCTGCTGGTACAGTAAGCATCAATGTAGGCACCCTGCGCTTGATTTACTAAAACTGGAGAGTGCAAAATCTGGTGCAGATGTACATAGAAACCAATCAGCTTAATGTTTTTTATAGTCAAAGCTTAATAGAACTAGCTGAAGTTAGAAGCTGATTGGTTACCATGCACAGCTGCACCAGATTTTGCACTCTCCAGTTTTAGTCAATTATCCCTAGAGAGTTTAGAATCACAGAAGCTGGCAGCCCTCAGACTAACTGGTAAGGTAGTTAATTGTAGTACCACAACGTTTTCTCCTGCTGCCAGGGTATGCTGCAACTTGTAGTTCTACATCAGGTGTACCCTCTTCTGCCATATAGAATACTTCCACAGCACATGATTCATTTTTTTACATAGATGTCTCATACAGGCAGCTCCAGTTATTCCTCAGCCTTTGTAATCCAGCCTTACCCATCTGTCATCACCCAGTTCAACCTCTTGCTCATTGAGCCACTAAACCAACACCAGAGACAGCCCTGTGGGGGTCACATCGCCTATACACAGCAGCTCCTGTAGGGCCCTTACAAAGCACACAAGCAGTTATTGTCTAGGGAAAACTGCACAACACACTGATCCACATACTGGCACCATCCTCTTTACTGCCTGACCCCACACACTGTGACTCATGCATTCATTTACATGCCAGCATTTCTGCGATTTTTCAACCGTGAACACTTACTTGTTTGGTCATTGAGTCTATTAATCTCACGTAAAAGTCCTGTTCTGTCCTAATACCTGTAAAAGAAAATAACAGAGCTGTCAGCAGCAATGTACATAGCTTTTCCCTGATAAAGGTCCCAAAGAGGAACCGAAACGTTGCCTATCCAGCATTCGTGATTGCATATACAATAAGGGATACAAGGGAAGATTTACTAAAGATTTACTAAAACTGGAGAACACAGAATCTGGTGCAGCTTTGCATGGTACCCAATCAGCTTCCAGGTTTTTCTCTAAAAAGATTAAATGAAAAAGCTGAAGTTAAAAGCTGATTGGTTACTATTCACAGCTATGCCAGATTCTGTGTGCACCAGTTTTAGTAAGTCCCCCTCCACAAACACGACTTTGTAAAATCATAGATATAGATATATATATATATATATATAGAGAGAGAGAGAGAGAGAGATAGATCTAGCTATATATATATAGATATAGATAGATAGATATCTATATATCCATTTATATATATCTATATCTATATCTATATATATATATATATATATATATATATATATATATATATATATATATATATATATATATATATATATATATATATATATATATATGTATATGTTGTAATATATTGATGGATAGACTAACAGAAGGAAGTCTGTTTGATAAATCTGTATATTTTAATCTATATACATAAACAAAAAGAGATACAACTAAAGATATATATCTATATATCTATATCTATATTATATCTATATCTATATATATATATATATATATATATATATATATATATATATATATATATATATATATATATATAGATAGATATATATATAGATATAAATATATATCTATATATATATATATATATATATAGATATAGATATATCTATATAGATATAGATATAGATATGTAGGTTGCCTAGAACAGATAGGAGATATATATTTTATATATATATATATATATATATATATATATATATATATATATATATATATATATATATATATATATATATATTCATGTCAAAATATATTAATGGATATAGAAGACTATCTGAAAAATCTATACAATTTAAAGGATATGCATAAATGAAAAGATTTAGAGCCAAGCAAAAATATAGATATATAGATATAGGTTGCAATAGATAGAAAAATAGATAGATAGATATCACATGCTAAATGCCTTGCTCTAATACAATAAATAACACAATACACAAATGCTTTAATATTATAATAACACAACATACACATTATAATTAACACTTTGAAGTGCCCTTTAAAGGAATACTGTAAAATAGACCAGCAATAGAGGCATTTTTATTTATTTTCTATTTTTTAGACCCCTGTAGGCAGAGGACTGATGTACTTTCTGTATTACAAACTTTAATCCTAGCACCTGAACTTTGTCTCTCCTTTATCACTAAACTGTCGCATTCCTAGGAATCATTTGAATCCACACACAGCCCGATAGGGTTTTTTTTATTTTTTTATCTGGCAGTGGAAGAGTTAATATCCCCCCAGTATATGTTACAAGTCTCCGGATAATGTGATCAGCAGTGTCCCAGCCTGCCATAAAAGTAGATGACAGCCGTTGTATGTGAAAGCCTTACTACAGTCCTGCAAACAGGGCATGCATGTAGAAATTCAATGAATTTCCCTTCCAGCCCGCGGCAGACAAAGGGTTAATGATGTATAGAAGTCGCAGAGGGATCTGGTTACAGGAATCACAGCCTTGTCTGGGCGTTTAACCCGCGACAAAATAAAGATTTGCGACTTTGCACCGTCACTCTCATCTATGTGTGTTTATTTCTGTTTATTTGTTGTTTCCTGTAGACATATTATTAAGTCAAGCTGTCAACTTTTTTTTAATGATTAATATTATAGTGATTAATTAATTCTAGGTTGTAAATATATTGAATTTGATAATGATAAAGCTATTGACTCCAAACGTAAATGCGAACTGCAATTATCATTGCAAGGGTAGCTCTGTGCTCAGCTTTCAAAATCTCTTACGGATGCAGGCTGGTCTATATTAGAATATTGGCCGTCGTTCCCGCGTCGAAATATGTCTTTTATTATTTTTAACAAAATAGAATGTTCGTAAACGGCATCAAACAACGGGATATTTCGCGCAATGCATTCCTGAACAGAGCATGCGACACTTTAATTTAAATGCTTCACGCCCCCTATAGCAACAAATAAAAAAAAACTAATGTTACGTGAAATACGGCAGCGTACATTGTATTTAGAATAATTCGAACTGCAATTATCATTGCAAGGGTAGCTCTGTGCTCAGCTAAAGGATGCAGGATGAATATTAAATAAACAAAATAGAAAGGCATGGGATAACATGTGCGACACTTGATATAGCAACAAATAAATAATGTTACAATTGTATTTAGATATTTCTGAATGCAATCCCAACAAAGATCCAATATCTATGCAAACTTTTTTTTTTTAACTTAGTTGTCAAAATTCATTGAGAACTTTAAACCTCCAATACTTACCGTTACTATAGAGCAGCTGGAGTCGGTAATGGATACCATTATTGGTCTTTTCAGTGCTGGTTTCCTGATTTTAACAAAAAATAAATTAAAATTAAAAAAAGGCACTACACATTATTATTATTATTATTATTTGTATTATTATTATTATTAATTGTATTATTAGACCGTTGGCTATTTTTATTATTCTTTATATTTTTAAGCTGTATGTTCTTATGTTATCTCTATTAAATAACTCTGATTTTACAGCCTTGACCATTTTTTTTTTTTTTACTTCGAAATAAAAATAGCACAATCCATGTAAGGCTTGCATTGTATGGAGCAAAAGATATAACAATCGCTCAAAAGAGAAATAGACCGTGTTATAAAAGATTAATACAACATCTGTAAGCTTATAGGAAATATGTGTGTCGGACTATTATTACCACAGCACCACATTTTTATTTGGTAGGCATTGACTTTGGTCAGAAGAGAAATTTGGTAGGCATTGACTTAAGTATTGGTGCTTTTATTTTTTCTATTAATATATTTATATGAGTTTTCTATCCGTTTGTCGTCCTTGTATGCACCGTGAAGTTTATTAAACCCACATTTCTAATACAACATCTATATTTCACCGATATTTTTCATCACATGGTTATTATTGATAAGGGTAAGGTTATTAAAAAGAGGGAATCTTTGATGAAATGAGCATATGAAACTGATAAAAAAATATTATTGATAAGGGGTAGGTAAGGTTATTAAAAAGAGGGAGTGTTTGATAAAATGAGCATATGAAACTCTTAAAGAATTATTATTGATAAGGGGTAGGTAAGGTTATTAAGAAGAGGGTTTCTTTGATAAAATAAGCATAAGAAGCTCTTAAAGAATTATTATTGATAAGGGGTAGGTAAGGTTATTAAAACGAGGGAATCTTTGATGAAATGAGCATATGAAATTGTTAAAGAATTATTATGAATATGGGGCAGGTATGGTTATTAAGAAGAGGGCATCTTTGATAAAATAAGCATGTGAAGCTCTTAAAGAATTATTATGGATATGGGGCAGGTATGGTTATTAAAAAGAGGGCACATTTGATAAAATAAGCATATGAAACTTTTAAAGAATTATTATTGATATGGGGTAGGTATGGGTATTAGAAAAAGGGAATCTTTGATAAAATGAGCATGAAACTCTTAAAATAGGACAGTAATACATTAAATTATAATACATGATAGGATGATTTCAGAAATAAAAGGGTTATAATAAGGAGTATAAAGGTAACCTCATCTAAAGGAGGGCAAGCAGAAGTGTAAAAAAATAAATAAAATACATCTAGTACCAGGGCAACAACATTTTGCACTGGAAATGCCCATTTCAGAGTTGACCAAGATCCCTCTAAAAATTGAATAAATGTATTTTATGTAGAATCTCTCTAAATGGTTTTAAGGCTTATAAAGACCATTTACAATATAATACAAAAACATTGCATTTATACTATTCTTTATATGAAGGTTTTAAAATAATGACTGCTCTTTGGTCTTTCCAGACAGCACTTAGAGGGCCAACTTAAATCAGAAGCAAATTGTCTCTGGAAACCGGTTGACAAGATTGCCACCTGGGCATCAGCCCTTACCTTCTCTTTTTCCACGAAGCCCACGAATGCTGTCCTTTCAATTTCCACGGGCTGTCCCTGTCGGTCGTAGAGGGCCAGGACAAAGTGGAAGAAATTGGACTTCCTCAGATTGGAAGGGGGCTGCTTCTCAAAATGTGCCCTTGCCAATCCCACGCCACTGTACACAGAGAGAGGGCATTAGACTTTGGCAAAGGGGGAAACCCCAATTTTAATATATACAGGTCTTAACCCCACATCACCTCCTGCTACCAAAACTCTACTTCTCTCTTCATTACCTGAAGATTTCAATCTAGTTTCTATTGATTTCTATAGACCCTTTAACCTAATCTTTACACGTATTGCTGCTGTGTAATCTTGTATCACACATTAATAATCCCTTTATTCAAAATCTGTCAAGGCAAATCTAATTTTATTTCAGTTCTGTAATAAGTTTGATTCACTTATCAGGAGCAGAGACCTCCACAGTCATTCTTTGACCCCATTTTGCCCCCTCCTTAATATTACTGTCTTCTATTTTGTGCTTCTGACCCCCACTCCCATTTAATTTACACCCCCAAAGCAAACACAATCCCAAATCATAAAGCATTGCCTTTATCCCAGCTCCTCTCAGTGTTGATTTAAAACCACTACATAAAATACTTCACTGCTGCTTAATCTCACACATATAAACTATGCAGACTAGTCCTGGCTTTAATAACCATGGTCCTGAGTTGAAGTACTAGATCAGGACTTTTTTTATTTTATTTTATTTTTTTTTCAGTTTACAGTGTGAAATATTTAAAAATTCTCCGATTGTTTTAAAGAACATTTATGTCAAATTTAATCCAGCTGTAAAAGTTGAAGTTGAAATCCAGACGGATTGAAGGGGTTAAGCCTGGCTTAATTCATTCCCATCCAACTCCAAAAAGTTTTATTTGTGGATTGTGGTTTTCAGCATTGACTGGAAACACATTTGTGAAACAATGCAGCGAATGCTATCCTCTTAAATCAAGCCCTATGGTGTTGCATTCATAAAAAGGACTGCTAATTTCATCCTAAACCTAGCCAGGGCTGGAAAGAGAGAGACCGAGAGAGAGAAAAAAATGGCCCCTGTCTATTTATATGTCACTGTACAAGGGGATCAATCTTATCTCCCTGCCTAGAGTTCAGACAATGCCTCATCGTTTATAAAATATACATTATGCTTGATAAATTATCTGATTTATTAAAAGGAAGGAAAGGTTGTCCTCAGTGAAACATAGTTTTAAAACATTTATAGGGCAATTCTGAACTGCTGAAAAGTAATTGGGATGGAAATGTATTAAGATATGAATGGAGGGGGGGCAAGGGTCAACTGGAACATAATTAGATGCTATCTCTATAGTTAAATATATTGACAGAGATCAGGAGAGAAAAAAGAGGATGGTGGAAAGATAGATAGATAGATAGATAGATAGATAGATAGATAGATAGATAGATAGATAGATAGATAGATAGATAGATAGATAGATAATCAATAGGTTAATAGATAGTTAGATAATCGATAGATGATAGATGACAGATAGATAGATAGATAGATAGATAGATAGATAGATAGATAGATAGATAGATAGATAGATAGATAGATAGATAGATAGATAGATAGATAGATAGATGGATAGTCAATAGGTTGATAGATAGTTAGATAATCGATAGATGATAGATAGATAGATAGATAGATAGATAGATAGATAGATAGATAGATAGATAGATAGATAGATAGATAGATAGATAGATAGATAGATAGATAGATAAACAATAGGTTCATAGATGGTTAGATAATAGATAGATGATAGATAGATAGATAGATAGATAGATAGATAGATAGATAGATAGATAGATAGATAGATAGATAGATAGATAGATAGATAGATAGATAGATAGATCATTAAGGCTGGCCATACATTATACAATGTTCTTGTTCAATTTTGCTTTGGATTTACCAAAACTATATAATAGAGGGGCAAACCTAAACAGTTTCAACTTGTATGCAATCAGGCAGGCCCTTGCGCTATATAGTTGAAGGTAAATCTAACGAAAATTGAATAAGAAAGTTGTATAAGGTATGGCTAGCTTTATAGATGGTAGATGGATAAATAGTTAGATAATCGATACATTCTAGATGATAGATAGATAGATAGATAGATAGATAGATAGATAGATAGATAGATAGATAGATAGATAGATAGATAGATAGATAGATAGATAGATATGATCGATAGATAGATAGATAGATAGATAGATAGATAGATAGATAGATAGATAGATAGATAGATAGATAGATAGATAGATAGATAGATAGATAGATAGATAGATGAGTTAAATTAATAAATAATTAATAAGTTAAATAATTGATAGATTAAAGATAACAGAAAGATAGAAAAATAGATAGATAGATATTAGATAGAGATATAGACAGATACGGGTGAGTGAATATAAATAGATAGATAATTGATAGAGGGTATATAGCAGAAAGATAAATAAGTATGTAGATTGAGTGATTAATAACTGATAAATAAATAATAGAGAGACGGGCATAGATAGATAGATAGATAGATAGATAGATAGATAGATAGATAGATAGATAGATAGATAGATAGATAGATAGATAGATAGATAGATAGATAGATAGATTTTGATTGTTGTTTGCTCCAAAGTAGAACTTTTATTCTTGCATGGGGAAAGTGCTGAAACTTTGATTCAGGCACTTTACATACTTACTACTATACTCATGTCAACCGCTTTTCTCAATCACTAATTTATGCTACCAGCCTTGCCTGTCAATGTATAAAAACACAAATACACATTTATGTTTTTTTTTTTTTTTCCAATCTCTACTAGTCATCAAGCCAAAAATAACAAACTTTGCAATGAACGTCCTGATGTTCTGCACATGAGGTATTATATATATATATATATATATATATATATATATTATATATATATATATATATATATATATATATATATATATATATATGGGATATGCAGTAAGTAAATAAATATATATATATATATATATATATATATATATATATATATATTGTTTTAATTTCATTTATAATTTATAATTGTATAATTATATAATTTCTGATTGTATAATTATACCAACCTCACAATAATGATAACTATAACTATATATATATATATATATATATATATATATATATATATATATATATATATATATATATATAAGGTAATGATACAAGCTTGTTCCTGATAATATCTCTATACATGTGTGTGTTTGATTAGTAATGACAGCACGTCCTCCTGATAACAGAATAATGCCCCCGGTAGGATGCTGAGAGATGCGGCCGGTAGAGGCAGTAGTACCGTAGTGGTCCCCCCAGCAGTAGTTGCCCCCCATTCCCCCCAGGTATGTAATGACCTGACCCCCCAGCAGTAGTCCCCCCCCCCCCCAGGTAGATGATGTCCTGATCCCGCAGCAGTAGTTGCCCCCCCAGGTAGGTGATGTCCTGACCCACCCACCCAATGATGCCATCACCTATATGCGTGTGGCTCGTACCTCTGGGCGGCTGTGTTGGCATCCAGTACCCCGGCTCCCTGCATCCAGGTCCGGACGGCATTCATGCCGCTGCTGAGGGGCTCCTCCTTCATACTGCTCCCACTCCTCTGGATGCTTTCCTGAATCCCAAACATGAACCTTACAGGCTGGTGCTCCCCTTGCCTCGTTGTCTGGCAGTGCCACACTCAGGGGTCACCCCCCGGGACCTCTCTGGGGGGGGGGGGGAGGAGTGGGGTGACAATCCTAAACCACGAGAAGAAGAAGAAGAGGAGGAAGGCTCCGGAGGAGGATGGAGGTCCACAATGCCCGGCTATAGGAGATCACATCCAGCACACACACACACGGCTGATCACTGGAGATCACAGGCAGGTTGGGTGAAGAATGGATCGGATTGGAGATGCCAGCTTGGATCCAGCCAATGTCATTATCCTGGTGTGAGTTGAGCCAAGAAGTAATGATCCGGTGTCAGTATCCAACAACTAGGATGCAGCAACAGTGTGCGGAGCCCCGAGAAGATGAGCAGTGATTGTACAGTGCGGGGAGAAGTGCTCCTCTTACCCTGGTGCTGGAGGAGGAGGAGGATGCTGTGCTCTCTCTAGCTGCCCCCTTTCCTGCCTGCCTGCCTTGGCTCTGTCTCCGCTTCCCTGTGGAATCCACACTAACTATCCCCCAAAGCTACACACGCGCCCACCAGCCCCATAGGGAGTTGCATTGCCTTCGCAACCACGCCCCAGTCATTTGCATACCGCTATTATTCCTCCGCCTAGGCAGCCAATAGGGCGCCGCCTTCTGCCACCAGCCCTCCTCGCCCGCACGCCTACTTTCCCTTTTCCTCATCTGCGGGAGGCTGAGAAAGTTGCCTCTATGTGGATGCTGGGAGAAGATCGGTGCCTATTGTTATAAGGATGGGAGCATAGGATCAGAGGGAGATCATCCACTAATAGAGGACAGGGATAGGATCAGAGGGAGATCATCCACTAATAGAGGACAGGGATAGGATCAGAGGGAGATCATCCACTGATAGAGGAGAGGACAGGGATAGGATCAGAGGGAGATCATCCACTGATAGAGGACAGGGATAGGATCAGAGGGAGATCATCCACTGATAGAGGACAGGGATAGGATCAGAGGGAGATCATCCACTAATAGAGGACAGGGATAGGATCAGAGGGAGATCATTCACTAATAGAGGACAGGGATAGGATCAGAGGGAGATCATCCACTGGTAGAGGACAGGGATAGGATCAGAGGGAGATCATCCACTGATAGAGGACAGGGATAGGATCAGAGGGAGATCATCCACTGATAGAGGACAGGGATAGGATCAGAGGGAGATCATCCACTGATAGAGGACAGGGATAGGATCAGAGGGAGATCATCCACTGATAGAGGACAGGGATAGGATCAGAGGGAGATCATCCACTGATAGAGGACAGGGATAGGATCAGAGGGAGATCATCCACTGATAGATGACAGGGATAGGATCAGAGGGAGATCATCCACTGATAGAGGAGAGGACAGGGATAGGATCAGAGGGAGATCATTCACTGATAGAGGACAGGGATAGGATCAGAGGGAGATCATCCACTGTTATAGGACAGGGATAGGATCAGAGGGAGATCATCCACTGATAGAGGAGAGGATAGGGATAGGATCAGAGGGAGATCATCCACTGATAGAGGACAGGGATAGGATCAGAGGGAGATCATCCACTGTTATAGGACAGGGATAGGATCAGAGGGAGATCATCCACTGATAGAGGAGAGGATAGGGATAGGATCAGAGGGAGATCATCCACTGATAGAGGACAGGGATAGGATCAGAGGGAGATCATCCACTGTTATAGAACAGGGATAGGATCAGAGGGAGATCATTCACTGATAGAGGACAGGGATAGGATCAGAGGGAGATCATCCACTGATAGAGGACAGGGATAGGATCAGAGGGAGATCATCCACTGATAGAGGAGAGGACAGGGATAGGATCAGAGGGAGATCATCCACTGATAGAGGACAGGGATAGGATCAGAGGGAGATCAACCACTAATAGAGGACAGGGATAGGATCAGAGGGAGATCATCCACTGATAGAGGACAGGGATAGGATCAGAGGAAGATCATCCACTGATAGAGGAGAGGACAGGGATAGGATCAGAGGGAGATCATCCACTGATAGATGACAGGGATAGGATCAGTGGGACCTCATCTACTGCTAGAGGAGAGGACCGGGATAGGATCAGAGGGAGATCATCCACTGATAGAGAAGAGGACAGGGAAAGGATCAGAGGGAGATCATCCATTGATAGAGGACAGGGATAGGATCAGAGGGAGATCATCCACTGATAGAGGAGAGGACATGGATAGGATCAGAGGGAGATAATCCACTGATAGAGGACAGGGATAGGATCAGAGGGAGATCATCCACTGATAGAGGACAGGGATAGGATCAAAGGGAGATCATCCACTGATTCAGGGGAGGATAGTGATGGGATCAGAGGGAGGTCATCCACTGATAGAGGACAGGGATAGGATAAGAGGGAGATCATCAACTGGTAGAAGAGAGGTGAAAGATGGGATCAGAGGGATCTCATCAACTGGTAGAAGAGAGAACAGGGATAGGATCAGAGGGAGCGCATTAACTGGTAGAGGAGAGGACAGGGATTGGATCAGAGGGAGCACATCAACTGGTAGAGGAGAGCACAGGGATAGGATCAGAAGGAGCTCATCAGCTGGAAAAAGAGAGGACGGGGATGGGACCAGAGGGAGAATATCCACTGGTAGAGGAGAGGGATAGGATCAGAGGGAGATCATCAACTGGTAGAAGAGAGGAGTAGGTGAGATCAGAGTGAGATTATCAACTCGTAGAGAAGAGGGATGGGATCTGAGGAAGATCACCAACTGGTAGAAGAGAGGACAGTAATGGGATCAGAGGGATCTCATCAACTGGTAGAAGAGAGGACAGGGATAAGATTAGAGGAATATCATGAACTGGTAGAAGAGAGGGATAGGATCAGAGGAAGCTCATCAACTGGAAAAATAGAGGACAGGCATAGGATCAGAGGGGACGCATCAACTGGTAGAGGAAAAAATAGGGATAGGATCAAAGGGAGCGCATCAACCTCTAGAGGAGAGGACAGGGATAGGATCAGAGGGAGCTCTTGACCTAAAGAAGAGAGGACAAGGATGGGATCAGAGGGAGCTCATCAACCGGTAAAAGAGAGGACAGGGATCAGAGGGAGATCATCAACTGGTAGAAGAGAGGACAAGGATAGATGAGAGGGAGATCATCAACTAGTAGAGAAGAGAACAGGTATGGTATCAGAGGGAGCCCATCAACTGGTAAAAGAGAGGACATGGATGGGATATAAGGGAGTAGGGATGAGCCGAACACCCCCGGGTTCGGTTCGCACCAGAACGTTCGAACAGACCGCGGGTTCGCACGAATATTTCGAACCCCATTGAAGTCTATGGGACCCGAACGTTCGAATTCAAAAACGGTAATTTTAAAGACCAAAATGCAATTAAATTTTGGAAAACGTCGTTCAGAACCCGGGTCTTGCCCCAGGGAACATGTATCAATGGAATTTTTTTTTTTTTTTAAACGGCCGTTTTTTGCGGAGCAGCCATTTTAATGATGCTTAAAGTGAAAAAAAAAATTCCTTTAAATATCACACCTGCTGGGTGTCTATAGTAGTGGCACGTGTTTAGAAATGTCCCTGCACAACATGAAAGGACCAAAAAAAAAGTAATTAATGCTACTTGCGCAAGTTCTGTGTGGCAACATTATGTCGAATATTTTAGCGGTGGTGGGGGGCCATTATTGTTGTGTGAAAGAAATTTTTTAGAAAAAAGGGCACCCTTCAAACATACTGTAATTGGAGCGCAACAAGGAGCCACGTGCAAAGTATTGCATCAAAAATTGTTATTAGGCGCCCCTGTTAAACAGGGGCAGAAAAATTGTGCATTGGGCACAACACAACACTTGCAACCCCTCCCAATAACTCCAATTGGAGCGCAACAAGGAGCCACGTGCAAATTATTGCATCAAAAATTGTTATTAGGCGGCCCTGTTAAACAGAGGCTGAAAAATTGTGCCTTGGGCACAACACAACACTTGCAACCCCTCCCAATAACTCCAATTGGAGCGCAACAAGGAGCCACGTGCAAATTATTGCATCAAAAATTGTTATTAGGCGCCCCTGTTAAACAGGGGCTGGAAAATTGTGCCTTGGGCACAACACAACACTTGCAACCCCTCCCAATAACTCCAATTGGAGCGCAACAAGGAGCCACGTACAAATTATTGCATCAAAAATTGTTATTAGGTGCCCCTGTTAAACAGGGGCTGGAAAATTGTGCCTTGGGCACAACACAACACTTGCAACCCCTCCCAATAACTCCAATTGGAGCGCAACAAGGAGCCACGTGCAAAGTATTGCAACAAAAATTGTTATTAGGCGCCCCTGTTAAACAGGGGCTGAAAAATTGTGCCTTAGGCACTGGTGGCGGAGCCCAGAAACACAAGATTTCTTACTAGCTATCAGCAAGAAAAGTGAGGAGGAGAAGGATATTCCATCAGCAGCATAAGAGGACAGTCACTCAGCATCAGCAGTCTAAAAGGGATCCGACATTTCAACAAAAAATATATTATTCATTAATATCAGCATCAGGTGCTTGGTAGCTGGTGTTGATCCAAGCCTGATTCATTTTGATGAAGGTCAATCGATCAACAGAGCTGGTGGAGAGGCGCACCCTGTGATCAGTGACGAAGCCTCCAGCAGCACTGAATGTCCGTTCTGAAAGAACACTGGATGCAGGGCAAGCCAGTAGC
Organism: Rana kukunoris; assembly: GCA_029574335.1. Taxonomy (NCBI): domain Eukaryota; kingdom Metazoa; phylum Chordata; class Amphibia; order Anura; family Ranidae; genus Rana; species Rana kukunoris. The sequence continues at coordinate 395,630,595 of CM056051.1, forward strand.
TCAATTGCGTACTGGGCAAGCTCTGGCCAGTGATCCATCCTCAAGACCCAGTAAGCCAGAGGATTTTCGGTGGGGAAGGTGTCCAAGTCGGATCTTGCCCCTAGGTATTCCCGGACCATGTAAAGCAGACGCTGGCGATGGTTGCTGGAACCGGTCAGACCTTGGGGCCTGCGGACTAAAAAACTGCCTGAATGCATCGGTCAGACGACCACCTTCTCCACTGCCCCTTCTGTGACTCACCGAAGCCTCAGCAAGACGTTGTCCAGAGCCAGGTCTTGGTAATCCCCCCGGTTCTGGGAACGCATTGCACAGACCCTTCTGCAAGGCCTCCCGTAGAAATTTCATCTTCTGCTCCCTCTGCGATGGCAACATAAGGTCCGCAACCTTACTCTTGTAACGTGGATCAAGGAGAGTCGCCAGCCAGTAATGATCCCTCTCCTTAATAGCACGTACACGAGGATCCTTACGCAGGCTTTGCAGAATCAGGGAGGCCATGCAGCGTAGGTTTGCTGAGGCATTCGGGCCACAGTCCTCTGGGTCACTGAGGATGACAGGATCCACAGGCACCTCATCCCAGCCACGCAAAACTCCACGTGCTCCTTGGGACTGTAAATGATCCCTTGAAGACTGCTGCTGCTGAGTGCTAGGCTCCACCTCCATGCTGCTGATACAATCCTCCTCCTCCTCCTCCTCATCCTCTTCCTGTGTGCTAGGTGGGCAAGCAGGACCACTGTCTGGGTCAAGGGGGCCTTGAGAGGTAAGGAAGTCCTCCTCTTCCTCCCTCTGTTCTGCCTCAAGGGCCCTGTCCATTATTCCACGTAGCGTGTGCTCCAACATGTGAATAAGAGGGACAGTCTCACTGATGCATGCACTGTCACTGCTCACCATCCTCGTGGCCTCCTCAAATGGTGACAGGACAGTGCATGCATCCCTGATCAAGGCCCACTGGCGTGGGGAAAAAAACCTAGCTCTCCTGACCCAGTTCTGCTGCCATATTGGTACAGGTACTCATTGATGGCCCGTTGCTGCGTGTGCATCTGCTGCAGCATGGCCAACGTTGAGTTCCATCTGGTGGGCATGTCACAAATTAGGCGGTTCTTGGGCAGTTTGTATTCCCTTTGGAGGTCAGTCAGCCGAGCAGTGGCATTATATGACCTCCGGAAATGCACACAGACTTTCCTGGCCTGCTTCAGGACATCCTGCAATCCCGGGTACCTGCCCAAGAACCGCTGCACCACCAAATTGAGGACATGCGCAAAACAGGGCACGTGGGTGAGTTTTCCCTGTCGCAGGGCAGAGAGGAGGTTGGTGCCATTATCGCTGACCACCATTCCAGGCTTCAGCTGGCGTGGCGTCAACCACCTCTCAGCCTGACACTGCAGAGCTGACAAAACCTCTTCCCCAGTGTGGCTCCTGTCTCCCAAGCACACCAGCTCTAGCACCGCATGGCATCTCCTGGCCTGAATTCCTGCGTAGCCCCTCGTACGCCTATGGAGCACGGCTGGTTCGGAGAAAACGTCACCACAGGAAGAGGCCACAGAGGAAGAAGAAGAGGAGGGGGTGGAGGAGAGAGGTGTGTCACAAACAGTAGTAGTGCTTTGGAGGCGTGGTGGCGGAACAACCTCCAAAACTACTGGACCTTGTCCTGCGTCCTTCCCAGCTGCCAGCAGAGTCACCCAATGCGCCGTAAAAGACAGGTAACGTCCCTGTCCATGCCTGCTGGACCATGAGTCGGCGGTAAGATGCACCTTACCACTGACCGCCCTGTCCAGCGAGGCATGGACATTGCCTTCCACATGCCGGTAGAGAGCCGGAATAGCCTTCCGTGAGAAAAAGTGGCGTTTTGGTACTTGCCACTGAGGTACTGCACATTGCACAAACTCACGGAAGGGGGCAGAATCTACCAACTGAAAAGGTAGCAGTTGAAGTGCTAGCAATTTCGCTAAGCTAGCATTCAACTGCTGGGCATGTGGATGGCTGGGATTGTACTTCTTTCGGTGCCTTTCTGTGCAAATAAATAGCACACGTGCAGTAACAGTTAATGCGTCTATGAGCAATTAACTAACACGTGTACACTAACACGTTAGAGCATCAAGCACAATCTCCTGCCTGACAGATACTAATAGCAGAACTAGCTAAGCTATACAGTTTATAAATATATTGACAACTCCTAGGGATGTCGATATATTCTCTACAAACTGTACATTTAACTATACTAACTAGTAGCCTCCCTGATCTATCTATCTATCTATCTATCTATCTATCTATCTATCTATCTATCTATCTATCTATCTATCTGAAAAGACACTGTGGGCCAGATTCTCATATATTTTCGGCGGCGTAGCGTAAGCCATTTACACTATGCCGCCGCTGCGTGCTAGAGCAAGTGCTTTATTCTCAAAGCACTTGCTCCGTAGTTTGCATTGGCGTCTCGTAAATCGCCAAGCGTAAACCCGCGCAATTCAAATGGGGCGGCTTGTATTTAAATTAAGCGCGAACGAACTGCGCATGCGCCGGCCGGGGAAAAAGCCCAGTGCGCATGCTCCAGCTCACGTCGGGAAGCGTCGTTGAAACCGACGTCAAAACGACGCGAGCGTCATTTACGCAAGTCCCTATTCGCGAACGAGTTAGTAAAACGACGTAAGCGACGGAAAAAGCCGACGCTGACCCGACGCCATACTTAACATGGCGTCCGACGGGACACGACGGCATCCGACGGGACCTCGTAAGGTTACTCCACATAGAAGCTGGGGTAACCTTACGCGAACGAAAACGACGTACGCGACGACGGGGCGGCGTAAAAGCGATCGAGAATCGACGTACTACTTCATTTGCATATGCAAATGAAAAAACAACGTAAAGGCCACCTAGTGGCCGGAGTTGTCATTACACCTATGATCCGAAAGTGTAATGCTTTTACACTTGTCGGATGTAGAAGCGTATCAATGCAAAAGTGATGCTAAGCATCACACGCATAGATACGAGACAAAAAAAAAGGCGATACGACGGGGTATCTGAGATACTCCGTCGTAACGCCTCTGAGAATCTGGCCCTGTGTCTCTATCTATCTATCTATCTCTCTCTCTCTCTCTGTCTGTCTGACTTCTCTCAAAGAAAGCCAGAACACACTACACGAGGCCGCCCGGGAGGCGGCCTTTTATAGTGTGGGGCGTGTGCTAAAGCCCTGAGCCCTAATTGGCCAAAGCACCCAGGCTTTGGCCAATTGGGTCTCTTCGTTTTTTGGGCGCTGTGATTGGCCAAGCATGCGGGGTCATGGTGCATGCTTGGCCAATCATCAGCGCGCAACGCCGCAGTGAATTATGGGGCGTTGCGCGTCATTCGAATTTGGCGCGAACGACCCGATTTTTTCGCTTTCGACGAACGATCGAACAGCCGATGTTCGATGTGAACATGTGTTCGCATTGAACGCGAAGCTCATCCCTATAAGGGAGCTCCTCATCTGATAGAGGAGAGGACAGCAATGGTATTATAGGGAGCTCATCAACTGGTAGAGGAGAGGACAGAAATGGAATCATAGGGAGCTCATCAACTGATAGAGGAGAGGAAAGGGATGGGATTGGAAGGGAGCTCATTAACTGGTGAAAGAGAGGACAGGGATGGGATCAGAGGGCAGTTCATAAACTGGTATAGGAGCAGACAGGATGGGAGAATAGGAAGCTCCGCAATTGGTAAAGGAGAGGACAGGGATGGGAGAAGAGGGAGTTCATCAACTAGTAGAAGAATGGACAGCGATGGGATCAGAGGGGAGCTCATTACCTTGAGGTGTGCTACTGACCATCCTTAAATAGCCGCCCCCACACCCGTGTTCACAGGTGTGGTTGGGTATAAGCAGGGCCGCTGATAGGGGGGGACCACCAGTCCTATAGTGTATATATATGAGGGAGGGGCCCTGCCAGGTAGGCTGTCAGGGGCCCCTGTGATTTCTAACAGCAGCCCTGGGTATCAGTAATACTCTATATTACACATAGAGCCAATGCTGTATCCTGGCCTAGGTCGCACTGCTTCCGGTATGTGGACAGTTGGCATTCTGCAACTGTGGAGGGGGGGTGGCAGTGCGTCTAATTTTGACTGTCCTATCATTCTAGACCACAAACCTTCCTCAATGTGCCATGTATTTTCTGTTGCACCATTGGCATGGTTATATCTTAGCTTAAAGTAGAACTATAGGCAACACTTGTTTTTTTCTTTTTGGATAGAGTAAAGGAGAGTTTATTTTTGTACCATCCCAGTCTCATTCATTTCCCTTCACTTCCTGCCCCATAGCCAAAATGGAAGTGAGAGAAAATCTTTGCAAATTAAGGCACTTTTTTGCCCCCCCCCCCAAGGCCCTCAGAACTAGTGTCCCTACTCTAAATTTTCAGGACGGGTCCTAAACAGCAAGCGGTGTGGCCTTGACAGAAAGGGGTGGGTCAAATTTAAATTAGGGGGTGCACGAGTTAAGTCAGGCCTAGGGCAGCACAAAACCTAAATACACTACTGTATAGAGCTGCATATTCAGAACCAAATAGGGGGGAAGGAAAATTACACACATTATCACATTTTGTTTAACAATAAGAAAAAGAAACAGATTAAACTTGAAGTACCAGATGCACATCAATAAAAGGTGATCACCCCTTGCCAATTTGAAAAAAAGCCCATATGCAAACCAATACCGACAGACAATAGACCATGACAGTACATGTAAAACCATTGAACATATAAATATATATATATATATATATATATATATATATATATACAGGGCTTTTTTTCTGGGGGAACTTGGGGGAACTCAGTTCCACCACCTTTGGCTCAGACCCTTTGGTGCCCGCTCACCACAATCACTTGTGAACACAGAAGTCTGGTTCCTGTGTTTACAAGTGACTGCTTTGTAACCCCCTGAACTCTGCACACTGTATGTAATGCAATTCTGGTATTTAATGCCCCTTTAAGAACCTTCTACTGTTTGTGAAATCTGAACGGGTCGTGGTTGAGTTCCTGCACCTATTTTCTGAGAAAAAAAGCTCTGTGTATATATATATATATATACAGAGCTTTTTTTCTCAGAAAATAGGTGCAGGAACTCAACCATGACCCCGTTCAGATTGCATTAAATACCAGGATTGCATTACATACAGAGTACAGAGTTCAGGGGGGTTACACACAGAGTGCAGAGCTGTCACTTGTAAACACAGAAACCAGACTTCTGTGTTACAAGTGATTGTGGTGAGCAGGCACCAAAAGGGTCTGAGCCAAAGGTTGTGGAACTGAGTTCCCCCAAGTTCCCCCTGAAAAAAGCCCTGTATATATATATATATATATATATATATATATATATATATATATATATATATATATACATATATATACATATATAACCATATAAAGACATTTGAAGAAAACATTTGAACAAAAAAGAAAAAAAGTATTCTATATGTATATTTATTAAGAGGACAAACTTCAAATGACAGACGAAAGAAAAAGCAAAGGAAAATAAGACCAAAAATTGCATATAAAATCATGAATTATCTTCTGTATATAGAGAAAAATCATGAGTGCATATATCAGCGTCATATACTAAATTAACCTAAAAATGTTCAATGCATATGTCTTAAGCTTATAAAATAACCAAACAAAGTGCAAACTCAGATACTAGAAGTGATGGAAGAATGACCTAGAATGAACTAGTAAACAAACATGGAGCAAAAGTCAAGGATAAAGTAAAATAGGCCACCCCCCCATACAGTTAGAACACACCCAGGAACACACCTAACCCCTTCCTGCCCCCTAGTGTTAACCCTTTCACTGCCAATGGCATTTTTATAGTAATCCAATGCATTTTTATAGCATTGATCGGTATAAAAATGCCAATGGTCTCAAAAATTAGTCAAAATTGTCCGATGTGTCCGCCATAATGTCTCGGTGCTGAAAAAAAATGCTGATCGCCGCCATTACTAGTAAAAAAAAATATATTAATAAAAATGCCATAAAACTACCCCCTTTTTTGTAAACGCTATAAATTTTGCGCAAACCAATCAATAAACGCTAATTGCGATTTTTTTTTTACGAAAAATATGTAGAAGAATACGTATCGGCCTAAACTGAGGAAAAAAATATGTTTTTTATATATTTTTTGGGGATATTTATTATAGAAAAATGTAAAAAATATTGAATTTTTTTCAAAATAGTCGCTCTATTTTTGTTTATAGTGCAAAAAATAAAAACCGCAGAGATAATAAACTACCACCAAAAGAAAGCTCTATTTGTGGGAAAAAAAGGACGCCAATTTTGTTTGGGAGCCACATCGCACGACCGCGCAATTGTCAGTTAAAGCGACGCAGTGCCGAATCACAAAAAGTGCTCTGGTCTTTGACCAGCAATATGGTCCGGGGGTTAAGTAGTTAACAACTAAAAGTTGTAATTTTTTATCCAACCACTGTCCAAGCCTCTCATGTCTGAATATTTAAAGGGATGCAGACCCTGTCACTTTCCTCACTAGAACCCTGCAGGTGCAGCAGCTCATTGATAACTATAAAATCACTTAGATTCTCATCAGTTTGCAGAAACAAACTACTAGAAATATATTATGAAGAAATATATTTCTTCATAATAACAAAAGATAGGAATCTGCAACAAAGTATTGTATATTAAAATTCCTGCATTGTACATTGATCACCCAGAAGTTACTCTTTAACCCCCTTGTGACGGAGGGTAAAATAAATCCTAAACACAATTTTGCAACTTTGAAAAAGTAAAACTGTACATATTATCGCAACTACTTTGTGTATCCAAGTTGAATATACCTTTTCAGGATAAATTGGGCTTTCATTTGGTGGTAAATGATAATGGATATCTCCATATTTTTTTTTCATTAACCCAAAATAGTAAAAAAAAAAATCTGTATTTATCTGTATATTTATTGCTATCCTTCTACTCCAGTGATACCACCTATGTGTATGTTATTTGATGTTTGTACCTGTAGTAGTAAGCATTTTGCTTTTGTTTATTCCAACTAAAACACACTGACATTATCTGACATTAATACTAATTAAAAAAATGCTTTTTAAAAAATGTTTCCCCATCCATATTTCCTTCTATCCTGACAAGTGCTTCAGTCCATGCTGCAGATAAACAACCCCAGGACAGGATATTAGCACCTCCATGATTTACTGTAGGAATTGTGTTATTTGAATGGTGAGCTGTATTAGATTCATACCCTTGGAATGTTCCACATTTTGCCATGTTACAACCAAAAACTTAAAATTTCAAGGTACTGTATAGTTTGGTGTTAAGGCCAAGTACTTTCATTTTAGTCTCATCTGACTATAACACTCTCCATGTGGCCTCAGAATTTTCAAGGTGCAATTTGGCAAAGCTCAGTTGCGACTGCATGTGACTTTTCTTGAGGCATGGCTTTTTCCTTGCAACTTTCCTATACATGCCACATTTGTGGAGAATATGTGATATTGTTGTCGTATGCACACAATGATGACCACTTTCTCATAAATTCCTGCAACTGCTTCAGAGTTGTTGTAGGCCTCTTGGTAGCCTCTCTGACCAGTTTCCTCTTGGCTCTTTCATCCAATTTGGAGCCACGTCCTGATGCAGGGAGGGTCTGTGTTGTACCAAATACATTCTACTGCTTAATAATAGACTTTACTGTTCTTGTAGGCATTGATAACGCCTTTGAAATTGTTTTGTGTTCATCTCTTGACTTGTGCCTGTGAACGACTTTATCCCGAAGATCGTTTGACAGTGGCTTGCCACCCATAGTTGATTGTTTGTTTCAGTTGTACTAACAGAAACTGAAATGCTTCAGAAAAGCTATATTCATGCTGAGCTAATCAAAATGACCAAAGCTGATCACAGTTAAAAGTAAAATGACTTTGTGTGCCATTGAGCAGGTGATTAGCAACTCTTGATTTAGTTTTACAAGTCATTCAGTGATGTTGGAACAGGAAGGAGCCATACCCAAACTGGAAATTGTCCAAAATGTCTTGGTATGCTGAAGCCTTAACCACTTGCCGACCGCGCTAAAGCAAAAATACTGCTACAGCGTGGTCGAGCTACTGTGACACGACGTCCCTGGGACGTCGTCGTGCACTTTCGCCATCGCGCGTCCCCTGGGACGCGCTCGCGAAAGTGTCCGTGCTCGCTGGGTCTAGAAGACCCGGTGCATCACGGATCACGGTAAATTGCCGCTGATAGCGGCCGTTTACCACGTGATCGCGCCGTCGAATGACGGCGCGATCACTTGTAAACAAACCGGCGTCATTTGATGACACCGGTTCCTCCCTCTCCTGAGTCTCCTCTCTGTACCGTTCGGTACAGTGTGCGAGGAGAGGGGGGGGAGCGGGGTGTCAGCAGCTGAGCTGTGGCTGGATCTGTGACAAATGCAGTCACAGATCCAGCCATCCCTCAATCCATCCCAGCTCTGCAGTACCCCAGTACCCTGCAATCCCCAGTACCCAGCAATCCCCCAGTACCCAGCAATCCCCCAGTACCCAACAATACCCCAGTACCCCAATACTCAACAATACCCCAGTACTCAACAATACCCCAGTACTTAACAATACCCCAATACCCCAATACTCAGCAATACCCCAGTACTCAGCAATACCCCAGTACTCGGCAATACCCCAATACTCGGCTATACCCCAATACTCAACAATACCCCAATACTCAACAATACCCCAGTACTCGGCAATACCCCAATACTCAACAATACCCCAATACTCAACAATACCCCAATACTCAACAATACCCCAGTACTCGGCAATACCCCAGTACTCGGCAATACCCCAATACTCGGCAATACCCCAATACTTGGCAATACCCCAATACTCAACAATACCCCAGTACTCGGCAATACCCCAGTACTCGGCAATACCCCAATACTTGGCAATACCCCAATACTCAACAATACCCCAATACTCAACAATACCCCAATACTCGGCAATACCCCAGTACTCGGCAATACCCCAATACTCGGCAATACCCCAATACCCTGCATGATACTTTGCAATACCCCAATACTCTGCAATACCCTGCGCGATACTCTGCAATACCGCCTATGGGAATTTTTAAGTAGCGAAGTTTGGCGCCATTCCACGAGTGTGCGCAATTTTGAAGGGTGACATGTTGGGTATCTATTTACTCGGCGTAACTTCATATTTCACATTATGAAAAAAAATTGAGCTAACTTTACTGTTTTGTTTTGTTTTAAGCACAAAACAGTTTTCTTTAAAAAAACAATTTCTGTGAAAATACCGTGCAAGATAAAAAGTTGTAACGGCCGCCATTGTAGTCTCTAGGGTCTTTGCTAAAAAAGCATATATAATGTTTTGGGGTTCTACGTAATTTTCTAGCAAATAAATGATGATTTTTCCATGTAGGAGAGAAATGTCAGAATTGGTCTGGGTGTTCCAGAACGCCTGGTGGCGTTCCCTGCATGTTGGGCCTCTGTATGTGGCCACGCTGTGTAAAAGTCTCACACATGGGGTATCGCCATACTCGGGTGGAATAGCAGAATGTGTTTTGGGGTGTAATTTGTGGTATGCATATGCTGTGTGTGAGAAATAACCTGCTAATATGACAGAAACAAGTTTTTTTTTTTTTAAAGAATTTTCAGTCGTTTTTCTTTTATAGCACAAAAAATAAAAAACCCAGAGGTGATCAAATACCACCAAAAGAAAGCTCTATTTGTGTGAAAAAAAGGACAAAAATCTCAAATGGGTACAATGTTGTATGACTGAGTAATTGTCATTCAAATTGTGAGAGCACCGAAAGCTGAAAATTGGTCTGGTTAGGAAGGGGGTTTAAGTGCCCAGTGGTCAAGTGGTTAAAAGTTCCCTTCACTGGAACTAGGGGGCCAATCCCAACCCCTGAAATACAACCCAACACCATAATCTCTTCCTCCACCAAATGATTTGGACCAGTGCACAAACCAAGGTCCATTAAGACATGGATGAGCGAGTTTGGGGTGGGGGAACTGGACTGTCCTGAGCTCAACCTGATGGAAGACATTTGGGAAGAGTTACAGCAGATACTCCAAGCCAGGCCTTCTTGTTCAACATCAGCACCTGACCTAATAAATGCGCTTCTGAAAGAATGGTCAAACATTCCCATAGACACACTCCTAAACCTTGTGGACCGCCTTCCCAGAAGTGTTGAAGCTGTTATAGCTGCAAAGGTGGGCCAACTCAACCCTACGAACTAAGATTTTGGCAATATAACGTATATTTATGTGTGTGTGTAAGTATCACTCTCTCTCTCTCTCTTTCTCTCTCTCTCTCTCTCTCTCTCTCTCTATATATATATATACTGTGTGTATGTGTGTGTGTGTATATATATATATATATATATATATATATGTATATATGCAGTATATACGGTATGTGTGTGTGTGTGTGTGTGTATATATATATATATATATATGCAGTATATACGGTATGTGTGTACTTGATCATGTTTATTTTTAACTTTTTGTAAAATGTCTTAACAATATTAATAGCTTTGTAGATTTTTTTTAACAGACCTTTTTATGGTGATATAAATGTTGGTACCTTTAGAATTGCTAGAATGAAGAGTGTTAGGCAATGCTCATGAATAGCAGGCTAGGCGAGAAACAAACATGCTAAAAAGAGTGACACCAATGTCACAGAGGCTGATAGCAGATGAGGTGGCACCCTCAGAAGGTGTGGGATGAAGCCATGCAAATATTTCTTGGGTTCGTGCACCTTTCCAGCTGTTCAAAGCCACATCAAAGATTTAAAAGGCTAATGATGGCACACACTGAGGATCCACGTGGTCTGTGCATAATATTCTTCACATGAAGGAAGGCAGCGATGGGAGAGCGCTGCACTTCAGAAAGAGCCTGTGATGCCAAAGGCTGCCCCATCTGTCATTATTCTTGAAAATTAGGAAGCCTTCTCTGGTATCTGTGGGGCAGGCAATATTCTGCACTAAAAGAAGGACATTGCTTTCTCATGGATGAAGATTATATTACCTCTGGGGTAGTTGATTTATCGTGTAACTTGCCAGCTGCTTTGGAACTACAAGTTTCAGAATGTAACACAAAATCTCAGAATTTAAACAGTAATGCCAAATGTGTGGGAAAAAAAAATCTAGGCAATAAAAAATAAATAACATATACAATTGCTACACAAGCCATGTTGTAATTTAAAGCTGAGTACCCCCCCCCCGTTCTGTGTTTATTAAAAGTCAGCAGCTACAAAAAGTGTAGCTGCTGACTTTTAATAAACTCACACTGACCTGTCCCACGGTTTAGCGATGCAGGCGCCCGAGGCCTCGCTAATCTCCCCCGCCTCTCCGCAGCGCCGGCATTACTACTGTGGTCACCTAACTTCACAGCCGGGTGCACACTGCACATGCATGAGTCGCACTGTGCGTTGTGAATGGCAGGTGACGTGTCCCAGAAGATTGCAGGGAGGGAGGGGCTGCCTAGGGGGAGAGGAGAAATTGCCTAGGCGGCCCTTAGTGGAAGTGGGAACTGGGTACCTGTCAAAACCAGGTACCTGCTCCCCCTCCCCCCAAAATAAGTGCTAAACGCGGAAGTTCCACTTTTGGGTGGAACTCCGCTTTAATGGTATTAAAAGTTACCTTCCTTTTTTAATCTGCAGTGCTGTAATTTTCTGTAAAGTTCAATGCAATATGGCAACCTGGAGGTGTTTGGTGCACAGCTGGTATACAGAACACCCCCAAAAATGTCCTGCTTGTGTGATTGGCTCACTGTTTTTTTGTCAGAGGTCTGCGCTAGGATCAATGCTGTATCCTGGCTTAGACTCGCCCCCTCCCCCCTCAAGAGGCTTTCTTCACACCAGGGAGAAAGCCTCGCATTACAGTGTGTAGTTACAGACAGAAGTACAGTAAGTGAGCATTTCTCAAAAGAAATAAGGACATTTAAATGCAAAATCAAAGGATGAGGTAAGTGAAGGAGGACTGCACTAAGGTAAAGGAAGCTATTTAGGGGAAAAAAATGTACCTTTACAATTCCTTTAATGGAATCACTCCTGAAAAGAAGGGTCATTGATCACTTAAATTACACAACTTGCTGGACCCAATGCAGCATGGCTTTATTGAGTGCAGATCATGTCAGACTAATCTGATTGAATTTTTACTATATTACCAATCTTTTGGACCAGGGTGGTGCTGTGGACATAGCATATCTTGATTTCAGCAAAGCATTTGATACAGTTCCACATACTGATCTAATATAAACGTTGTACAACCAAGGACTTAACCCTTGGGTGGTTCAGTGGATATGCAGTTGGCTAAAGGATATATCGGAGTGTGGTTGTCAATGGGGTTCACCCCCTGTGGTCTACCCCAAGGCTCTGTACTAGGTCTTGTTCTATTTAATCCAAATCTTTGTAAGTGGTATAACTAAAGGTTTGTTTGGCAAGGTATGTCTTTTGGTGATGACACAAAGGTGTGTAATAGGGTTGATATTCTTGGAGCAGTCTGTCACATGGAACATGATTTGCCATTGCTTGGTTAAAGAAATGGAAACTGGCGTTCAATGTTTCTAAATGTAAAATAATGCACCTAGGGGAAAAAAATCCATTGAGAGAGTACAACATTGGGGGTACAGTGTTGTCCAGCACTACAGAGGAAAAAGATTTGGGGGTACTTATTTCTGATGATTGCAAAATTAGCATTACCTGTGACCAGGCAGTGGGGAAAGTGAATATAATTCTAGAATGCATCACTAGAGGAGTCACCAGAAGGAGGAAGTAAATGAGACCTTATTTAGAATACTGTGTCCAGTTTTGGAGACCTCACTTACAAAAAGATAATGATAGAATAGAAGGAGCCCAGAGCTGGGTAACAAAAATGGTGAAAGGTCTGAGAGTGACTTCAGAAATCTAATATGTACAGTCTGGAGGAAAGAAGAGAAAGAGGAGACATGATTGCAAATACATCAATGGAGTAAATAAGGTTCAGGAGGGCAGTATATTCAACATGAAACCAAAATCAAGAACACGAGGACATGTCTTCAAACTAACTGGCCTAAAATTCAAAACTAATTTTAGAAAGTATTTTACTGAAAGTGTAGTTTATGCTTGGAATAAACTTCCAGCAGAGGCAGTGAGTAAGTATATTTTAAGAGGTTTTAAACATGTTTGGGACAAACATAGATCTATATTCAGACAAAAGATTTACCAAAAAATAGAAAACATGCATAAAAAGAAAACACTAGATGGACCACTGAGTCTTTTTTCTGCCGTCACTTTTCTATGTTTCTATGTTTAGGTACTTACACTGCTTGCTAAAATTAATAATGATGTATTAATGATTACAGAGCTGTATTAATTTGTTTCTTTTATATCTGCCTAAACCCCTCAAAGCCATAACAATGTAACAGTCACATTACTGGTGTTGCAGATCTAATATACTGTTAGAAACACTTTTTACTTTTAAAAAGAGTGCTATTGTGGCAAGTAATCAGAAGTAAAAATTACTTTTATTCAAATCTCTGAAAGAAAACTAAGGTTGGAGCCTTGTGTCTGAAGGCTCCAACACAAACCATATTGGCAGAGGAAAGGGAATTCTGAATTACGGGTACATCCCAACCAAAATCTGAAACAAGATTGACAAAGGCAGGATAAGAATGGTACATTGTCGAATTCATAATCTCCTGTTTGTGCAATTGTTATTTGAAAATATAAAAAGTAAAGTTAAAGCTCAACTTCATTGGAATTGGTCAGCAGCACAATAGTTTATAAATATAGTCTGTGGGCTTCTTTTTTCACATCATCACACTGCATTGTCTTAAAAGTTTAATAAATGGGGAAGGGTAGACATACCTTACATTTCAGTTAAACAGCTTGCCCAACCCTCCAAAAAACACACTTTAAAACCACATCCCCACATTCCAAAAACCCCTCCCACCTCCATATCTTTACATTTAAATTTCAAGTATGTATTTGGTTTATACTGGCAACTTTGAGACAGTATATGAACACACAAATAAGCAAATATAAGGAGACAGAGTAGAATTTATTTTCCAAAAATAATTAGAGTGCATGATTTCAGAGACAGTAGCCACAGATATTGCACAGTGGCTGGACAGTGGCATCAGTTGCCATATAGAGCTGGGAAAATTAGATACACTGTAATCACCCCCAAGTTTTGAGCACCACTTTGTCCAAGCTCTTTGCTATACAAAAATAATAAGGGGAAAAAGTTGCGCTACTAATAAGGAGTGGTAGGTATAGCAGCCTGCACCAACAATAAGACAATATTGTGTACAAGAATAAGAGAAAAAAGTGCGGCGCTGTGTACAAGTATAGTATGAACTATAATCACAAACAAATGTGTAAGGACATAAAAATGCCCCTGATGGTAGTAAATACCATACGTATGGAGATGAACTGAATCAAAAAATGACAACAATAATTATAAATAATAGCAGTGTGAAATAAGTGACCATGTGCATAAAGCTATATCACAATGGACCGGACTGGATGGTACAAGTCCAAATAGGCGTGAGGTGATTCAACACGTAATAAAAGTATAGCAGCCTATGTGACCAATGAGCAAAAAAAAAGTCCTGTTATGCGACTATGCTGAGGCATGTGAGATGAGTCGCTTCATTCAAGAGGTTTCAGAAGCTCACTGGGAGGTTCACCATAAATTCCAACAATAACCAAGACAAGTAAGGAATGGATACTCATGGATACCAGACGTATTGGACACACACACGCCAGCGGCGGTATGTCAGACAGGCATAAACTAAATCCTCAGCAGGATGACATCCATGGGAAAAGCATAAAAGCTTCAAAGATATCCCTGTGGTCCGAAGTCTTCAAGTCTTGTGTTTTCAGGATATGGTGAACAGAAATAGGGACTCCTCATGTGATCTACCTTTATGCACATGGTCACTTATTTCACACTGCTATTATTTATAATTATTGTTGTCATTTTTTGATTCAGTTCATCTCCATTCATATGGTATTTACTATCATCATGGAAGTATAATGTTTCTCCTACCAGGCACTGAGCAGTCATTTTGTTTTTTGTTTTTTATCATTTCATTATAACAAACGCAGAGGGAAAACCTAGTTGTACCTTCACAACCCAATGGGAAAAGCATCCATACAGCTGCAAATGGAGGGGGAAACAATATGGCCAGGGACAAAGGTGGGCAGCAGCAAAAATTGACAATGCTAAAACTATAGACTGCCTGCCCTTCCCCAAATAAAAAAATAATTTCAGACAAGCTTAAAAAGAGAGGTAAGGGTGCCGCTACTTTGAGGTAGTAGATGTTGACCTTTGCTAATTTGACCTCTACCTCCTCCTTGAATTTCACCTCCCCTTCCTTCTTTATCTCTTCCTACCCCCCCTCCATCTCCTCCTCTTCTCCCCTTCTTCCTTCCCGAGGTATTTTTAAAAACGTACTGCGTTATGGCCATTAGATGGCACTTATGATCTTTGGAGATAATAATATTACACATAATACGTCATATTTCACTGGAGCCTGCAGGATTCCTTAATGGTTGCAATTGTAAGGCCCCTTCACACAGGCAGATCTGTTTTGACAGAGCCTGCATGCTCAGTGGTCACCGCTCCGCTGATCCCCACTGAGCAGGCAGATGACAGATCCGCCTCCACGGACAGACCTCTCAGAGTCCTGCTCTCCTCTGTGGGAGATTGGATGAAAATAGACAGCCTGTTCGTTTTTATCTGATCTGACCCACTGGACAGAAGTCGAACGTATCACCATACAACAGTTTTCATTGGATTTTATTGGATGTCAGCAGACAAATGTCTGCTGACATCCGCCTCCTCATAGAGGACAATGGGTGGCCCGATCGAGTCTGCCTGAAAAACGGACAGGTGGACCCCATTGGACTGATCGTGTGAAAGGGGCCTTGGACTAGAGTCCCAGCTGCCAAATGTAGCAGCTTTTTCTTGTCCCTAGAGATGGAGTTGCAGAGATAACTTTCATCCAATCAAAGGGTCTAAGGAGTGTGTTAATGCTGTGCTGGAGTATTTTATTATGTTCAGCAGACAAGGTTAACAGATGAGGTCAACTACCCTGGATACATCTATATTTCTGTATGAAAAGGTTTCACAATCCAATGACCAGCAAATCACTTAGCAGAATGAAATAAGGATTAATTAGATCCCAAATATGATATAAAACCAATACATGTGTCTTCCAGTAGGTCTGTTGTATCTTATTAGCCTTCTTATTTGGTGTGTTTGGTATTGAACTGATTGGTATCTTCTTATACATTAGTGTAGCCACTTTTTTTGGAAGGTAACTCCATTACTATAGGAGTTATGAAATACGAATTACAATTTGAGGTGTATAAAAATTCAGCTTTAGGTCAATATACCAGACTCACAGATATCTATTCATTATAGCTCCCCAAAGGTTTATAACCTAACTATTTTCAACAGGGCTTTATCAAAAGTCTTTTCAATACCTTGTGCTAGTAAAGGTTTATGATGTCCTGCATACCTTCTAACTTGTCTGTATCCTGATTTTTTTTTTGCCTTAAGCTGGACTGTGGTTTGTCAAACATGTAAGGCGCCGTACACACGGCAGAGAACCTCGACGGGCAGAACACATCGTTCCGCCCGTCGAGGTTCTCTCCCGGCCGTCGAATTCGGCGACCCGCCCGTCGGGAATGGCAACCAGCCATTCTTCCAGGCGGGCCGTCGAGGAAATAGAGAGCGTGCTCTCTATTTCGGCTCGACGGGCTTCCCGACGGGAAGCTCGCCGAGACCGTACACACTCCACTGCACATTCCAGCGAGGTTCTCGCTGGTTTTCAGCGAGAACCTCGGCCGTGTGTACGCCGCCTAACACTCCATAGCTGCCTAACAACCTCGAAAATAAATGTTACCTGGCTGGCACAGTGGCAGTACTACTCTTCTATTCTCTCTAAACAGTTTGGATTTCATCGGATCTCAATATCCTCACATATAGTGATCTGGGAATCCTTTGTCATGTGTTTTGTATTTAATTGCTAAAGTATATGTGAACCCGTAACTTGTAAAACAATCCATTACATTAAAAATAGGAATTAAAGGAAAAACATTTGTAAATATGCAAAAAAAGAAAGATATTTATTTTTATTTTTATAAGTGATCATATAATCTCTGTTCTCAGCTGCATAAAGCGCTTAGAGAGGTGGGGGTGGAGAAACAGCATTACACTGATCTTCCCAGTGAATGACTGTGCTTGGGGGTTATGTCAGCAGAAGTCCCGATCATTGGAGGACAGGCAAGCTGTTCTCCCAGCAAAACCAGAAAAATTCCCACGCTGGGATGGATATGAGCTTATGCCTGGTGTGGTCAGTCGGAAATAGGAAAGCAGGGGGACTGGCTGAATCACCAGGTATTTCACAGAGGAAACAATACAAAAAGGACATGAATCTTTTTAACTAAAGTACAGGGTACTACAGACACATACCAATAATATGAAATGTTGGGGTACCATATTCTTTAACCACTTCCTCCCCAGCCTATAGCAGAATGGCGGCCGGGCAGTGGTTGCGTTATCCTGAATGGACGTCATATGACGTCCAGCAGGATAACAGCCGGCGCACGCCCGCGGGGGCATGAATCCGATGAAGGCTCTTTACCATTTGATCAGCCTAGTTCAATCATGGCTCATCACAATGTAAACAGGAAGAGCCGTTGATTGTCTTTTCCTC
Organism: Rana kukunoris; assembly: GCA_029574335.1. Classification (NCBI taxonomy): domain Eukaryota; kingdom Metazoa; phylum Chordata; class Amphibia; order Anura; family Ranidae; genus Rana; species Rana kukunoris. Next base: position 395,648,287 of record CM056051.1, read on the forward strand.
ACTTGTGTCTGACAGAGGCGGGTAGAGGAGAGCCGATCGGCTGCTCTCCTGACAGGGGGGTCTGTGCTGATTGTATATCAGCGCAGCCCCCCCCCTCATATGCCCGCCCTTGGACCACCAGGGAGGGCCACCACACTGGACCACCAGGTATGCCACCTAGACCACCAGGGAAATTCCAATCTGTGCCCAGGCAGCTGCCAATCAATGCCCAGGCAGCTGCCAATCAGTGCCCATTCACAATGCCTGCCAGTGCCAGTGCCACAAGGGATGCCTTACAGTGCCATCTATCAGTGACGCATATCAGTGCTCATCAGTGCCACGTATCAGTGCCCATCAATGCTCAGCAGTGCCGCCTATCAGTGCCCATCAGTGCCGTCTATCAGTGCCACTGATAAGTACCCATCAGTGCAGCTTTTTAGTGCCCATCAGTGTTGCCTATCAGTGCCCACCAGTGCCCACCAGTGCCACCTATCAAGGTCCATCAGTGCTGCATATCAGTGCCACCCATCAGTGCTACCTGTCAGTGCCCATCATCAGTGCCCGTCACTGCCACCTCATCAGTGATGCCTTATCCGTGCCCATCAGTGCCGCCTTATCAGTGCCCATCAGTGAAGGAGAAAACGTGTTTACAACATTTTATAATGGAAACATAAATGATTTCATAACTTTCGGTCTTTTTTTATTTGTTTAGCAATACCACCAAAAGAAAGCTCTATTTGTGGGAACAAAATGATACAAGTTCTGTTAATTGTCATTTAAACAGCGACAGCACAGATAGCTGAAAATTGGCTTGGGCAGGAAGGGGGGTAAGTGGCTGGTATCGAAGTGGTTAAACAAAATATGTATGTATATACACTAGCTAAACAGACGTTTAGGTTAGGCAGACACCTAACCATAACACCTATATACTGTAAGTTTGTTGGACATATAATTGCATGGGCATTAATATGAGTTTAACCCCCTTCCTTGGGCTATATGAGCTTTCACTCTGTTGGGAAGGCCTTCCACAAGAATTTGGAAGAAGGCTGGGAATTTTTGCCTATTTGGCCAAAGGAGCATTTATGAGGTCCGGTACTGGTGTTAGATGGGAAGACTTGACTCACACATTAGAATCTCAAAGGAGTTAGGGCTCTGTGTAGGTGACTTAAGTTCCTTCATACTAAGCTCATTCTTTATGAAGCTCGCTTTGTGCACAGGGGCACAGTCATGCTGGAACAGAAAAGGGCCTTCTCCAAACTGTTGTAAAAGGTTGAAAGGAAACCGTTTTCTAAAATCTCTTTGGATAGCAATGTTTGTCAATAGACATTATATGACTGCATGCTTGATTTTATTCCAATGGTTTTTGACGTACAAAACATACATACCTGTGCATACATGTGTGTATGTATATTTGACATACATATATTACAAACCTGTACTCTTTAAAATATACAATTAAATAAAACACTTCTCCCAAACCATTGTAGTTTTCACTCTATGGAACTATATTTTATGTTGGTCTTAGATGTAACGGATATAGACATAACGGATTAATACAGAACACTAAGTACTATGCAAAGTACAGTGCAGGAGATTCACTATGAAGCAAATTACAGAATAGAATGCACAGACCACAAAGTGATATTTCTATTTATTCCATCCTTGTATTCCATCCATTTTCCATGCTTCCACTCCAGTCAGCAAGTGAGATGCAATTTAGTGACACTTAACAATAATGGTAATTACCACATTTATAGACATATTCAAAGCAATGTTATGTTTTAGGGATGAGTGAATCTGCCCAGGTTTGATTCGCAGGGGTTTATTGAATCTTGCTTGAAATCCACAATACCTGAATCTAACTGCAAACTACACTAAAGGGGGGAAGGGGAAGTGGGGAAATCTTGATACTGTACTTAATTCTGGTTATTTTCCAGGCAAAAAAAGCATGTTATAAAGGGTATGATGAGCTGGGAACTACCATGGGGGACGTTTGCAAAGAAAAAAAAAAAAACTGTACAGCTTTGGGGTGGTAATTTTAGTGTGACTTTGAGGATAAAATGAAAAGACACTAAATCCTTTAAATTACATGCATTTAGCCCCATACACGATTGTAATTTCCGATGGAAAATGTCTGACGTACGTTTTCCATCGGAAATTCTAACCAGGAGTAATTCCATTGGAAATTCCATCCGAGTTTAGATAGAGAACATGTACTCTTTTACTCCAATGGAATTCCCTCAGAATTCCAATGTGATTTTGGTCGGACAAAGGTCCGATCGTGTGTACGGGGCTTTAAAGCTGTATTTGGTGTTATGGACAGTACAAGCAACATCATATTCCGGCATCACTTATTTTGGATCTGTAATTGATTTTTTTACTTTACGTTTAGTTTGGCTTAAATACAACAGCAGCCCAATCTGAATATTTTCAACTTGACAGGTAGTTTTCATACAAATTGGGCAGTGACTCAGCAGAACACTTTAAAACCACAACCCCACATTTCACCTGTGGTTAATTTGTCATCCCTAAACCCCAACTATTCCCCCAAATATCCAAAATATAGATTTTAGGTATGTGTTTGGTAGACATTGTGATAGACTCACCCGGAACAGAGGCTTTTTGCAGGGGACTTTATGCTAGCCTCTTACCTACTGACTATGGGCACTGGATTTTAAGGGAACACTACCCTTGGAGTGATGTTACTTTGGATTCAAGTCCGTGTTTCCCCAAGACACACAGATTCTGGGACTCTAGGCCTCAGTCACTGTATAGGGTCTAACTGCCTCACTACCAATAGTCAGTACATATTTTGTGTGAGATTTAAAATAAAGAGTTCTTATTCTGGTTTACTCCAAAACTGGTGTTGCCTAGTTCTTGGAGTAACTATAGCCACATTCCCTAATCTTGTGTTCCAGAGCTTGGGAAGCAGCTTCTTGGCAGAGATACCCAGTCAGGGTGTCCAGATTCCATCGCATCTTGAAGCAGAGGATGTTACATCGGCAGGGAAAACCGTGAGGTCCATAGCTGTGCAAACGGCTGGAGGCAAAGTTTTACGCATCCCACCGCTCACACCATAATCTAACTGAATCGGGACATCCTGACGCACAAAGAGTAGTGTTTCTGTAGCGCCCTCTACCATAGGTAGGTGTTAGAGGTGAAGATTTTTGTGATAGCTGCCAGGCAGGCCTATGCTGCATGCTAGGTCTGCTTGTTTTTTCATCGTCGAGATTCTGGACAGATTTCCAGACGAGAAACCTGAAAGCCTCGGTTTACTCGGCAAACCGAGCGTGTGTACGAGACTTGACAGTATGCAGTGAAGTTTTGTGCAGGAGGAGAAGAGTCCTGGGAGTAACAGTCTGCAGGAGTTGGTGCTGAGGAGAGACTGCAAATGTCAGAGCCCATCATTTACTCAGTGCTATTAATGTAACCAATTCTTTAACGAAGATGGCAAAGTGATCTGTTCTATGGGAACAAAAACAAAACAAAGCAAAATGATTGTTCATTGTCTCTGAGAGGGATATATGGAGGTCTGGCAGCAGGGTGACATGGTGGATGACAGTAACTAGTAGCAACTATCTGCTACATTCCCTTAAAATCCAGAGCCCATAGTCAATAGGCAAGAGGCTAGCATTTAGTCCCTTCCAAAAGCCTCTGTCCCGGGTGAGTCTACCACATAAAGCCTCTGTCACAGACATTGCAATAAAAATTCTAATTTATTACTGAGAGACAATAGCCACAAATAATGGTCAGTGGCGGGATGATATATAAGCAGATTTTTAGGCCACATTATAAGAGGGAGAGACCAGGCAGGTTTTATCTTGAAATACAAATTAGATTGTATTTTTTTTAAAACAGCTACACATATTGTACAGTGGCTAAATAGCATGTAAGCAGCGTGGTTAGGCTGCAATATAGGCGAGAAGGGGCCAGATAGGTTCTATCCTCAAAAAGGAAATTAGAGTGGACAATGCAACTTTAGATGGCAGCGGGCATCAGCTACAATCTGGAGCTTCAAAAAAAAGCTACTTATAACCATCTTCAAGTCTGAAGGAATTTTTTTTTATTTGTTTTGCTTGTTTATTTTTATATTTTGTCTTTATTTCTATTTTTCCATGTATTATTTAGCCAAGCACTTTGCACTGAAACCCCTCCCATACAATCTACTGGAAAATTTCTAGCCTGGGTTGCCCCAGAGTTGGAGATTCCCAGCCAAAGATTGATTTTTAATTTTATTTTATTTTTGTTATTTGGAATGGATGTTTTGGCAGGCATCTATAGCAGAAGCCAGGCATGTATGAAATACCTCTGATTTTACAGTGTAATCTTCTTCCTCCTAGGAAATCCGCATCTGTTTTTTTTTTTTTCGCTTTACTATTATAAGTGAGGGACCTGGGGCATTCTGAGGGAGTTAAGCCCTCGCTGTCCCCACTGGAGGCTGCATCCATGTTGGTCCCTCTTCCTTCCGGGGGCCACGGAATCTGTGCCATTCATGGCACTCACTAATGAAAAAATGACACGGAGGGCCATTTCTTCACAGCGTATGCGCTGATGACATCATCTACTACAAGGTAAATATCTCCTAAACGGTGCACTTTTAGAATATATTTACATTTCCTATAAGTAAGCCTTTTTATAGGCTTACCTATAGGTACAACCTCTTGAAGCAGACATGCAGACCTCTGTAAGCAGACATGCGTAAGATAGATTTGCCTCTAGCCCCACCGTTAGGTAGAGGGACAAATTATTTACATCTAGCACCTATACTAGGAGGGTGCTACATGTGTTTATGTGGGATCAATGTTTTTTCAGATTGAATCACATAATTTTCCTTAACCAAAATCATCAAATCTTTTTAAAACTAACAACAAATTTCTTCCAAAAAGGACAGTTCGAAATACTACTCTTGCACATATGCACTTGGTTGTAAATTGTACATGTATGAATTATATGGTGCACATATCTAAAAAAAATTATATACAGTATATATAATGATGCCTGTAAAAATGGCCAGTATATTGAGTAGATTTTATTGGCGTGAACATGTAATGGCACTGGAAAATAGCCGAAGCACTCAATTTGGAAGAATATAGTTGTTAATGTCAGGCATTTGTCAGAGATAATGACAACATGAATGTCTTTTAGTCACCGGGGATTAGGTTTCCAAGCCATTCATGGAAGGCTAGGCTGCCAATGGCTTGTAAGTGGGGGTCTACCCAATTACTGGTCTGTGACGGGATGGGTCACTGCTTCCAATAACTCACTCTTGTTGTGCTGTAACATTGCAATACATATACTATATGATAATTTGATCCCTTATTCACATGTAGTGTAATAGGAAAAATACACCGAGTGATGTAATGGTGAAGTCAGAAATGGTCATTACTGGTCTGTAATTGGGCATAAAATACATAACGGGTCTTTATCGTCCCTGTAACAACAGAATAGTGGGTCTATATATCAAGGAAATGTCATTACCATTGCCCTCTTCATGAGTTATTTACTGCTGAATCCTGTGTCACGCACATTGCTGCTTAGAGCACAAATCAGTAAAAAGTGTTTAAATTCTGAGCTAGAACAAAATGGTATTTTTAAGTTGACCTGTCACTTATAAAAGGCAGGGGTATTGTATATGCTAAACAATCAGTTATTCTGTAGGTGACCACCTATCTAAGGTTGTTCATACACTTGATTAAAATGTCAATTTGTATGGATGATTTTGGCAAAATGTTGAATTAATCTGTAAATATGCTGGTCCCTTATAGATGACTGGGGTATTACACTTGCTTTCCTTTGGTCCATGCAAATATAGCAGACAGAAACTGGCACCTTGCATTTCTGCCCCCATCCAGTAATGCATAGCTCCCAACTGTCCCCGATTTCAAGGGACTTTCCCTGATTTGGAGCACTGTCCCTCTGTCCCTCTTCCCCCCTCATTTGTCCCTCATTTTGGTATAATATATATAGTTGTATATAAAATACACTTCTTATCTTTCAAAGAGTGTTTCCCAGTGTTTCATCCAATTTCTAAATTGCTGCATTTGTAAATTTTAACCGTTTGCCGACCAGCGCACAACGATGTACGTCGGCACAATGGCACGGCTGCACAAATGGGCGTACAGGTAAGTGGGCATTCTGCCGCCGCGTACTCCGTGACTGTGCCCGTGGGTCCCATGGACTCGATGTCCGCCGGTGTCCCGAAATCATTAAAGAGAGCTGCAGAATGGGGAGATGCCTATGTAAACAGGGCATTTACCTGTTCTGCCTAGTGACATGACAGGGATCTACTGCTCCCTGTCATCGGGAGCAGTGATCTCTGTCATGTCAGTGGTAGCCCACCCCCCCACAGTTAGAATTACTCCCTAGGACATACTTAACCCCTTGATCACCCCCTAGTGTTTAACCCCTTCCCTGACAGTGTCATTTAAACAGTAATCAGTGCATTTTTATAGCACTGGTTGTTGTATAAATGACAATGGTCCCAAAATAGCGTCAAAAGTGTTCGATGTGTCCACCATAATGTCGCAGTCACGATAAAAATCGCAGATCGCCTTTGTGGATTTAATTAACCTTTTATGGTTAATTCTCCTTTAAGGGGGTGTGGCAGGTGGGATGTCCTATGCCTACATACATTTGCTAGTAGGTGTCCTTCATTCCCATCTCAAAATGTTGGGAGGTATGGTAAAGGGTAGGCCATCCAACATGCACCAAATAATGTGTGCACACTGGGAAAGAGGAATGCTCCAAGAGTGACCTTACAGAAACAGGCCTCTTATGATTGGACAGCGTAGCTCTTAAGTGAACTTTTAGTTTTAATCACCTATTTGCTGTACATTCGTGCGCATCAAAATAAAAGGTGTGTAAAGTCTTACAGTTCCAAAGCTCCGGCCCACAGCCGATTGGAGAGTTAAAGCTCTGACTCAGAATAGGGTGTGTCAGACCTCTCTTTAAGGTGGGTCTGTCACTTTTATAATATCTTATTCTGTACAAATTCTAAATGCAGAACTTCGATCAAAAATATAAAAAAAATAGCCAAGCAGCATCTACCCTCAATCCAGAGCTGTCCACTGCAGTACCGCTTTTCTGACACTAGATGTCCTAAGCCTTTAGGGTTTCTGCCCAAGATGTAATGGATGTCATTTTTAACAATCAAATGTGTAGCATATTTATTATTAGAAACAAAATTTGAACATGCAATAACCAAACACCATGTTTCGTTTATAAGACCGTGATGAAAAACTCAAAGACATGAAACACCAAAACATAGTGACCAGTGGGAGGGGAGAGGTTGTGTTTTCCAAAGAGGAGCTGTTTTTTTCCATTGATTTATTGATTACACATAAAAATAAAAGTACAGTACTTACATGTACAAGGATATGGATGTATAAGCTCTATATTGAACAATACAGTAAAATGTATATATAGAGGTAACATAAAATGTTTTATCCAAAACTACATCACACGGCCTAAATTAACAGTATAATATAACTTACCAATGCTAGTGTAGATAATGTATTTATCAAAACCTTACGTATGATATATACATTTTTACTAATTGCATAGGTCAAGTACATATTGGTATAGAGCTTGTATGAATAAACAAAAATTCTAAACTAAATAAGAGAGAGAGAGAAAGGAGTAAGAATTAAGAGAGAAATGAAAGAAAAGACAAAGAATAGGTTCACAAGGTCGGTCCAGGCTCCAGAGTAAGGTTCAGCGTAGTTATTCAATATATGCTTAGATAAGTGGTTCCATTAATTAGTTGATCAGTTACCATGGCAGAAGGACTGAGTCATTGAAATTTGGGGGTAAGTGGTGATTTATCCAGGGGTTCCATATTTTCTTAAATTTCGGGATATGGTTACCATCTATAGCAGTCATTTTGGCATGAGACATTGCAGAATTCATTCTGTTTTTTGTTTCAGCAATTACCAGTAATGGCGATTTCCATGTTTTCGCCATTGTTTGTTTTGCTGCCGTTGAAAGTTGACTAAAAAGCTTAAATTGAGAGAATGTTAGATAATCTGGTTTCAAGTTAAGTAATGCTATGAAAGGGTCGGGTTGATCGATTTTTGGAAATTTTCTGAAGCTAATTCAAAAATATTTGACCAAAAAGATTGAGCTTTTGGGCATGTCCACAATATATGCAGGTGAGTGCCTAAATCTGCACAGTCCCTGAAGCAGAGGGCTGATTGAGTGGGCATGTATTTAGCCACTCTGACAGATACCAGGTACCAACGGGTTAGGACTTTATAATTTGCTTTGATCGCCTTAACATTAGGTGAGGAAGTTTTTTTAATTGACCATATCCCAGACCATTCTGCGTCATCCAATTCTCTTTTTCCAGTGATTTCACAAGATCCTTGTCTGCATAAAGAAACAGCGAAAGTAAAAATGGAAATCTACATTAGGCTATAAATGATATACCAGGTATGGGGGTGATGAATTATAGGCTGTATGTAGCCATGCTGTCTTACATATATGCTTTGATTTGCACAGAGTTGATATGCCCCAGCTGTATTAAATATAGAGGAACGTCTTTAATGCTATAGGTTAGCAGTATCCAATCTATAATTACTAATATGGTCTTACAAGTTAGCAGTAATATTATCCTACAAAGTATATGTAGAGTAAATCCAATACTTGATTGCCTAGAAACGCATCAATGGTAAGACCTTAAAATGAATAGTAGCTGTGGGTTACAACCAATGTAATCAAAATTGTACAGTGCCTTAAAAAAGTATTCAAACCCCTTGAAATTTTCCACATTTTTTCATGTTACAACCAAAAACATAAATGTATTTTATTGAGATTTTATGTGATAAACCAACACAAAGTGGTACATAATCGTAAAGTGGAAGGTAAATTATAAATGTTTTTCAAAATTTTTAACAAATAAATTCCTGAAGGTGTGGCGTTCATTTGTATTCAGACCCCCAATATTCAATATTTTGTAGAACATCCTTTATCTGCAATTACAGCTGCAAGTCTTTTTGGGGATGTCTCTACCAGCTTTGCAAATCTAGAGAGTGAAATGTTTGCCCATTCTTCTTAATATAGCTCAAGCTCTGTAAGATTGGATGGAGAGCGTCTGTGAACAGCAATTTTCAAGTTTTGCCACAGATTGGGAATTGTATTTAGGTCTGGACTTTGACTGGGCCATTCTAACACATGAATATGCTTTGATCTAAACCATCCCATTGTAGCTCTGGCTGCATGTTTAAGGTCGTTGTCCTGCTGGAAGGTGAACCTCTGCCCCGGTCTTTTGCAGACTCTATCAGGTTTGCTCTGTATTTGGCTCCATCCATCTTCCCATCAACTCTGACCAGCTTCCCTGTCCCTGCTGAAGAAAGGCATCCCTACAACATGATGCTGCCACCATCATGTTTCACTGTGGGGATGGTGTGTTCAGGGTGATGTGCAGTGTTAGATTTCCGCCACACATAGCATTTTGCTTTTAGGCCAAAAAGTTAAATTTTGGTCTCATCGAACCAGAGCACCATCTACCAGGCTCTCTCTCTCTAGGCTCTGGGGAAAAGGGCCTGTCTTTAAAACGCGTCAGCCATTTGGGGTACCGTCCGATCCCCTCATCATCAGGTCCTGTCTGTGGGTATCAAAAGATGCAGTCCGACTAATTGAAAAGCCCTTTTTTTATGCTCGTTTGTGAGTACAAATATTGCTTTTATACTCTTAATAAAACATTTTATATTGGTAATGCACTAGGTCGGTGCGCCCTCCTTCTTTTCTTCTTTAACCATCAGGGTGCTACATCTAATAAACCCACAACAGTATGATCAGTTTGTATATGCAGTAAAGCATGCTTGTTATACTCACTGTGGAACCTAAGGGTTTTTTTGTTTTGTAATGTAATCAGCACAGGGCCTATCAACACTGTCCAGACAGAGGGTCAGGGTTCTACAGTCTCATAGGACAGTCAAAAAACTCCTTCTACAAGCTTTAACCAGTGCTTAGCTGGACACTGGTAGAAGTCACAAGACTGCACTAACTGCTGATGAGAAAAGGTATTTAGCAGTTTATATTTTCTAAAACTTATGCATTTTCATGTTCTGTGTACTGTGGGAGACCTAGTATAGTGAATGCATCCTATGCATTAAGATAAGAATACAATCTTTATGCACTTCCCCTCCCCAGCCTCCCCACCAGCCCCCCCCCCAGCAATGTGCACAAAAGTAGAGACTTTGTCTGCTCTCTTCTTTGCTCTCTTCTTTCTCATTGGCTCACAGACAGCATTGGCTCCAGCTGCTGTCAATCACTGCCAGTGACAAGAAAGTGGGGGCGGGGCAGAGTCCCGCTATCTGTTTCAACAGACGCAGACAGTGAGGCTCAGGAGTGAGCCTGCACAAAAGCCCCCCCCAGCAAGTTACTTGATATGGGGGCACTCGTGGGGGGGACCCAGGAGCATCAGCACGGGACCTGAGAAGAGGAGGAGTGAGGCTGCTCTGTGCAAAACAAGTTTAGAATCACTTGAAGAACTGTCTTTTGAGAGCATCCACCTATCCTGCACTATGTATATTATAAACAATAATTTGGGGTGTATACTAGCTAATGTCATTAGACTTTGTATAAGGGATAGTACTACATACTGTATGGCGGGTGTCACTAAATGGCAGACCGCGGTCCGGTTTATGGCCCCCGTGGCCATTCTGCCCGGACCGCAGCCTCGCCAAGTAGTTCTCTCCCTGTTGCCAGCTTGCCAGCCCGCCGCCGCCGCCGCTGCTACCGCTATATACATAGCATAGCAGGCACGGGAACATCTCAGCACTGCCCCTCCCCCTCCCCACACTGCCTGTCTGATTCACACAAGACATGAAGCACCGCCACTCTCTGGACAAAGGGCGGGACTTTTTAAGTTACGGAGTGGGTGATTGGTTGATAGGCAGTTCCAGCAATAAATCACTCACTTTTAACAAAGTCCCGCCCGTCGTTCAGAGCGGCCACGCTTCATGTCCTGTGTGAATTAGGTAGGGTCCTGTGGGGAGAGGGGGAGTACTGTGCTGTGCTGTGCTGTAAAGGACAGGGGTTTAATATCGAGAGAGGTCTGTGATTTGGGGGGTCAGTCTGTAATGAGGGGTCTATGATTTGGGGGGTCAGTCTGTGATTGGGTAGTCTGTGATTGGAGGGGGGGTCAGTCTGTGATTGGGTGGCCTGTGGGGGTCAGTCTAATGAGAGGTCTGTGATGGGGGGTCAGTCTGTAATGAGGGGTCTGTGATTTGGGGGATCAGTCTGTAATGAGGGGTCTGTGATGGGGGGTCAGTCTGTAATGAGGGGTCTGTGATTTGGGGGGTCAGTCTGTAATAAAGGGTCTATGATTTGGGGGGCCAGTCTGTGATTGGGTGGTCTGTGATGGGGGGAGTCAGTCTAATGAGAGGTCTGTGATGGGGGGGTCAGTCTGTAATGAGGGGTCTGTGATTTGGGGGGGTCAGTCTGTAATGAGGGGTCTATGATTTGGGGGGTCAGTCTGTGATGGGGGGGTCAGTCTGTAATGAGAGATCTGTGATGGGGGGTCAGTCTGTAATGAGGGGTCTATGATTTGGGGGGTCAGTCTGTAATGAGGGGTCTGTGATTTGGGGGGTCAGTCTGTAATGAGGGGTCTGTGATGGGGGGGTCAGTCTGTGATAGGGGGGGGGGGTCAGTCTGTGATTGGGTAGTCTGTGATGGGGGGGTCAGTCTAATGAGAGGTCTGTGATGGGGGGTCAGTCTGTAATGAGGGGTCTCTGATTTGGGGGGTCAGTCTGTAATGAGAGGGTCTATGATTTGGGGGGACAGTCTGTGATAGGGTGGTCTGTGATGGGGGGGTCAGTCTGTAATGAGAGGTCTGTGATGGGGGGGTCAGTCTGTAATGAGGGGTCTGTGATTTGGGGGGTCAGTCTGTAATGAGGGGTCTGTGATTTGGGGGGTCAGTCTGTAATGAGAGGTCTGTGATGGGGGGTCAGTCTGTAATGAGGGGTCTGTGATTTGGGGGGTCAGCCTGTAATGAGGGGTCTGTGATTTGGGGGGTCAGTCTGTAATGAGAGGTCTGTGATGGGGGTCAGTCTGTAATGAGGGGTCTGTGATTTGGGGGGTCGGTCTGTAATAAGGGGTCTATGATTTGGGGGGTCAGTCTGTGATTGGGTGGTCTGTGATGGGGGGGTCAGTCTGTAATGAGGGGTCTGTGATTTGGGGGTTGGGTCTGTGATGGGGGTCAGTCTGTGATGGGTAACTCTGTGTGATGGGGGAGTCTGTGATGGGGGGTCAGTCGGTGTGATGGGGGGTTCTGTGATGGATCGGATCAATCTGTGATGGATCGGGTCAGTCTGTAATGAGGGGTCTGTGATTTGGGGGGTCAGTCTGTAATCAGGGGTCTGTGATGGGGGGTCAGTCTGTAATGAGGGGTCTGTGATTTGGGGGGTCAGTCTGTAATGAGGGGTCTATGATTTGGGGGGCCAGTCTGTGATTGGGTGGTCTGTGATGGGGGGGAGTCAGTCTAATGAGAGGTCTGTGATGGGGGGGTCAGTCTGTAATGAGGGCTCTGTGATTTGGGGGGGTCAGTCTGTAATGAGGGGTCTATGATTTGGGGGGTCAGTCTGTGATGGGGGGGGGTCAGTCTGTAATGAGAGGTCTGTGATGGGGGGTCAGTCTGTAATGGGGGGTCTGTGATTTGGGGGGTCAGTCTGTAATGAGGGGTCTGTGATTTGGGGGGTCAGTCTGTAATGAGGGGTCTGTGATTTAGGGGGTCAGTCTGTGATAGGGGGGGTCAGTCTGTGATTGGGTGGTCTGTGATGGGGGGTCAGTCTAATGAGAGGTCTGTGATGGGGGGTCAGTCTGTAATGAGGGGTCTGTGATTTGGGGGGTCAGTCTGTAATGAGGTGTCTATGATTTGGGGGGCCAGTCTGTGATTGGGTGGTCTGTGATGGGGGGGTCAGTCTGTAATGAGAGGTCTGTGATGGGGGGTCAGTCTGTAATGAGGGGTCTGTGATTTGGGGGGTCAGTCTGTGATTTGGGGGGTCAGTCTGTAATGAGAGGTCTGTGATAGGGGGTCAGTCTGTAATGAGGGGTCTGTGATTTGGGGGTCAGTCTGTAATGAGGGGTCTGTGATTTGGGGGGTCAGTCTGTAATGAGAGGTCTGTGATGGGGGGTCAGTCTGTAATGAGGGGTCTGTGATTTGGGGGGGTCGGTCTGTAATGAGGGGTCTATGATTTGGGGGGTCAGTCTGTGATTGGGTGGTCTGTGATGGGGGGGTCAGTCTGTAATGAGGGGTCTGTGATTTGGGGGTTGGGTCTGTGATGGGGGTCAGTCTGTGATGGGTCAGTCTGTGTGATGGGGGAGTCTGTGATGGGGGGTCAGTCGGTGTGATGGGGGGTTCTGTGATGGATCGGTTCAGTCTGTGATTTGGGGGGGGGGCAGTCTGTGATGGGGGTCAATCTGTGTGATGGGGCTTCTGTGATGAGTCAGGTCAGTCTGTAATGAGGGGTCTGTGATTGGTGGGGTCAGTCTGTGATGGGGGTCAGTCTGTGATGGGGGGGTCAGTCTGTGATGGGGGGGGGTCTGTGATGGGGGTCAGTCTGTAATGAGGGGTCTGTGATTTGGGGGGCCAGTCTGTGTGATGGGGAGGTCTGTGATGAGTCAGATCAGTCTGTGATGGGTCAGTCTGTTATTTGGGGGGTCAGTCTGTGATGGGTCGGGTCAGTCTGTGATAGGGGGGGATTGTGATGAGGCAGGGGGGATGTGACATGAGGGGGGAACTGAGGACAGTGATGTAAAAGGGGGTCTGTGATGTTAAGGGGGCAGGACTGAAGACTGATGTAAAAGGGGGTCTGTGATGTTATGGGGGGAGGACTGAAGACTGATGTAAAAGGGGGTCTGTGATGTTATGGGGGAAGGACTGAAGACTGATGTAAAAGGGGGTCTGTGATTTCTGCACAAGAAAAACACAGGTCTCTGCAAGGGCAATAGAAAACAGTTTATATGTGTCCTGTTCACACTTCAACAGCGCCCCTGCTTGGTGCGGTGCAAAATACATAGGGCCAGATTCAGGTAGATGAGAGTATCTTTCCTCTGGAGTAACGCTTCTCATTTACGTTACTCTGAAGACCCTTTCAGCGCAAGTCCTGTAATTCACATAGCAGTTGCGCGTAAACTTGCGCCAGAGTAACGATAATGCGCTGGCGTAACCCGACGCAAGTGGAAGTGGGTGTGATCTTATGTAAATGATGGGCGGAGCCCAGCGCAGAGGCTTACGTTCAGCGCATCATCCACGGAGCATGCGCAGTGAGTGCGGCTCCACTCGCCCCCCTTGTGCGCATGCTCACAACTTCCGTCGGCACCACTTCCTGGGAAACGTCAGCGCAATGCGTTCCGCTGGGCGCTTAAAAGCGCTGGCGGAAACGCCATTCCGGCGCAAAAGTAGTTCCGCTTCCCCCCACCCCAGGGAAGATACTTTTGTGCTGTGATGGCTGCTCCCGCTACCCCCAGAGAGAGGAGGAACCTGAATTTTAATGCCCAGGAGGTCTCAGTGATCATTTCAGCAATGGAGAGGGATAATGAATTTCTCCATGGCAAAAAAAGCCGGAAGACCAGCCGGGAGAGGAAGCAGGGCATCCTGGAGTCGATTGCTGCCAGGGTCAATGTCCTGGGCTACTCCACCCGGACTGCTGGGGACATACAAAAAAAAATTAATGACCTGCGGCGCAAGGTGAGGGACAAGGTGGCCTCCATCAGGAGGTATGAGAGGGGCACAGGTGGTGGTCCCCCATGTCCTGTCACCCTAACCGCAGAGGAGGAGGTGGTTGCTCGCTGCCTGGAGAGGGAGCAGGTGGAGGGGGTCGCAGGCTATGACTCCGTGGAGGAAGGCACAAGGACAGGTAAGTGTTTTATAATCCCCTATTTGTTGTTTTGCATTTGGGGGGGGGGAGGGTACATGTGCCAAGTGTGTGGGACCACCAACATGTGTCTGCTTTGTGTCATCCACAGATGACGGAGCTGGGCCATCATCTGTCAGCGTGCATTCCACCCCATCCCCCCCACGCCATCGTGTGCCTGAGCCACTGGGTGGTGAAGAGGTTGTGGAGGAGGAGAGTGGCCACACCACACCTGCCGAGGTGGTTGTGGAGGATCCTGCTGTGGCAGAGCAGGACTTTTCATTAGTGTTGTCTGTCTCCTCCCCTTCTCCTGGGCCGTCTGTCGTCCCCTCCCCCATCCTTGGAAGCCCCTCAAGGGCGACTCCTTCCACCCGAGGACATCCATCTTCTGGCCCCAGGAAGGCGACCCAGAAGACCAGGGGGGTGTCTGATGGTATACAGGACCAGTTGGCGAGGGATCACGCCAGGCAGACGGAACAGATGGGGGCCATAGCGGTGCACTTGGAGAAAGTGGCTGACAGCCTGGGCTCCGTTGCCAACCTCAGCAACGCAGTGCAGGATGTCAGCTGCAACTGCGCTGCAGTGGTCACCACTTTGGGGGAGGTGCAGGGGGATATCCAGCACCTTACTGCAGCCGTCCAGGCCAACAGTGCTGCCATCCGGGACCAGGGGAGGCTGAGTCGGCGGGCCCAGCATTATCAGGTCACCCGTCAGCTCCGGATGCAGGCCCAGACCAACTCCTACCTTGGACGGATAGCCAGGGCCTTGGAGGGCACGCAGGCCACACCTGCCAGGAGTGGCCCACCTGGGGATCAGCCACCTCCAGATGCCCCCCCACCCCCACCCACTCCATCCAGGCAGCTGCGGAGCCAGAGAGGGGCCCCCAGAAGAAGCCCCCGGCATCCCCGATGAGGCCTTTTTTTTTTTGTTTGTTTTATATTTTTGATTTGGACATACTCAGGTCATGAGTTTATGTTTTCTTTTACTCAGGTTATGAGATTTTGTTTATTTTATTTATCATGATATGATATTATTAATTTATTTTTGTACTGCACACGGTCAGGAGTGCAGGGGACAGTGTGAATGGTGTGTGAATGTGAGAGGGTGGCACTCCTGAAAGTAAGGGGTGTCACCCTCGGCCGTGGTGGTGAAGTTAACCCCACGGCTGTATGAATGACGTGTAAAAGGTGTATGAATGGACAGTGACATCATTGGGGCCTTGACGCTGGCGTTACTGCTCCCAACTCCTACATGCTGGACTTGGGCTAATCCAATGCGATGTGCATGTGGTGTGTGTGATCCAGTGGTGTACACGCGAGCACTGTCTGTGTGATTAATGTTTTGGGTTAGTGTCCATATGAGGCGTTGGGCATCGGCTATCACCTGTACGTTGATGGAATGCCAATGCTTCCGATTGCGGTATATGTGCTCTGTGGCACTGGGGGGCTGTAGGGCCACATGTGTGCAATCAATGGCCCCCACAGTGCGTGGGAATCTGGCAATGTTGTAGAAATCTGTCATTGCCTTCTGCCGCAGCTCCTCAGTGGTGGGTCTGATGAACTGGTTGGACATGCGTCTGAGGATTGCAGGGACAACCTGGTGCACACATCTGCTCATGGAGGACTGTGACATCCCAGCCACCACTCCACTTGTACGCTGGAATGATCCACTTGCAAGGAAATGGAGTGTTGCCAGTACCTTCACCAGTGGCTGCACTGCTTGTGAGCGGTGTGTCTTGCTGGTGATGTCATCCTGCAGGGTTGTGGTTAGTTCAAGTATTGTATCAGGGCTGAATCTGAAGAGGCGATACACCTCCTCCTCCCCCATGCCAAAGAGGTTCATACGAGTGCGGTATATCCTCTCACGTGGCCGCCTTCTTGGTTCCGGGGGACCCATCAGTAGTTCTAGGACCACAATTGCCCCTGGCATGTTGGCACACAGAGGTGTTGTCCTTGCAAGTGGGGGTGCTCAGCTAGCTCCTATCGTCGGTAACGCTGCTGTAGCTGCTCTCCTGCTGACCTGTGACCGTCTGGAGTAAAGATAAAGCAGCCTTTTGTAGAAATAACTTTGCGCCGGACGGACCAGATACGCGCGGCGCATGTAGCCAGCGTATGGTGCTAATCCGTTCGTGAATTGGGAAATCTCCCTCATTTGCATATTTGCAGGGGAAATCAATGGGCGCGACTGATGCGCCCAGCGAAAATAAGCGCTGACGATACTCTGGCGTCGGAACGTTCCGCCGGTCGCAAATGACCCGTTATTGGGCGCATCTAGTTTGGTGGGTACGGGCACATAGAAACGACGGCGCATCATCACAGTTACGCGGCGCATATCCAAATACTCCAGCGCAAGTGTTCGTGAATCTGGCCCATACTGTTTTTATGCACCGCAACTGAGCTGTGCTGCATAAAAATTAAAGAAATGTATTTTGAGATTTCAATAAAGTTAAAAGAAAAAGAGTGTGATATGTGTGTGTGTCGTAAAGGTGTGTGGTGGGGGGGGGGGGGGGGTGCTGTGAAGTGGAGGATATCATGTGGAGTCATAGCACCAATATGACATTCGGACCTCCGCTAGAAGATTTTTTTTTCGACCGGACCCCCATGAATTTTAATTCACTACCCCTGCTGTATGGCTTATAGGATATTCTTTGCATACTGGATTTTGTAATTGATCGATTTTTAACATTCTATTTTTTTAAATTTAAAGATGGAACAAAACTATGCTTTTATAAGTATTTTTTGTGTACATGTGGTACCTGTTAGTACATTTCCATTTCGTCAATGCTTCTATGCTTCATTTGCTACATATGTCTATTTTCAGAGCTAAGCCTTTTCATATAAATCATTTGGCCTGACTCTTACCTTATTGGGCCAGATTCAGGTAGAGTTAGGCTGGAGTATCTGAGATACTCCAGCCTAACTGTCGCTTTAAGCCGGCGTTTTTGTTTTCTGTAACCAGAAAACAAGAAACGCCGGGTTGGAGTTCCGATGCGAGCAGCGTAATTGAATTTCGCCATCGCATCATTACTTCAACTTAAAAATGGCGCCGGGGGCGTTCCCGCTGATTAACGCTGAAAAAATATGTTAATTAGCGGGAGTCGGAAATTCACGATCTTTTTCGGGCGCGACGCAGTGACTTTACGACGTTTCCGGAAGCGATACGCGACGTAAAGATAAAGCAGCCCCCTAGTGGAGTATCCTATGTTAAGTATAGGCGTCGTCATCGCGTCAGAAAAAATAATAATCGCGTCGCTTGCGTAAAACGTTCATGAATGGGGATGTGACGTCATTGACGTTCACTGACAGAATTTGGAGCATGCGCACTGGGATGTATTGACACTCGACGCATGCGCAGTACGTTCGCCGCGGGATCGCGCTTAGTTTAAATAATACACGCCCCGTACCCGCCCAATTTGAATTCCGCCGGCTCATTTGCGATGCGCTGCCGCAACTCTAGGAGCAAGTGCTTCATGAATAACAGCACTTGCTCCTAAAATTTCGGCAGAGTAACGTAAATGAGAAGCGTTACTCCAGAGCAAAGATGCTCTCATCTACCTAAAAAATGGCGCCAAAAAATATGTTAATGAGCGGAAATCGGCAATTCACGATCTTTTTCGGGCCCGACGCAGTGACTTTACGACGTTTCCGGAAGCGATACGCGGCGTATAGATAAAGCAGCCCCCTAGTGGAGTATCCTATGTTAGGTATAGCCGTCGTCATCGCGTCGGAAAAAAAACAAATCGCGTCGTTTGCGTAAAACATTCATGAATGGGGACGTGACGTCATTGACGTTCACTGACAGAACTTGGAGCATGCGCACTGGGATGCATTGACACTCGACGCATGCGCAGTACGTTCGCGGCGGGATCGCGCATAGTTAGAATACTACACGCCCCGTACCCGCCCAATTTGAATTCCGCTGGCTCATTTGCGATGCGCTGCCGCAACTTTAGGAGCAAGTGCTTCCTGAATAACAGCACTTGCTCCTAAAATTTCTGCAGCGTAACGCAAATGAGATGCGTTACTCCAGAGCAAAGATGCTCTCATCTACCTGAATCTGGCCCAAAGCAGATAAAAAATTCACAGAATAATAAAGCTCTGAAATCAATAAGACATCAATAAATGTATTTTTCAGCCTTTTGCAGTCTCCTTGTAACAGGGCTGGAGTATGAGATGAAAATGCAGCACAAGGGGCCAATCAGTTTAAGGTGATATTAAAGATTTGGGTTAAAAAAAAATTATATTTTGCACAGTGCAGCCCCGATTCTCTTCTTCTCAGGTCCCCTGCTGATGCTCCTGGCTCCTCCCCTTTGCTTTGGGGGCACTGGTGCATGCTCGCTCCCAGGCCCCGCTATAGGCATCCATAAGATACCGTACATAGTGCCACGGCTCAGCCCCACCCCCCTGCTCTGTCCTCATTGACTCAGTGGCATAGAATGTGCTGTCCTCACCCAAGCCAATTCTTCAATGGGCTTCAGGTCCAGGCCCGACATCTTAACTATGTGAACCTTGAAGTTTCACAGACAGTTTCCCAGTGCACATGCGTGAGCCATGCCCAAGCTGCACTTTGTAACTGGTCCTGCAGTCTTCTGGGACTTGTAATGTGTCCCAGAAGGCAAACCAGATCTGTCAAAATCATGTATCTCCCCCCCCCAAGTGCCAAAATTGGCGGGGGGGAGGCGGGCTGCGGGCGCGAGCTGATGGGTTGTGGTGGTGGGGGGGGGGGGGGGGGGCGGGATGTGTGCAGGCAAACAAGCAGAATTTTTCCTTTTGGGTGAAGTTCCCTTTTGAATGATGCTGGGTATCAGACTAAGGACATCCAATGGAAGAAAAAAGTACTATAGGGGGAAAAAATCTATGGCTTGAAGGTGAATATTTCAGCAAAACCTGTTTTATTTTTTTATTTTTTTAATAGCCTTTTTATTTTAATCTTCATGTTTTTCTGGCTGGAGCACCCAGACAAGAACTCTCGCCAGTGGAAGTACAAACAACAATAATAATGGTGGCGTGGGGGGTGGGGTTAGTCCTCTGTCTGGTTTCTTTAGCTTTCTGTGTCCCCATAGATGATATTGCTCTATTACCTATACCTGTTACAGAGAAAAAAAAGTGAGAGCAAATATGAGCAATAAAAACAATCCAGCATTAAAAAATGGACAGATGTTCCAAGCCTTGACCACTTGTCCCCTTTAAAAAACAGCAGGGAGGATGTGGATTTAAAGGGGTTGCAAAGGTACAATTTTTTTTTTTTTTTTCTAAATAGCTTCCTTTACCTTAGTGCAGTCCTCCTTCACTTACCTCATCCTTTGATTTTGCTTTTAAATTTCCTTTTTTCTGACAATTCCTCACTTCCTGTTCTTCTGTCTGTAACTACACACAGTAATGCGAGGCTTTCTCCCTGGTGTGGAGTGTTGTGCTTGCCCCCTCCCTTGGACTAAAGGAGTCAGGCAATCTCTACATTGCAGATAGAGAAAGGAGCTGTGTGTAAGTGGGTGTCCTGACTCTCCTGTAGTCCAAGGGAGGGGCGAGCATGACACTTCACACCAGAGAGAAAGCCTTGCAAACTAACTGATAAAGACTTTGGGCCAGATTCAGGTAGATGGGAGCATCTTTGCTCCAGAGTAATGCTTCTCATTTACGTTACTCTGCCGAAATTTTAGGAGCAAGTGCTGTCATTCATGAAGCACTTGCTCCTAAAGTTGCGGCAGCGTATCGCAAATGAGCCGGCGGAATTCAAATTGAGCGGGTACGGGGCGTGTAGTATTTAAACTAAGCGCGATCCCGCACTGCGCATGCGTCGAGTGTCAAAGCATCCCCGTGCGCATGCTCCAAATTCTGTGAATGAACGTCAATGACGTCACATTCACATTCATGAACTTTTTACGCAAGCGACGCCATTTTTTTTTTCCGACGCGATGACGACGCCTATACCTAACATAGGATACTCCACTAGGGGGCTGCTTTATCTATGCGCCGCGTATCGCTTCCGGAAACGTCGTAACGTCACTGCGTCACGCCCGAATTCGCTCGTGAATTGCCGATTTCCGCTCATTAACATATTTTTTGAGCGTAAATCGGCGGGAACGCCCCCCGGCGCCATTTTTAAGTTATAGTAACGATGCGATGGCGAAACTCATTTACGCTGCTTGCATCGGAACTTCAACACGGCGTTTCTTGTTTTCTGGTTACAGAAAACAAAAACGCCGGCTTAAAGTGACAGTTAGGCTGGAGTATCACTGATACTCCAGCCTAACTCTACCTGAATCTGGCCCTTTATATTGAATCCTCTGTAAGATCAAGCCCACGTGGTTTACAAATGAGGCCAGATTTGTATATGACCTGTTGCAATCAGGACATAGATTCTTGCTAATTTATTGAGAGAGTGAAAGACATGTTGTAATATTTACCAGCACACCACAGTTAAAGGGGTGGTTCCCCTAAATATAAACTTTTAACATTGCATTTCTCTTCTTAATTTCATCTAGAATCGGCTGGTATTTAAAAAAAAATCCGTCCGTACATACCATTTTCGGCATGTAGTCTCACCGCCGCTTCCGGGTCTGACGGTCGGGGTAGGGCGTGCCTACTTGATTGACAGGCATCCGATCTACGCATACAGCGCGTCACGAGATGCCGAAAGAAGCCGAACGTTGGTGCGCATGCGCCGTATAGAGCCGCACCAACGTTCGGCTTCTTTCAGCATCTCGTGACGCGCTGTATGCGTCGATCGGATGCCTGTCCCCAACCATCATACCGGAAGCGGCGGTGAGACTACATGCCGAAAATGGTATGTACGGACGGATTTTTTTTTAAATACCAGCCGATTCTACATGTAATTAAGAAGAGAAATGCAATGTTAAAAGTTTATTTTTAGGGGAACCACCCCTTTAAGTCCAAATGTTTTTTTTATTGAAGTATGCAGAAGCGTATCTAGTGAAAATGGTGCCTATGGCAAGCACTAAAACTGCGCCCCTGTTGAAACATTTGAAACCCATCTTTCAGATAACCTTAAAGGGGTGTTCCAGCCAAAAATGGTGTTTATTAAAACTCAGCAGCTACAAAAAGTGTAGCTGCTGGCTTTTAATAAACACTCACTTACCTGCTCCTGCATTCCAGCGACGCGCCAACCGGGGCTCCGCTCCTCTCCCCCCCCCCTCCCCGGCCGGCGTCTCCATTCGGACTGTGGGCACCCAGCCGTGACAGCCTTTGGCTTCATGGCCGGGCACCCACTGCGCATGCTCGAGCCGCACTGCGCATGCGCACGCGGCGCGGCTCGCCGCTGATTGGAGAGGCGATCGCATGGGACCTGTCATGTGTCCCATGCGATGGCCTACAGGGAGGGGCTGGTGGGGGGGTTAAAGCTTAATCGCCTAACCAGCCCCTCGGCGGAAGGAGGAAGTGGGACAGGAAGTCCCACTCTTCCTGAAGCCCCCACTCCCCCCCAAAAAAAATTACATTACATTACATTAACAAAAAAACAGCTAACAAAACTAGTGATATTTATCATCCCTTGGGTAGTGACATATCCTCTTTATGGAGAAATCTGGGGTTTATTAGATCCCTGATACCTCCTCTGCCCTCCTAGGCCAGGTAAATTCAGAAGCAATACTGGAAGTGATGAAATCTTTATCACTTAAGGCCTCAGTTTTCACAGAGGAGAGGGAGAAACTGATGTTTCTCCTTTATGCACTGCCAATCCGACCAGAGCCTGGGAGAACAGGGGAGGGATGTGGCTGAACGCAGCAGGAATAGCCCTGCCATTGTCCATTAGCAAAGCTGCTGAAAAGGAGATCCTGCCTATGCTCGGGAGGAGGGAAGAAGAGACCCTCAGACCCTGGTAAGTGCCTTGCTGCCCAGCGACTCAACAGCGCCCCCTTCATATGGCGCCCATGGCACTTGCCATGGCTGCCATACCCTAGATACGCCACTGGAAGTATGATCACATCACAAACAAGAGAGTGCATAGTTTTGGAGTTATGCAGCACCCCTTCGTCAGGTGTGTGATGATGATCACATGCTTGACAAAGGGGTCCTGAGCAACTCTGAAACATTGCACTCTCCTGTTTGTGATGTGATCATACTTCAATAAAAAACATTTGGACTTAAAGTGTTACTAAACCCAGGACCATTCATTCACTATATCTGTTCTCCCACAGTACACAGGACATATAAATGTATTTATTTTAGTAAATATAAACTGCCAATCCCCATTTCTCATCAGCAGTTATAGCAGTCATATGACTTCTATGAGTGTGTGGTTAAAGCTTGTCGTAGGAGTTATCATTCTACTCTGACTGTCCTATGAGGCGGCAGGACCCCTGACCCTCTGTCTTGACATTGCTGATTGGCCCTGTGTCCCGATCATTTGCACCCTCCCAAGAAAAAAAAACTCTCTAGCAATACACACTAAACTGAGCATGTATAGAGTGACTTCAAATGCTCTGTTTTATCAGGAGCTGGTTAGAGGACAGTGGAAGAAGGGGAAGATCAGATAAGACAGGCTCAAACAGCCTTTTTACACAATGCTGAGGACTAACCCCTTATGTTCCACAGTTAATATAACAAGCATGCTTTACTGCATATACAGACTGGTTTAGTAACAGTAACTTGAAGATCTGTGGTGTGCTGGCAAATATCTACACTGTATCATGCATGATCCAGGCTCCAGCTGGTAGAGTCTCTTCCATGAACATGCGCAAGGGGAATATGGATGGTTGTCAGTGAGAGACATATGACCCAAGGTCGCAGTCCCACCAGAAATATAAGTGGGGGATCCTTTAAACTGACTGTTTTTTTTTTCTTTTATAAGATTGTCTGACTTAATTTTTTAAACATTACAGTAATACGATAGTATTGAGAGTTTACTGATTTTATAGCTTGTTTAACCACTTTAGCCCCGGACCATATTGCTGCCCAACGACCAGAGCACTTTTTGCGATTCGGCACTGCGTCGCTTTAACTGACAATTGCGCGGTCGTGCGACATGGCTCCCAAACAAAATTGGCGTCATTTTTTTTCTCACAAATAGAGCTTTCTTTTGGTGGTATTTGATCATCTCTGCGGTTTTTATTTTTTGCGCTATAAACAAAAATAGAGCGACTATTTTGAAAAAAATGCAATATTTTTTACTTTTTTCTGTAATAAATATCCCCCAAAAATATATAAAAAAACTTTTTTTCCTCAGTTTAGGCCAATACGTATTCTTCTACATATTTTTTGTTAAAAAAATCGCAATTAGCGTTTATTGATTGGTTTGCGCAAAAGTTATAGCGTTTACAAAAAAGGGGGTAGTTTTATGGCATTTTTATTATTATTTTTTTTTTTACTAGTAATGGCAGCGATCAGCGTTTTTTTTCAGTACTGCGACCTTATGGCGGACACTTCGGACACTTTTGACACATTTTTGGGACCATTGGCATTTTTTTAGCGATCAATGCTATAAAAATGCATTGGATTACTATAAAAATGCCATTGGCAGTGAAGGGGTTAACACTAGGGGGCGGAGAAGGGGTTAAGTGTGTTCCTATTTGTGTTCTAACTGTATGGGGGGTGGACTTACTAGGGGGAATCACTGATCTTCCGTTCATACATTGTATGAACAGAAAATCAGCGTTTCCCCCGCTGACAGGAACGAAAGCTGTGTGTTTACACACACAGCTCCCGTTCCCCGCTCTATAACGAGCGATCGCGTGTGCCCGGCGGCGATCGTGCCCGCCAGGCACACGCACGGGACTCGGGGGCGAGCAGGGGGCGCGCGCGCAGGCTGCCGGCGGCGCGCACGCGCCCCCTAGTGGCCGTTGAAAGTGGCGACGTAGAGCTACGGGCTCTCGCGCAGGAGTGCCGACCTGCCGCCGTAGAACTGCGGCGGCTGGTCGGCAAGCGGTTAAAGGTAGTTTTTCTAAGAGATTGTATTGAATGTATTATTGTACCATATTGAACTTTTTTATGTAATCAGGTACATATAAAATATATCACACAGAGATTGCAATAGCACAAAATAAATGGTCATGAATGAAAGCCATTGTGTACTATTGACATGTGATCACTGTGATTGGTCACAGAGATCACACGGTACTGGGCCAGCCCGGTACAACAATCTGTCTACCGTTGTGTCCAGACTCAGCGTGGAGTGAGATAGATTCATTCCACACTGATCTGAGGAACGACATGATGGGAACCTCTTTACCTGCCTAATATTATACTTTGTATATCACTAAGTGTGCACTTTACAATTTGACTATGGATACCTAGTTCCAATTGGAACTAACTTCTATCTTGAAAAACTAGGAGGACCGTTCTGTGGCATTATATGGGTGACAATGACCATGTATAGAAGGACCATTTTGATGTTTTTTACTATTAACAGTGAGTGTTCTTGCTAAAAAAAATTCTGAAGAAGTGGGTTATCTCCTGCGAAACACAAAGTCCGTCAAAATTACAGCAACTCACTGTGCTTCCCCATAGGGGAGCACAGAGAACCTGTATTCAAGGAGTACTAGATCATTTTGGTTATGTTTTATGTGCAGCTTTTGTGTGTTTTGTATGTCTTTTATTATGTACCGTATTTGCCGGTGTATAAGGCGGCCGGGTGTATAAGGCGACCCCCTAATTTTAATTTTTTTAAGATTTTTTGTCTATACTCCCTGTATAACACGACCCCCCTTCCGAGGCTTCCCACGCTTCATATTTCTTCCTTCTGGAGCCATATTCTTCTTCCTTCATTCCTTCTTGCTGGAGCTGGAGCCAATCACGGCGAGCAATGTATTCTATTAATGAATACAAAGCCTGCTTGGATTGGCAGAGGCTGTAACATCATCAGTCCACGCCTCTCTGACTCTAATGCCGCGTACACACGGTCGTTTTTTGTGATGAAATAAAACGACGTTTTAAAAAACGTCATTTAAATTGATCGTGTGTGGGCAAAACGTCGTTTTATGTCTTCAAAAAAACGACCAAAAAAAAATTCCAACATGCTTGAATTTTTTGTGTCGGTTTTCAAAACGTCGTTTTTTGTTTCACAAAAAGTCACCGTGTGTAGCAAAAATGTCGTTTAAAACGACGTTTTTCAACCCGCGCATGCCCAGAAGCTAGTTATGAAGCGAGCTTCAATGGAAAAGAGTGGTGAACGTAACCTCGCTTTTTGTGAAAAAAACGATGGTGTGTATGCAACATCGTCTTTGAAAAGTGACATTTCAAAAACGTCATTTTTTACTTCACAGAAAACGACGTTTTTCTTCATCACAAAAAATGATCGTGTGTACGCGGCATTACAGCCAATCCGAGCAGGCTACTGTATGTAGCCTGCTTGGATTGGCAGAGGTTGTTACTCCAATCTGAACAGGCTCTGTATTCATTTGAATACATCGCTCACCGGGATTGGCTAAGCTGTATATACTGTATGTAGCCGAAGCTACATACAGTATTACTGCACATCCAGCAGGCATCCGAGCAGCTGACCCCGCGTATAATGCCGCGTACACACGATCATTTTTTGTGATGAAAAAAAACGACGTTTTCTGTGAAGTAAAAAACTACGTTTTTGAAACGTCACTTTCAAAGAAGATGTTGCATACACACCATCGTTTTTTTCACAAAAAGCGAGGTTACGTTCACCACTCTTTTCCATTGAAGCTCGCTTCATAACTAGCTTCTGGGCATGCGCGGGTTGAAAAACTTCGTTTTAAACAACGTTTTTGCTACACACGGTGACTTATTGTGAAACAAAAAACGACGTTTTGAAAAACGACACAAAAAATTCAAGCATGTTGGAATTTTTTTGGTCGTTTTTTTTAAGACAAAAAACGACGTTTTGCCCACACACGATCAATTTAAATGACGTTTTAAAAAACGACGTTTTTTTTTCATCGCAAAAAACGACCGTGTGTACGCGGCATTAGACGACCCCTGCTTTTTGGCCAGTTTTTTAAAGTGTAAAAGGTAGTCTTATACGCCAGCAAATACAGTATACATGTGCTGAAAGCCTAAGCCAGCTGCTCCTGCCCCTTTCACAGCCCAGCACTCCAGTGAGCGCTAGATGGGCAGAGCAAAGTGTCGGTAACTGACAGCAACCAGATTTCTGCAGGCTGAGGACCGAGCTGTGTTTGATGGCTCAGTTCTCAGTCTTAGGCCCCGTACACACAATTAAATCTATCTGTGCAAATCGGTCGGACAGACCGATTTGAACAGATCTGTCTGCTGGGACGTATTGGTTTGATCGTGTACACACGATCAAACCAAAATCCCCGACGGCAGACAGCGTGCTGACGTGGCGGTGACGTGGCGGTGACGTGGCGGTGACTTTGACGCCGCCACGTCACCGCACCAGGAATAAAACACTTCCGCGCATGCGTCGAAACCATTCGACGCGCGTGCGAGCAGATATGTCTGCTGGTTAGCATACTAACCAGCAGACATGTCGGGCGGACGGGTTCCCAGGCGAGAGATTTGAAAGCATGCTTTCAAATCTGTCGGCTGGCCAAATACGTCTGTTTGCCCGTACACACGATCAAATCTGTCTGCTGAAACGGTCTGGCAGACCGTTTCCAGCAGACAGATTTGATAGTGTGTACGCGGCCTTAGAGGCGGCGGGGGACAGCTGCAGCTGGGATCAATGCTGCAGCCATCTAGGTCAGTATGATTTTTTATTTATTTTTTACAAAGCCATACTTTTCTTTTAAATTAACTAAATGGAGCAAATGGGAGAAGTTTATTCTTATGCCGCGTACACACGATCATTTTTTGTGATGAAAAAAAACGACGTTTTCTGTGAAGTAAAAAACAACGTTTTGAAACGTCACTTTTCAAAGACGATGTTGCCTACACACCATTGTTTTTTTCACAAAAAGCGAGGTTACGTTCACCACTCTTTTCCATTGAAGCTTGCTTCATAACTAGCTTCTGGGCATGCGCGGGTTGAAAAACTTCGTTTTAAACAACGTTTTTGCTACACACGGTGACTTTTTGTGAAACAAAAAACGACGTTTTGAAAAACGACACAAAAAATTCAAGCACGTTGGAATTTTTTTGGGGTCGTTTTTTTTAACACAAAAAACAACGTTTTGCCCACACACGATCAATTTAAATGACGTTTTAAAAAACAACGTTTTTTTTCATCGCAAAAAACGACCGTGTGTATGCGGCATTAGGTTTTACATGCACTATAACTGCAGCTGAAAAATACATTACATGCAATACAGCCAGATACTGTATTTTATATAAATTAAAATCATTTCAATATACATGCATGGAAAAAAAAACTATCTACATGACAGCACAAAATCAGGATACATTATTAATGACAGCAACACTTTTAGTAATAAAAGGGGTTACATTTTTGATCCCCTACCAAGTAACACATGGTATTGTGATAAAGTAAAAGCATTCAACCATGGAACATCCTTCCCGCACATTTCAGCCCCTAGTTTAACATATGTTAACTTTCTGAGCACAGACTGGTCACATTGTTCAGTGACTCTACAATGTTTTTCTAAGACTGAACAGAAGTGAGCTCATTCTACAAAGCTGGATAGATTTATTACCTGTTCTACATTCCTGTTTCCTATAGACGGATAGAGAGCTAGAGAGTATAAACAGAATATAAAGGGATTAGATAGATAGATAGATAGATAGATAGATAGATAGATAGATAGATAGATAGATAGATAGATAGATAGATAGATAGATAGATAGATAGATAGATAGATAGATAGAATATGATAGATAGATAGATAGATAGATAGATAGATAGATAGATAGATAGATAGATAGATAGATAGATAGATAGATAGATGTATATCAAAGCAAATTTCCCCATTGGAAATAATGGAAACTCAAATGATTTGTTCCACAACCATTTATTATTCATAGGTCCTTCAGTTTATAATCCATATAAAAAGATAATAGCAATGTGACCAGGTTGTGTAACCATAAAATATCCATCCACAAATGAAAGCCTCCACAAGAGGATTAGAAGCAAAATCCAGCAGGAGCTACAGAGTATAAAAGAGAAGAGCATTTTGTAAGACAAGCAAAATTTTGACTTGATATACAAGTAGCGTCATGTCATGTCATGAAGTGGTCTGTTGGTCTGATGTGTGTACACACCATCGGACCAAAATCCCATCGGACCAGAACACGGTGACGTAGAACATAACGACGTAATGAAAAAACGAAGTTCAATGCTTCCAAGCATGCGTCGACTTGATTCTGAGCATGCGCAGGTTTTTGGTCCGATGCTTTTGTGTACTAACCATCGAATCTGTCCGACGGACAGGTTTCCATCAGACAGGTTTTAAAGCATGTTTTAAAACTTTGGTCCGCTGGAAAACGGTCCGATAGGCCGTACACACGATCGAACATGTCCGCTGAAACTGGTCTGCGGACCAGTTTCAGCGGACATGTTCGATCGTGTGTACGCGGCCTAAGTGTAGCAATATAGCTACATTTAATGAAGGTACAACATTTAGCAACTTATTGCTACACTTAGGCCTCGTACACACGATCAAATCTGTCTGCTGGAAACGGTCTGCTAGACCGTCCCAGCAGACAGATTCGATCGTGTGTACGGCCGAGCCGACGGATTTGGCCACCCGACAGATTTCAAAGCATGTTTTGAAATCTATCGGGTGGGAATCCGTCCGCCCGACATGTCTGCTGGTTAGTACACTTACCAGCAGACATGTCGTCTCGCACCGCCGCCGAATGGATTCGGCGCATGCGCGGAAGTGTTTTACTTCCGGGTGCGGTGACGTGGCGGCGTCAACGTCACCGCCACGTCACCGACACATCAGCGCGCCGTCTGCTGGCGGGGATTTTGGTTTGCTCGTGTGTACACGCGAGCAAACCAAAATCCTGACAAACAGATTTGTTCAAATCGGTCGGTCCGACCGATTTGAACAAATAGATTGCCTCGTGTGTACGAGGCCTTAGAGGTACATAGGTGCATAGGATGCATTAAGGTAAAAATAACTTTTACCTTTACAACCCCTTTAAGTAGATTCAAAATAAAGCTTTGCTGTGTGAATCTGTGCTGGATTAGGAGAGTTAAGCCGGAAGTAGTCAGATCAAAGATCAGCTAATTTAGCATAAAACTGACTCATTTTCGATCCATATAGCCGGCAGGCTGGTTGTACTGAAGTCTACTAGCTATATCCAGGAATAGTAATCAATGGATTCTGACTGCGAACAAAGCTTCCGCTAATAAAATACAATAGCACAGCAGCAGGAGGGGTTCCACCATCAACTTTGACTGTGTTGATGGGGGAATCAAGCGATTTTCTTTCCTTCAACCTGTGGTTAAAAAAAAATTGCATAAGAGCATTCTTCACATTTGGTTTCTCCGACCTCTCTATAAATATCACCTTCCTTTATGTTCCTCCAGTATTTTGTGTAGCTGTAGTGTAAGTGGCTCTGGCAATGATAATGATAATTCTTACACCCTATTTGAAGTATTATAGGAACCAGCTGAACAATCCAGAAAGGTTAAGGCAAAGAACAATGGCCCAGATTCACAGAGCGATTTACGCCTGCGCAACAGGAGATGCGCGTGCGTAAGTCGAAATGTGCGCGTGCGTTTCGATGCACGGCATCCCCAGAAGGAGATCGCAAAAGTGCGCTAGACAGACCATTGATTTGCTAGTCAAATATGCTAATGAGGGACTTACGGGGATCCACAAAACAACGTTGGGGCAGCGCAGGCGACGCAGTGTGCGCAACAGCAAAATGTTCTGTCTAAAATTAGACCATATAAAAGCTGGTCTAAAAAGAGAAAAAAAGTCTACTTGTTAGATAAAGCAACACTGTTAGTGAGGAGCTCAGGAGTCACACGTGTTGCACAACAATCTGTATGCCAACATGCCAGGGGCATCGTCGCGCATAGCTATACTACTGACTTTAGATGAACAAAGAAGGATGAGGGCACGGAGGATGGCACGGAGGAGGGCACGGGAGAGGATATACCGCACCCGCATAGACCTGTTTGGCATGAGTGATTCTGAGGTGTTTCGCATCTTCAGATTCAACCCTCATGTCATCCTGGAATTAACCACAACCCAGCTGGAGGACATCACCAGCCGAACACAACGCTCACATGCAGTGCAGCCACTGGTGAAGGTCATGGCAACACTCCATGTCCATGCCAGTGGCTCTTTTCAAAGAACAAGTGGAGTGGTGGCTGGGATGTCACAATCCTCCATGAGCAGATGTGTGCACCAGGTGGTCCCTGCAATCCTCAGACGCATGGCCAACCAAATCATCAAACCCACCACTGAGGAGCTGCGACTGAAGGCAATGACAGATTTCTACAGAATTGCCAGATTCCCACGCACTGTGGGGGCCATTGATTGCACACATGTGGCACTCCAGCCCCCCCAGGAGACAGAGCACATGTACCGCAATCGGAAGCATTGGCATTCCATCAATGTACAGGTGATAGTCGATGCCCCAGGCCTCATATGGCACGTCCGTGCCAAACACCCAGGGTCCAGCCATGACAGCTTCATATACAATCAATGCCACATCCGAATGGAATTCGATCAGAACGTGTATGGGGACACCTGGCTGGTTGGTGAGTGACATGGGAGTCAGGCATGACTATCCCCTCCCATGATGCACACATCACAAGGGCCACATGCATGACTAACATCCTCCTGTCTTTTCCCTTACAGGTGACTCTGCATATCCACTGGGACCCCATCTCATGACTCCTATCCGGAACCCCCAAACTCCAGGAGAGGAAAGATACAATCAAGCACATGCCCAAACACGAGCAGTGGTGGAGCGCACCTTTGGCCTACTAAAGTCACGTTTCCGATGCCTGGATAAGTCTGGGGGTACCCTCTTGTATTCCCCAAACTTTGTGTGCCAGATCATCGGTGCATGTTGCATGCTGCACAACTTCGCAGTAAGAAAGGGCCTGCAGATTGCCCTACGTGATGACCTGACCCCTGAACCAGACAATCCCCCCCTAACCGAGGCTACCCCGTCTTCTGAGGGAAGAGCAACCAGGAGACAACTCACATTAGGCATCTTTGCACGTTAAACACACACATTAATCATGGCACAATGAGAATGCATGCATGCACACCACTGTGGTCCCTAGCACAGACACATCACATCCACATCAAATTGGATTGGCACCAGTCCACCATGCTGGACTTGTGAGCAGCAACGCCACGCCAAGGCTCCAATTATGTCACTGTACATTCATACACCATTCACACGGACCTGGGGATCACTTCTCCCTGGTCCTGGGGAACCCTACTCCACCAAAATTGAGGGTGACACCCCTTTTCCGGCAGGAATGTCACCCCCACATTCAAACAGCATTCACAACCCCAAAAAAAAAAATTACCTGCAAAAGCAAAAAATTTCCAGCAAAAATAAAAAAAAAATAAAAAATGGGAAAAAACAAATTATTGCCCCTTGCGTGAGCCACGCCTGGGGCGCCCCCGGCCACGGCCCCGGCCCCGGCTTCTCAGGGGAGACTCATGGGGGAGGGGTAAAACCTGGGAAGGAGGAGCAGCCCCTGATCTCTGCCCACCTGGCGGCCTGCCCTCCAAGGCCACGGCTATTCTGTCCAGGGCAGCACCAAGTGTTGCCTTGTTGGCCTGGATAGCCTGGGTAAGGGCCCTCACATCCTGCCCAACGCCTGCTGATGTCATCTGCAGTTCGTTTAGGCAGGTTGTGAAAGCCCGGGAGTGGGAGTCCAGGTTCCCCAGCGTATCCTTGATGGAGGACAGGCTCTCCTCCATCCGCACCAATGTCTGGCTGACCTGTCCCAGATGGCGGGTCTGGAGGAACTGGTCCCTTCTCAGAGTGGCGGGCAGGAGATCGGCCACCCCCCTGGTGTTCTGGGATGAAATCCTGCCTCCAGCTGATGCTTGTGGCCGGGGAGAAGGGGAGGCCCTTGTGAGGGGAGCCATGTTGGGGGAGGAGGGGGGGGTCCCCCTTAGGGAGGGCTGCCTGCTGCCAGCCAGAGGGGAGGAGTCCTCTAAAACCAAACGTCCAGTGCCTGACATGGACTCCTCCTCCTCATGATTCTCCTCCTCCTCATGATTCTCCTCCTCCTCTTGAACCTCCTCCGCGGACTCCGGCCTTGTTGGGGGGGCCTCATTAGGCTGCTGTCCTGGTGTTGGTGCGGTCAGGCCAGATGGCCCTGCACCCTCCTGCACATCTGTGGATGACACAAAACATTCACAGGTTGGAGGATCCACACACTTGCCACATATTCCCTTTCACCCCCTCCCCCACACATGCTACACACCTGATATTAAAAAAAAAACTTACCTGGCACCACGGGCTCCGGACTTGAGTCAAAGCCAGGCAGGCCCTCAACTTCATGCCGATGAAAGGTCAGGGCCACCGCACGCTCCTCCGCTGTCAGCCTAATACGGCATGGTGGGCCCCCTCCTGTGCCCCTGGCATGGGCATGCATTCTGGCCAGCTTCTGTTTGACCAGACGCCGGAGGTCATTGATTTTTTTGTCAATCCCAGACCGGGTCCGTGTCTCCCCCTGCCCCGCTAAATTGACCTGCTCAGTGATCATATACAAAATCTCCCTCCTCCTGGCCGGGGTGGTGTTGGCACTGTCTGGGCCGTGGAGGAAACGCCCATACTCGCTAATGGCCCGGGCAAGAATTTGTTTTTCCCCAACTGTAAAATTGAGCTTTCTCTTTCTCTCTGTCATACTTCCCAAAAAAATCACTCCCAGTCAACAAAATTCACTCACACAAACAAGCACAACCAATCAAGCAAGAACATACACAAAGAGAAAACTACTCAGCAAGAAACAGTCACAAAAAAACAAAACAAAAATACAGCAGGAAAACAAACGAACAGAAATAGATCAATCAAACAAACAGTCTCTCAAACACTTATCAAAAAACACTTTCAAAGATCTAACTAACAAACACTTGATCACACAGAACACTAATCTGACAACTACAAAACACACCGCAACGAACAACAGGACAAAAGCACTAGGTTAAATGGGAAGGGACAAAGGGATGTACTTTTGCAATGCAAGTGCGTTTGTGTGTGTCTATTTATGCTGTTTGCGTAGTTCACAACGTTGCCCTAGTCCATTTCCAATTTCACTGATTGCGCCGCTCCCGAGTTGTGAGCATGCGCACAGCGGAGCTGACCATGGTCTCCTTCAAGCGCGCATGCGCGAGCCGGCCGGCCCTTCATTTGCATGGGGTCACGGCTCATTTCAATGTAACACGCCCACGTCCTTCCCAATTTGTATTACTCCTCCTTACGCCTCGGGAAAAACGTTACGCATGCGCAATTTCCTGCACAAAAGCTACGAGAATAGGGGGATTACGCGGCAAAATTGCGCAAGTCTAACGTAAAGGCAGTGCGCTACGCCGGTCCAATAATGCGCAGATGTACCTGAATCTGGGCCAATATTTTTTAATCTATTGCATTCCTTTAGATATACTAAAAACATCAAGGGGAAAATTTACAATTCATCTGAAAGTTACTGTAGGACCAAAGGGTCTTGTCCTCATCAACCATTTTGTGAACAACAAAGAAAAAGGAGAACCTGCACTTAAGGGGGATGTTAACTCAGGTCCCCTCCCAAGGGCCTCCCCTTCACCCCGGCCACAAGCATCAGCTGGAGGCAGGAAGTCGTCCCAGAAGACCAGGGGGGTGGCCGAGGTTCTGCCCGCCAATCTCAGAAGGGACCAGGCCCTTCACACCCACCATCTGGGACAGGTCAGCCAGACTTTGGTGCGGATGGAGGAGAGCCTGTTCTCCATAAAGGATACGCTTGGGGACCTGGACTGCCACTCCCTGGCTCTTACAAACTGCCTAAACGAACTGCAGACTACTACAGCAGACGTTGGGCAGGATGTGAGGGCCCTCACCCAGGCTATCCAGGCCAATACGGCAACACTAAGTGCTGGCCTGACCAGAATTGCCATGGCCTTGGAGGGCAGGTGGGCAGAGACCAGGGGCTGCTCCTCCTTCCCCGGATTACCCCCCCCCTCCCCATGAGTCTCCCCTGAGGAGCTGGGGCCGTGGCCGTGGGCGCCCCAGGCGTGGGTCACGCCAGCGGCATTAATTTGGTTTTCCCCTTTTTTTTTTTTGATTTTTTTTTTCAGAGCTTTTTTTTTCTTTTTGCGTTTTTTTTTTTGATGCTGGAAATTTTTTGTTTTGTGCTGGACAATTTTTTTTTTGTGTTGTGAATGATTTCGGAATGTGGGGGTGAAATTCCTGCCGGAAAAGGGATGTCATCCTCATTTGTGGTGGAGAAGGGTTCCCCAGGACCAGGGGGAAGTGATTCCCAGGTCCGGGTGAATGGTGTATGAATGTACAGTGACATAATTGGAGCCGTGGCGTGGCATTGCTGCTCACAAGCCCTGCATTGTGGCCTTGTGCCAATTCAATTTGATGAGGATGTGATGTGTCTGTGCTTGGGACCACAGTGGTGTGCATGCATGCATTCTCATTGTGCCATGATTAATGTGTGTGTTTAACGTGCAAAGATGCCTAATGTGAGCTGTCTCCTGGCTGCTCTTCCCTCAGAAGACGGGGTAGCCTCGGTTAGGAGGGGATTGTCTGGTTCAGGGGTCAGGTCATCACGTATGTCAATCTGCAGGCCCTTTCTCACTGCGAAGTTGTGCAGCATGCAACATGCACCGATGATCTGGCACACAAAGTCTGGGGAATACAACAGGGTCCCCCCAGACTTATCCAGGCATCGGAAACGTGACTTCAGGAGGCTAAAGGTGCGCTCCACCACTGCACGTGTTTGGGCATGGGCTTCATTGTATCTTTCCTCTCCTGGGGTTTGGGGGTTCCAGATAGGAGTCATGAGATGGGGTCCCAGTGCATATGCAGAGTCACCTGTAAGGGAAAATACAAGAGGATGTTAGTCATGCATGTGACCCTTGTGATGTGTGCATCATGGGGGGGGACAGTCATGCCTGCCACCCATGTCACTCACCAACCAGCCAGGTGTCCCCATACACGTTCTGTTCCATTGGGATGGGGCTCTGATTGTATATGTAGCTGTCATGGCTGGATCCGGGGTGTTTGGCACGGACGTGCCATATGAGGCCTTGGGCATCGACTATCACCTGTACGTTGCTTCCAATAGCGGTATATGTGCTCTGTCTCATGGGGGGGGCTGGAGTGCCACATGTGTGCAATCAATGGCCCCCACGGTGCGTGGGAATCTGGCAATTCTGTAGAAATCTGTCATTGCCTTCAGCCGCAGGTCCTCAGTGGTGGATTTGATGATTTGGTTGGCCATGCGTCTGAGGATTGCAGGGATAACCTGGTGCACACATCTGCTCATGGAGGATTGTGACATCCCAGCCACCACTACACTTGTTCTTAAAAAGAGCCACTGGCAAGGAAATGGAGTGTTGCCAGGACCTTGACCAGTGGCTGTACTGCATGTGAGTGGTGTGTTGGGCTGGTGATGTCACCCTGCAGGGTTATGGTTAATTCCATGATGGCAGCAGGGGTGAATCTGAAGATGCGATACACCTCAGAATCACTCATGCCAAAGAGGTCTATGCGTGTGCGGTATATCCTCTCCCGTGCCCTCCTCCGTGCCCTCCCCCGTGCCCTCCTCCTTCTTTGCTCATCTAAAGTCATTAGTATAGCTATGAGCAAGGATGCCCCTGGCATGTTGGCATAAAGTTTGTTGTCCAGCAAGTGTGACTGCTCAGCTCCTCACTAACAGTGTTGCTTTAGCTGACATGTAGACGGATTGTCTAATTTTATTCCACCTTTTATATGGTCTAATTTTAGACAGGACGTGCAGCTGTTGCACACAGCGCGTATCCTGCGCTGCACCAACTTACTTTAGTGGATCCCCGTAACTCCCTCATTTGCATATTTGAATAGCAAATCAATGGTGTGTCTATCTCAGTTTTGCGCGGACGGATACGCCGCTCTATCGAAATTACGCCGGTCCAAAAAAAGTAGATTTCTTGCGTATCTCGTTTTGGGGATGCGGCGCATCGAAACGCATGCGCAAATTTAGACTTACGCCGCGCATCTCCTGTAACGCCGACGTAATGGCTCTGTGAATCTGGCCCATTGTTCTTTCTCATCATTACTATCATTAGAAACGCACCGCAACTTATCCCTTTTCATTTACTATTCCAAAATTCTATTTGACAGGTAATGATACATGCAGGAGGCATCTATATCCTTATAGATCAGCACTATGGCAGTAGTTCAGAAAGGATGAGAGTGGGTTTACATCTACTTTAAGCCCCGGACCATTTTGCTGGTCAAAGACCAGGCCACTTTTTGCGAATCGGCACTGCGTCGTTTTAACTCACAATTGCGCGGTCGTGTGACGTGGCTCCCAAACAAAATTTATGTCCTTTTTTCCCAGAAATAGAGCTTTCTTTTGGTGGTATTTGATCACATCTGTGGTTTTTATTTTTTGCACTATAAACAAAAATAGAGTGACAATTTGGAAAAAATATCAATATTTTTAACTTTTTGCTATAATAAATATCCCCAAAAAATATATTTAAAAAAAAACATATTTTTTTTCTCAGTTTAGAGCGATACGTATTCTTCTACATATTTTTGGTAAAAAGTATCACAATAAGCATTTATTGATCGGTTTGCGCAAAAGTTATAGCGTCTACAAAATAGGGGATAGTTTTATGGCATTTAAATTATTTATTTTTTTACTAGTAATGTTGGCGATCAGCGATTTTTATCGTGACTGCGACATTATGGCAGACACATCGAACACTTTTGACACATTTTTGGGACCATTGTCATTTTTATAGCTATCAGTGCTATAAAAATGCACTGATTACTGTGAAAATGACACTGGCAGTGAAGGGGTTAACCACTAGGTGGCGCTGTAGGGGTTAAGTGTGCCCTAGGGAGTGATTCTTACTGTAGGGGGGATGGGCTATGTGTGACAGGACAGTGATCACCGCTTCCGATTACAGGAAGCTGTGTTCACTGTCCTGTCACTAGGAAGACTGGTAAAATGCTTATTTACATAAGCATTGCTCCCTTCTTCCTCACCGTGACACGATCGTGGGTATGCCCGCGGACATTAAGTTTGCGGTTGGAGTCACGGAGCTCGCAGCAGGTGCACGCGCGTCAACAATGCCACTTCTTAAAGGGGGCATATATACGTCCTTTTGCCTGCCCGTGCCATTCTGCCGACGTTTATCCACGTGTGGCAGTCGGCATGTGGTTAAAATGACCAACACAACAACACAAGAAGCTCTACGTTTATACATATGCCCAGCATCAGGTGATGAACGACTACATAACAATGATCTTTAATGATATTTAAAAAGAAAAATATGCTTGAATCATTCTATTAGCTAGTAGAGTTCAGCTGTATAACGATCTAAGTTACACTAAACAAAAATGCATCAGCAAGAGCAAAAAAGCTCATTTACAAATACATACCAGATAAGTAACTATTTCTTGGTATTCTTGTTAAAAAACATGACATTTAGACCCTGGTCACACTTGAGCGTTTTTCAGCTCGACGCGTGGTACTCAGAAATGATCAACCAGCAAAAAAAAACATTAATTTCAATGGCCCCTGTCTATAATATTTGCAAAACCGCTCAAAAAAAAAGGGCTCAGAACACCTGAAAAAAAGCCCCTTTCTGTTCAGGAGCACTGACAACATGCTCTTGCTGAGACTGTGATTCCTAATTCACCGTGATTACAGTTTTACACTCTAGTCATTAATGTGTAGTTAAATAAATAAAATGTATTACTCAATAAAACATAAAAACATGAAGACATTTAAAATCTTGGCCAAGAGCACAATGAACCATTTACAATGCTAACACTGACATAGTGTACAACCCTCATAAAAGTAAATTATAGGTCAGATATATGAATGTATTGAATTTATGAATGTAGCGCAAGTTAAAGGTCCACATAATGCAAAGCAAAATGACCATAGTAGATCCATAAAGCATAATTGTCAAGTGTATTAAAGTGACACTAAACACAGTTTATTTACATTATGCCTTATGTTGCTGTATGAAAATGATGGCACTGTAATTATTTTCATAAAAAAAAAAAATCTAAGTACCTTTTTAAATAAGTGTACAGAAAGAGGTGTGGTCCCCCTACAGGGGTTGGGACCTTTAAGGCAACCAATTATAGAAATAACAAAATAAGTAGAAAATATATTTATTAAATAAAGATTAGGAAGTCAAGAATGTAAACAACATTAAATTGACTGGTAAATAACAATGTCTAAATCTCAAACACAGTTGCACTGATAGTAGTTTGACATGAATGGT
Organism: Rana kukunoris; assembly: GCA_029574335.1. NCBI lineage: Eukaryota > Metazoa > Chordata > Amphibia > Anura > Ranidae > Rana > Rana kukunoris. The sequence continues at coordinate 395,687,392 of CM056051.1, forward strand.
GTCTCTGAAAAACCGGACACAGCCAGTACAGGTGACAGCGCCAGGCGTCATAGTGATAGGCGTGACTATGTAGCGTACTAGTGTGGAGCGGTAAAGAAGTCGGGCAGCCGATAACCATGCCAGTGGTGCAGCAGAAAACATATAGCACTGTGATGAAGGTATGTGGTCCAGGCAGTGAGCAAAGGAAAGGATTGGGGGCAGAAAACAAATAAATCCATCTGTTTATTTTTCTCATCAGCAATCAACAGAAATAAAATTAAGATTCCCTAATATGTACAACTGACACAAACAAAGGATTTCAGGAGAGTCCTACTACCTTATCGAGACTGTGACATTATGGCGGATACATCGGACACTTTTGACACATTTTTGGGACCATTGGCATTTATACAGCGATCAGTGCTATAAAAATGCACTGATTACTGTGTAACTGTCGCTGGCAGGGAAGGGGTTAACACTAGGGGGTGATCAAGGGGTTAATTGTGTTTCCTATTGTGTGTTCTAACTCTAGGGGGATGAGAGTGACTGGAGGAATTGACAGATCGTGGTTCCTAGCTTGTAGGAACTCACAATCTGCCTTTCCTCTCCCCTACACACACACGTCCCTGTTCTGCCTCTCGTGCTCATGATCACGCGTGGCTGGCGGTCATTGTGCGTGGCCGGCGGTCATCGGCCGTGGCCGGCGGTCATTGCGACCGCTGGCCATGAGCATCAGCAGCCCCGCTGAGGAACCAACGTACAGCAACGACGGTTCGAGGAATCGTGACGACCTGCCTTCGTATAATGATGGCGCCTGCTCGGCAAGTGGTTAAATAACCTTGTTGGTGTGAGGTGAACCCGAAGGAGGATGTAAATCTGGGACAAGCACTGTGTGACATTAAGGGAAAAGACTGGTACTGCTTGTAAGGCCTCCTCCCACTATTCTTCCTCAAATGGGTCCAAGTCACTCTCCCACCTACTTGCAACTAGAAGGGAAACCTTTCAGGAAAATGGTCAACAGCATAGAATAGCACCTGGATAGAAACTCCTCTGAGGCGGCGTACACACGACCGAGGTTCTCGCTGGAAACCAGCGAGAACCTCGCTGTAAGCTGCATTCCAGCGAGGACCTCGGCCGTGTGTACGCTCTCGGCGAGCTTCCAGTCGGGAAGCCCGTCGAGCAGAAATAGAGAGCACGCTCTCTATTTGCTCGACGGCCCGCCTGGAAGAATGGCTGGTTGCCATTCCCGACGGGCGGGTCGCCGATTTCGACGGCCGGCAGGGAACCTCGACGGGCGGAACGATGTGTTCTGCCCGTCGAGGTTCTCTGCCGTGTGTACACGGCCTGACATGTAATAAAAAACAGAGGACAGGGATTGTAAACATACATCCCTCCTGATTGCGCCCTGATAGCATACTGCAATTGCAGATAGTAAAAACATGTAGATTGTAGAAGTCGTAATTTGGCCTGCAAATCAGTAAAAAAACATAGTTTATTTAGCACTACCCCCGTAGGAGCTGCTGGTTTAGATTTGGGCCTGCCGTTACCTTACTGTTCCTTGCACTCGTCTCAGGGGTTCTCCTTGAAGACGTGGTTAAAGAAAGAAATGTCTGCGCCAAACGCCCAGTCTCTTTTTCTACCCCCTGCAGAGAGGGTTTTTAATAAAGCAAACTTCAGAAAAGAGGGATGGAGGTTTAGGGGAGATTCAGCTCTCTTACTTGCGAATCACGAATATTCTCCTAGGTTCAGAGGAACAACTGTTTGCACGCTGGACTCATCGACCACCGGATAGGCCCACTCTCACCGGCCTAGTAGTCGGTGCGAAGCTCGATCACAGACTTGGTGAAAGTAGAATTGGTTCAATAGTCTCTGCCACAGACTTGTGTAGCTACGCAATGGGTTAACTTCTGAAGAAAAGAACACAGCTTTTGATCCGGATGCATCCTCCAATTGAGTCCTCAATTGCTCGGTCCCTTCCATCAGGCAAGGCAACACAGGACCATCCCTAGATCAGTAGGCCCCAGCAGCTTCTGGGCCTTCCTCTCAGTAACGGAGCCTCAGGCCAACGTGGCCCGAGGCGGGAACCGCCAATACATCCCTGAGGCCAGGAGGGCCCTCAGGTCCGGATCAGGTAAAACCGACCCCACAAAATGGTGTCTGTCCCTTAAGTACCCTCTCCCAGAATGCACATCGGGTTGACCACGTCCCCCTGAGCCACTTCTGAAAAAGGAATACCCAATAAATTCAACCTGTTGTATTTCCAACCTTGACCAGTGGTCACAGTAAAACCTGTCAAGTTGAAAAACATGCAACCCAGCCAAACTGAAATAGAACCACAATTTGAATACAATCTTTCTGAGCCAAACTATTGCTCAGACAACTATAATTTTAACATATAGCACCCACTCATTTGGAGCAGGGTGCTACATTTACCATTGACAAAAATATATGACAACTGCGTGATGCCATATTGTTTCCAACAGGCCCCACCTTGCAAAGATAGCAGTTCCGTATAATACCCATTTTTCCCATATTGGGTTGAACCTAGTGAAGCCAGTTACATCTTGCAATTGTCTTGCCTTATTTCACACTTTCTGCGTAAGAACATATGTGGGGAAAAGTTTATTAGATTTAGTGTAGGCTAATGCCTCCAGGCCCATATCCACATCAATACACACCTGTCACATAGTGTAGAAGGGCCATTGTAGAATCCACATTCCCTCCCCCTCAGCTGGCTTCAGAGGCATAGCTCGGGCAATATGTTGCAGCTGGGCTGCCAGATAGTAAAGGCACGGGTTAGGTAATGCCATGCCACCTTCATCCTTAGATTTCAGCTCCAAATTAACCCTTGGGGGCCTAGTGTGCCATAAAAAGGTTCAGAAAATGGAATTAATAATACAGAATAGTTTTAGAGGGGAATTGTGCAAAATATAGAGAAGCTGATCAGTTTCTTAATTCTGTAACAGTACCGATATTTTTTCTCAAGCAATTGTCGATACTGATATACATTTTTTTAGTGTCATGTGACAGTTTTTATAGACTAATGAAAAGTTATTATTTTAGGCGACACAGTCTGTGGACTTGAGCCTCAGTTCTCACTGCTAATGTGCTAGTGCGAATTCCATCCGTGTTTGAGTGCGATTTAGATGCAAATTCACAGCGCGATTTCTGTTTGTCAGGTACGATTCCAATGTGAACTTTAAGAAATTGCAGCTGCACCGAAGCTGGTTGTTAATGAACGGGGCTGTTGCATCCTTAACAACCGATGACTCATCAGCTGTCGGCGTGATTCCTCGCCGACAGCTGCAATGTAAACCAAAGAATGCAGACAATTGAAAATTCAGGGGGAAAAAAGTGTGTCAACCGGAAGTGACATGACACCCTGACCGTCTGTTGTTGGCGTTTTTATCCGTTTTTATTCTTTATTTTGTAAGTGAATTTACCCATTAAACTGTTTCCAGTTTTTACTTAATTCACGATGAGAGCTTAATTTTGTCCATTTTATGCATTTGCCTAACCCACGGTGAGCGGACCCTGATTACGCCTGGATGCGGACAGCTCATCTATCCAAGACGGAATCCAACAACAAGATCTAGGATTGAGTTGAGGCCCTTTTCTCTCCGTTGGGAGGTAAGCGCTCTGTGAGCACAGATATCTTGGAAGACGTCTCTGGATTTTCCGATTGCTTAAAGTGATAGAAGCTATTGAATTGTTTGACACGATTATTGCTTTTTTTCACCTTTTGGACTGGTTTCTGTGTCCATCCTACACAGTTGTGATTTATCACCATCACTGGACTTTTGTTTATTTATTTTCATTATATTTTGTGGTTGGAATGTGCACTATTTACACTTTTTTGCCTAGGGGCGCTATTTGCGCCTTTTAGTTTAGTTTAGAATTGCGCTCATCACTTTCCTTTTATATCCAAGCCATCTGTTTGCCTGATCTACACTACCATCCCTGCGGGCTATTATCTCTGCTTAGCCCTGTTATCCAGAGCGCCCTTCTTCCCACCATTTTATCTCCAGCTGATTGACAACCTCAGCTCTGTTCCTGTGTGCTGTGTGATGGAGAGGGGTGTCCCTTTCCTCCAATCAGTTGTCAGAGGTCTCCTCACTTAGCTCTGCAGAGTGTAAATTCAGCTCTCCATCCAGTTTTTTCTGAAATATCAGACAAGCTTAGAAATTCAGCACTTTGAACAGATGTAGAGAAGAGAACATAAGACTGAAGATGGACAAACACAACTTACGTAAGAGGATTTGCTTAATCTCTGTGTATCACCTGAGAATAGTCACTTCACTAGGTATACAGTATGTAAGTGTTTACAATCACTTTAACCTCCCTGGCGGTATGATTCTTTCAGATTTTAGGTGCTGAAAGCAGTACCATTATTTGCAAGGGAATTTGGCGTTTTATACTGTAGGCTTGTAATTCTTAGGAATAACTCACTTAAATCTATCCAAACAAGAGTCTAATAGGCATCCCGGGTATGATTTTTTTTTTTTATTAAAAATTATAATATAATAAATAATTATAAACAATTATAACAAATAATAATATAATTATAGTAAAAATTATTCAATAGTGTAATCAAATCAAAATCACTGAAATTTGCTCAGTTGCAGAATTTTTGCTGTCATTTTTTTTTTATGACGTTTTTCCCCACAAATCGCTATCGCTAAATTCTGCAAGTGATTCTGATTTATTATCGCTGTTTTTTAGCTGCTCTAAAACTTTTTTTGCCATAAAGGGACACTTTTGGTTGCTATGGGCAATCTACAGTTTGCAGGGAGAAAGAACAGTTTTTATTATATAAAAGGACATGTAGTGCACAGGGCAGACCACTAGGGACATGGGGGATGTGTATTTTTTACATACAGTACTGTAATCTATAAGATTACATTGTACTGTATGTATAGTGTTTGTTTACATTTTTGAATTTGGCGCTGTTCTCCGTCCCCGTGCGTCGTAACGTCGCAGGGAACGGAGCTCGGCGGCACACGGGGACGCTGTGTGAATCGAGCGAGGACCCGCTCACTCACACAGCGCGGATGCATCGCTGGATCCACGGAGAAGGTAAGTAAACAGTCTCTGTGGATGCTGCGAGGCGAGCCCGAGTCTGACTCGGGGTTACCGATCGTAGCACAGAAATCTAACCCCGAGTCGGGAACACCGCCAGGGAGGTTAATAGCATTATATAAAGGAACACATCCATGGGATCCCTGTAGAACAATGTGCTCTTCCCTTCAGCCCACTGGAATTATTGTTGATAACTGTGATATAGGGGCGGTCCCCTCTCTCCAGGCCATCCCCTGTATGCAATATGCCCACCACGCCGCACCCTATTCATGCGTTCGGCCCCTTTCAGCGCACCGGTGCATGAATTATAGTGGACAGGTTTTTTTCAAGCACCTGAGGCTCTAATAGGCTTCAAAATCGGGTGGGCTCGGTTCGCAGAGCATGCGTCCGGACCCCACCCAGGTGTGTTGCAACAGCCAATGAATATTGGCTGTTGCAACACTGATCCTCCTCCCAACCAATCCTGAAGCCGGTTCTGATACCCGTCACCCGATTGGCTGAAAGGACAGGCGGTCCTATTGGACCAAGTGTAGGTATGAACAGAAAATATATTCTCCCGTGTTCCTGCAGGCGGTATTGCTGGTGTAAAATGATAGTCATTTTGGATTGTAGGTTAAATAAAAAGACAATGCGTGTCTCGCTGATCAGGGGTGGTCCGAAGACTTCTTCTCCTTTCTCACTTGTAAGCGAGGAGAAGAGAAGCCGCTGGCCGATGCTTAGATGACCGGTCTCCGCCGATGCCTGGATGCCCAGTCCCGGTTGATGCCTGGATACCCGATCCCTGACGCCATGGTTTCAAAGGTTTATATTGTGTAAGGTGACCAGATTTTTAAAATGAAATCCGGGGACATATTAAGAAGATAAGCAGGCAGGCGGCTGGAACGGGACTTGAGCCCAGTCAAAAGAAAATGCAAGCAGAGCTGAATTGACATGCCCTCGAAACTGAAGAAATATTCCCTCCGCTCCGACCAGCACATGATCATCAGAAAGGGGCAAAGATAATGGAAAAAAAATACACCCCCCTAAGCTAGTAGGAGCAGCAGAGCAGGGGTGTGTAATTTAGATTTGTTTTTTTTTGTTCTGCACTGACTGTCTTTGAAATTGCCCCAGCCCCTGTTCAACTCCAATCCGGGGACAAAAACCCGGGACAGACTTGGTCTGGGGACAGTGTTCTCAATCTGGGGACTGTCCCCAGAAACCGTGGATGTCTAGTCACCCCAGTTCCGATCCTGACCTCCCTGCATCCCTACATCTTACATTGATTTCTCACCAGACGGGGCCTCTAGTAATTTGGGGGGCCCTCCGCAGCTTTGCAGGGCCCTAAGCGTCTTGCATAGTGAGCCTATAGGGCGGATCGGCCCTGGGTCACTCTAATATCGTGAGGATGCAAGCTTGCAGGGAATTGAGAGTAATCTGTTTCAACACAACAGAAGACTTGCTCAAATGTGGGAATAAAAAGGAAAAGCTGGAGTTCAACTTTAACGAATGGAAATCTGAGTTTAATAGATGGAGGTTAAGAAAACACCTGTGACATTAATCAGATTCTTTCCTTCCAGACATAAGAGAAAACGTATGTAATGCTTGTTGGACAAAGACACCGACCACTCCAGAGGTGTTGATTACGACTGTTCACATCGAAGGCCTCAGAGGACAAAGAGGTTAATGCAGCTAATGACAGATGGAAACCACCACGATAAACTATGCAGAATTAGACCAGGGTGTTTTTGTATGTATGCACACATTCGTTCTCTCTGCCTAATTAAAAATAAAATAGAATTGAAAAATAACAAAAACAGTGTAAAGGGCACTAGCATGGGATAGTGAAACATTTGGTATAAATCACAGAGAAAATATACTTTATGGTGACCCAGGAAAACAAAATGTAATACATTTCAGTTTACCAGTTTATAGATATGGAGGCTCCATTTATTTTTGTTTTTCAGACTTTATTCCTTTACATCCTCTGGGTAATTCTGCCATTAACAAAATCCATGCCCTCGGGTGACAACACTCATGTATTTTGCTGTATCTACGGTATGTAGAAGCAGCATTGTAACACTAGGACAGGAAGTATTTCAGGGCTACCAGCCGCCCTCCTTTCATCATCTCCATAACATGGGGGGAGGTGTTCTGTAGTTCACAGAGGAAAAGTGGGTAGGATCTGATAACATTGCATGAGCACTAAATGTCTTTTTTTAACACTTATTGAACATATAACAAAATACATTTAATAGTTGACAGACCAAATGAGAGAAAATAGGAGAAAATAACTACAGTAATAGTTTTAGACACACTTTAAAGTAAATGGCGCAGAGTGCAGCAGAGCCTTCCTACATACACGTCTGACTATTATCACAAATCCAAAAAATAAGGTGTTTATTCTTCATTGAAGGACCACATATGTCAGAAGCAGTTTGGCTTTCATGGATCTGCTTTCCTTCTCTTATATAAAATAAATTTAGGAGCAGCATTAGAGGTGCAATATTTCCATTCTTGTGGATGTTTGCCTGTAACGGATTGCTGTTCTGTGCTCAGCAGTTGGGAAAGGAACGCCTGAATAGTGCGCTGCCTAGAGCGGCGTTTTGCTACTGGAACATGTGTAAATGAGCCTTTCCGGCATCTGTTTGAATGTGCTTTATGTTATAACTCTGAACAGTTAAGCAGGACATGAGTAGTTATTCCTGCTAGATGTAAGTAGGAAAGGTTAACTAAAAAAAGATCTTGAAAAAAGGAAAAAATAGCTCCAAGGGATTTGAGTTGCAGCAGTAAGTAGAAATAATTGGATAGAAATTGTAAAAAAGTATAAAGTTTATTGAAATAGGAAAACATTTAAAGTAGAAAAAAACATCTGATGGGAATCAGGACATAAGCTCCAAAAACATCAATAAAAGCTTGTACATATATACAAATAACAACCAATGAAAATTGATACAGCATAATGAAAATCCCAACGCGTTTCGACCATTGTAGCAATATCGGTCTTCTTCAGGGGTAGAAAAGATTTGTGAACATAGATTCTATAATAAAATATATGCACATCAATGAAACTTGTTATAAAGAAAACAAACAACAAATAAGGCATGTATATATATATGTGTGATATTCATGTCTATATAGTCATTGTTATTGACAGTTGTAGAATACATACCAAGGTGGATGTCGAGAGCCGGGACTGGTGGTCAGCCAGTGACCCCGCTATTAGCAGCGAACCCTCCCAAAGGGTCCATACAGGAGAGAAGGGAGGTCAGATAGAAGAGTGGACCAGGTTGTTGAGCAAAAAGGATCACCCCCAGGCCGCAACCTTGCAGGTTTGTTTGTTTTCTTTTTAACAAGTTTCATTGATGTGCATATATTTTATTATAGAATCTATGTTCGCAAATCTTTTCTCCCCCTGAAGAAGACCGCTATTGCTACAAAGGTCGAAACTAGTTGGGGTTTTGCATATATATATCAATTATTCATTATGCTGTATCAATTTTCATTGGCCGTTATTTATATATGTACAAGCTTTTATTGATGTTTTTGGAGCTCATGTCCTGATTCCCATCAGATGTCTTTTTCAAAGTCTAATCAGGGGTGTGCAGCACCTCAATTCGGTATCGCCTTCCCTTAACTAATAAAGATCTGGGACTTCATCTTTACAAAACAGTACCAGGACATTCCACTACAACCGGATTGGAAGTTGTATGTCCCAAACTGGGAAGGCCCACACCCTGTGAGGGAGTCACACAAACACAACAGTGACTGGTGTATGGCAGGCTGCATTTTTCCTGCACTGGACTGTACTGGAATGCTGTAAAACGCATCAAAAAGGCACTGGTAGACACAAAAAAATGCACTGGAACACACATATTCTTATTTGAGGTTAAGAAAAAAAGAGGGGGAAAAATGCACTGGACTGCATCAAAAATGCATGGGAATGCATCAAAACACGCATGCAGAAAATCATCTGGAACGCATCTGGACTGCGTTTCTATGATGTAAACTGGCCCTCTGTGATATCTTGTTCTGGCTTGTCTAGTTTCTCCTTCCTGTCACACTAAAGGATATTTATTTCTTATTAGATTTTATTAGCACCGCAAAGTAGCAACTTCCACTTTTCTCACCTGGGTATGTAGGCAGGTGTAGTCTACTTTCTCCGCAGCAGGTGGCGCTCTTTTACAGTAGCACTGTTGCTGGACAGGAAGCCAGGAGGAACAGAGATTCTCTATGGTTTCCTGGGTCACTGGGGAAGCCATCCTATTGAATGCTGCCACCCCATGTGACTTAAGTAGCCATCTTGGGTTAGGCAGAGCCTATTTAAGGCCCTAACTCCTGGGTCTTGGCATGCTTTTTGTGAGTAGGGACAGGCACTCCATCTGTTAGGGACAGGTTCCTGACAAGGAGGGTAAGTGTAGGGTTGCATCTCTACTGGGCACCTTCCCAGTTGGGCATTAGATGGCCAGGCCACACTCTGCTCCCCCTAACAGATGCTGGAACCTGCTCCTGTCCCACTACCGGAACTGTAAGTGTACCCAGCTTGTGCAAGTTATTGTCTTCGCACCACGCTGCACCCCACTTACACGCAAGATTTTCTTCATGCCCCTGTGCGCATGTGCAGATGTTTAAATAGAAGTCATCCCAACCCCTTTAAAAAGGATTTATTTGACAAATATTAGGGAAACTTCCAAATGAAAATGAAAGAATGTTCACTCAGCAAAGCAAAAATGTGTTCACATCAATCAATATGGTCAACACTAATAGAAATTAAAAAGTAAGGTAGGAAACATTTTTATCATAGAACTTTACAAATGTATTTTTTTATTTTTTTGTGCTGCAAATTAGCACTTCCGCAATTCTTGCCTAGGCAGGAATTTCACCCCGCCCCCTGAGCGTGGTTACTGCATGGCTCGGGTCCTGAGAGAGCCCTGTGGCACATGAGTTTATGTGTTGGTTTCCCCCGATCACCTGGGCATGTAGCAAAGTTTTCTGCGCACATGAAAACCTGCCAGCAGGGAAGTCCAAAACCTTCACTGTCTCTGTCCGTGTGGAACATTTTTCTGGGTATGTGCACATGTGCCTGTAGGTGGGGTGCAACGTGGTGCGGCGGCAAACATTTACATGGTCAGATGCAATATAAAACTTGTATCAAGGTAATGCAGCAACAATTCACAACAAACCCGATGGAAAGACTGCCCAGCCAGGTGCACTCACGGTTTCGGAAAGATGTCAAGAAGAGCAGCTACCATTTGCTTTTCCTCCTCATCAGGAACCTTTCCCTTCCCCTAGAACTGTCTTTAACAGATGTGATACCTATCCCAACTCGTAAAATGTGCACCAAACCTAGGAGCCAGGGCCTTAAATAGACTCGAGTCACATGGGGGTGCTCGAGTCACATGGAGTGGCAGCATCCAACAGCTTCCCAAGTGACCCAGGAAATCATAGAGGAATCCTGTTCCACTTGACTTCCTCTCCAACGATAGTGCTACTGTGGAAGAGCACCACCTGCAGTGGAGAAAATAGATTCCACCTGCCTACGAGCTCTACCAAGACCTAAAGGCCAGGCAGAGCCCATGGGCACATCTGTCCATGCGCCAAAATAGTGGAGCCACCCTCCCTTAAGTGCCACTTGATATGGAATAATGGGTTGTATGCAGAGCACACAGCCATTTCTCCTTGTGTCAAAATAATAATACATTTCGTCTCAATGATATAATGCATCTTAACTAAAGGGTTCACTCACCATTCATTCGATCTGCCATTCATTCAAGTCAAGAGACATCATCAGACTGGACTTATCATTTCAGCTCCCAGCAAACACTGGCTTGCCGATGCCCTCACAGGCTGTTTTTATAGTCACAAGCAGGAAGTGATCGCTGCAGCAGCTAGTCACCTCCCCCATGGGAGTGGTCATCACAGGATGTCCCCTTCACACTGGAAACACCATATAAGGGCATCCCTCTAACAGGATGTCCAATACAATGAATACAATACACTAATACAACACAATACAAAGCTGGCTAAAGACTTATGGGCGTGTCTGGGTAGGGAACGAATGTATGCTTTTAGCAAATGAAGCCGTATTGCTTTTAAAACATGGACGCCTTCCCTGACTCTGAAAACGCTCACAAGCTCTCATATTACCGCTGATAGGAATCCTTATTTTGCGCCATTCCATAGAATAACGCATATTCAGATTATACCATTATTGTAGGTGGAATGGAGACTATCTGCAGGCATGCTCTACGAATCCAGACCATGCTGATCAGACACAGCAGAGACAAGAGCGCACATCAGCCTATAACCACTAATGTCCTTGTGAAGTGAGCATATCCCCTCTTCAATGATCATCCGGGCTAATGCACAGAGGACCCCTCGTTGGCGGACACCCCCATGCCCCAAACATCACACTCCAACCTCAAGACATTTTCCACTACCAGACAGGATTCAATCAGTCTCAGACTGTCTGCCCCAGTCAGCTCTTTAGAGTGGTTGCGCAAGTACTAAGGCCACGTACACACAATCAGACTGGTCCGATGAAACTGGTCCGACGGACTGTTTTCATCGGACCAGGCTGAAGTGGTCTGATGGTCTGATGTGTGTACACACTATCGGACCCAAAATCCGATCAGACCAGAACGCGGTGACGTAGAACACACCGACGTGCTGAAAAAAGGAAGCTCAGTGCTTCCAAGCATGCGTCGACTTGATTCTGAGCATGTGCGGGTTTTTGGTCCGATGCTTTGGCGTACTAACCATCGAATCTGTCCGACAGACAGGTGTCTGTCGGACAGATTTTAAAGCAAGTTTTAAAACTTTGGTCCGACGGAGAATGGTCCGATAGGCCGTACACACCATCGAATTGGTCCGATGAAACTGGTCTGCAGACCAGTTTCATCGGACCGCTCTGATCGTGTGTACGCGGCCTAACACTGGGTGACACTATGACAATACATATTAAAAACATCTTAAAATTTCCACAACACACTTTAAAAAGGAACACACTGATAGGAGGAGAGAGCAGTGTTACAGGGAGATAAAATCATTAGTTTGCTTCTCATTTGACTGTCTAGTCATAGGCTGGGGGAGTCAAGACTAGCACCTGTTACAAATGCAGCAGAGAAAAATAACAAACAGGGCTGTGCTATGTGGCAGAGTTGTGCAAATGTCAGAACTGGCTGGACAAATATACACTTCCTTTGACAGATACAACAGCCCCCATGTATGTATTTAATCTGAGCATTTAGCTGTTTGCCTGGAGTTTAGCATAAAAAAAATCAATAAAAACATTAACCCAAAATGTTACAAATCTCCTTTAACACTCTTCTGCACGTGATTTGGGCACTTAAAGTAAGTCAACACCACTTCACTAAGTGAGCATTTTCTACTCCTTTAGTAAATTACCTCTATGGCATATCTCTACGCTTGTGACTGCAGTATAATCCGTCACTGGCCGTACCCTAGTACGTCTAAAACATTTCTGACAATCTGCCGTCTCTGCCCTCCATCAGCTGCTTTCCTTTCCCAGACAAACAGAAACATTATTAATGACTGCACAGGCATTATTTTTAGGATTAATCGGACCAAATATGCTGATTTTGTGTTTGTGGAGATAAAAATTATGAATACTATTACAATGGAATAAAAGCGCCCTGCATACTAATCTTTATATATTCCTTTTTATGGATCATAAACATATATCCCAGCAGACATAATGTGCTATGTTATGAGACAATAAACTTCAGCTTCCCTAATGGATGGCATAAGCAGGAATTTTCCACCAAGAGTGAGAATAAGAAATTTTTGTCGTTTGTTTTCTGTTGATTGTTCCAGCCAGAAAATTACTATATTGTTCTGCGCTCAGATTTAAAGGGACAGTAAATATTAGTTACCACTCGGTTTCCATAAAGCAGTCATTAAAGGAAAACGATTGTGCCATATTCAGTCAGTACTTGCTTTCAAGTTATTGCCTTAGAGATATCTGAAAGTAATTTTCCATGTAATTTTCAGATTTGACTTGCTTGTTCTACTTTAGTTTCATGACCATATTTTATACACAAATTTTTAAAGCAGAACTCCAGTTAACAAAAAAAAAAGCCAGTAAAAAAAAAAGAAAATAAGCAGCGATACTCATCTTCAATATGGCGCTGTCCTCCACAATAATTTATTTTCACTACTGCATATATGTTGGCAACCTACTGAGTTGAATGTCATTTAACCTTTTCTTTTGAGCCCGGACTTTCATTTACCCTCCTGTAAGGCAACATTATGACATTAACCTGGGTATACTATACTACTACTGTATTACGCTACACTGTAATACACGAGTCACTCGCTGCAGCAGTAAGGACTAATGCCGCGTACACACGGTCGTTTTTTGCGATGGAAAAAAACGTTGTTTTTTAAAACGTCATTTAAATTGATCGTGTGTGGGCAAAACGTCGTTTTTTGGCTTCCAAAAAACGACAAAAAAAAAATTCCAACATGCTTGAATTTTTTGTGTCGTTTTTCAAAACGTCGTTTTTTGTTTCACAAAAAGTCACCGTGTGTAGCAAAAACGTCGTTTAAAACGTCGTTTTTCAACCCGCGCATGCCCAGAAGCTAGTTATGAAGCAAGCTTCAATGGAAAAGAGTGGTGAACGTAACCTCGCTTTTTGTGAAAAAACGATGGTGTGTATGCAACTTCGTCTTTGTAAAGTGACGTTTCAAAAACGTCGTTTTTTACTTCACAGAAAACGTCGTTTTTTTTCAGCACAAAAAATGATCGTGTGTACGCGGCATGACTTGCCATTGCTTTTGGAGATAAGGGAAGACCTTTGATGTCACCAGACTGACTTTAAGACCCTCAAAAAGGGTATATATATAATTATATATATATATATATATATTGTTCTGAATCAGCATCTGTTCTACCTGTGACAAGCTTCTTGTAGACCCAGTCTGTAAGGATGTATGCAGCAGGTTGAATGATGACTTTAACAGACAGTTTACTCAATGAATAAAGACTCCAGAGGTGTTTTCCAATGCTTCTTTATGCTTCAAGGTAACACGGATATGAACATAGAGGCTTTTTCATAGGTAAATGTCCAATGAAGTTACACAGCTCCCACTCTCTGCAGTCTTTTCTAAGCAACTGAGCAACATGTGGTTTAGAGCAGGAAATGGAGGGTGGGAACAACCAAACTAGCCAGAACAGCAGAGGGGTATGGATCATACCAAGTAAAATAGTAACATAACATGTAATAACAACTGCTAGACAGTACAGCTGCGTGGCAGCACACTCCCTACCTGGTATCGTGAGATACCACTATACACTACATTGTTTTTTTTTTTAACATACTATTAACATTGCATACAGTAACATGCTATCTAACCTTCTCAAGTCTATAAGCTAGCTATATTATAGGTCTTAAGTGGCCCCTTCACATAACACTGAATCAGAATTTTTGGAAGCAGGCATAATTAGGACTGTCTCTGTGACTGGTCTCAGGAAGGTTTTTGAAGCCCCATCCTTAACAATCCTGACTTCCACACTTCGGACTCCTCCATCATCACTGGTAATGGCCTTTGTAATAAGTCCAACTGGCCACTGAATCCGGTGAGCTTGCTGGTCTTTTAGCAGGACCAGGTCCCCTTCCTTTAAGTTAGGCTTCTGGGTTTGCCACTTTTTACATCCTTGAAGAAGTGTGAAGTATTCCTTCCTCCATCTGTCCCAGAAACAATCTGCAAGGTATTGAGCGTATCTCCACTGACGTTTATATACGTCCTTTTCATCTTGCAGGAATTCTGTGACTTCGACAGCTAGGGTTGCGCCACACAATTCTAATCTTGGAATAGTGTGAGCAGGTTTTGGAGCTAACTTGGCTCTTCTTAGCAGAAAACCGACATAGGATCTCCCGGAGGGATATATGATCTTGAGATAAGCCACAGCCGCTATAGCTTCGGTAGATGCATCGCAAAAAACGTGAATCTCTTTCCTCAGACTTCTTGAAGTTGAAGTGGGTGAATAGCAGCGCGGGATATTAAGTTCTTTCAGTACTTTTTATAAAGTTTCTCCATTTCTCCCATTTAGGCAGTAGGTCTACTGGCAGAAGGGCATCCCAATCTGTCACTCTCTCAGTAAGCTGGCGAAGTATGGATCTCCCTATTAACAGTTGACAGGACTCCTCGTCGGGTGAATGGCTTCTTGGAGTCAGATACCTGAAAGGTGAATGTGTCTGAAGTTATATTCCAGAGAAGACCGAGTTCTTTTGAGTGGGTAGGGCATCTACTCCCAAGTCCAAATCCTTCAAATCCTTAGCATGATCTTCTAGATTGAAAGACCTCATTACTTCGCTGCTATTAGATGCAATCTTATGAAGCCTTAAGTTAGCAATCGACAGGAGCTGTTGAGTTCTTTTTTATCAGATTGACGGCTTCTTCAGGTGTTGAAAAGGATTTCAGGCCATCATCCACATAAAAATCTCTCTCAATGAATTGCCTGGTGTCAGATCCAAATTCCTTTTCACCTTCCTGCGCTGTTCTTTTCAGTCCATAAATTGCCACGGCAGGAGATGGACTATTTCCAAAGACATGGACTCTCATGTGATAATCTATCACCTGATCATTAATGTTATTGTTGCGGTGCCACAAGAACCTGAGATAATTTCTGTGGTCCTCTTTGACTATAAAACAGTGGAACATCTGTTGGACGTCAACTGTCACGGCAATTGGTTTCTTCCTGAACCGCATCAACACTCCTACAAGGTTGTTCGTTAGATTTGGACCGGTTAGAAGAACGTTATTTAAAGAGGTTCCCTGGAACTGGGTGCTTGAGTCAAAGACTATTCTGATTTGCCCCGGGTTACGAGGATGGTAGACTCCAAAGGATGGAAGGTACCAGCATTCTTCACCTTCCTTAAGGTCTGATGCAGGTTCAGCGTGAAGGTTATCTAAAAGCTTCTGCATAAATGCTAGAAAGTGCTCTTGCATCTCAGGTTTGTTACAGAGAGTTTTCTTAAGTGCAGCAAATCTGGTTAATCCCCCTGGCGGTATTCCCGAGTCTGACTCGGGGTTAAATTTTCATGCTACGATCGGTAACCCCGAGTCTGACTCGGGCTCGCCTCGCAGCATCCACAGACAGGGTTTACTTACCTTGTTCCTGGATCCGGCGATGCATCCACGCTGTGTGAGCGAGCGGGTGCTCGCTCAATTCACACAGTGTCCCCGTGTGCTGCCGAGCTCCGTTCCCTGCGACGTTACGACGCACGGGGCGGAGAAACGGCGCCATATTCAAAAATGTAAACAAACACATTACATACAGTATACTGTAATCTTAAAGATTACAGTACTGTATGTAAAAAAATACACACCCCCCTTGTCCCTAGTGGTCTGCCCTGTGCCCTGCATGTACTTTTACATAATAAGTGTTCTTTCTCCCTGCAAACTGTAGATTGCCCATAGCAACTAAAAGTGTCCCTTTATGTCAAAAATTGTTTTAGAGTAGCTAAAAAATAGCGATAATAAATCAGAATCACTTGCAGAATTTAGCGATAGCGATTTGTGGGGAAATTCGTCATAAAACAAAAAATAATGACAGAAAAAATTCTGCAACTGAGCAAATTTCAGTGATTTTGATTTGATGACATTATTGAATAATTTTTACTATAATTATATTATTATTTGTTATAATTATTTGTAATTATTTATTATATTATAATTTAAAAAAAATTTTTTTTTTAAATCATACTCGGGATGCCTATTAGACTCATGTTTGATTAGATTTAAGTGAGTTATTCCTAAGAATTACAAGCCTACAGTATTAAACGCCAAATTTTCTTGCAAATAATGGTACCGCTTTCAGCACCTAAATTCTGAAAGAATCATACCGCCAGGGAGGTTAAAGCTTGTCCTCGATTGTTAGGGAGAGTAAGCCTTGGTACTCGGAAGGGTAATGGGGCTACCCAACTGTTGGAATTGTCCTTAAAGAACTCTTCATTCATAATCTTGATGAACTCCTTGTCTTCGACTGAAGGGGCAATCTTGTTGTCATAGCAAGTAGTCTGGTACACTGAATCACCAAGGTCCTTCTGAGAAGTGAGCTTGCACTTTATAACTTGGAGTGCTTGATATGGAACTTCGTTTTTTAAATCAAGTCTTTCCTTCACATAATAATGCGATGGACATTTCATCGATCGATAGACAACATTGGTTTTGTAGGAAGCTACACCCAAGAGCTTGTGAGATTGATCTAAACAGACTTCTCCTATTATCACCCATCCAAGATCAAGTTTCTGGGCCTGAGGAGCATCGTCTTGACCGTTAAATAACTGTTTTATTTTATGCACTCTAAGAACGTCTCTTCCTAGTAGAATTCAAATCTTAACATTCTTGTTAAGTGATGGAATGTAGTCAGCAATGTGGCTCAAATGGGGGTGATGACGTGCAACCTCTGGTGTGGGGATTTCTTCTCTGTTGTTCGGTAGCTGATCACATTCGATTAGAGTTGGAAGAGGAAACTCTATGTCCTCATATTCTGATGCCACTATGAAGCCATGGGCTCTTCTTCCAGAAGTATTGATCTTTCCTGCACATGTCTGCAAGGTATAGAACCAGGCCTCTCCATGAATGTTGAATAGGTCAAAGAATTCTCAAGAAGAGGATTATCAGAGTTGATTTTCTAAAGTGCCACATCCAAATGAGAAATCAAAAAGAATAAAGGCAAAGCCCCCTAGTCGGACTTTAAAGGCACTGTGGTGTGTCAAATGTAGTTAGAGAAAACATAGTATTACAATATAATTTATTGAAGAAGTATCAGATAAAAGTTGATTACATGATCTATAACAAATACAAAAAATACAAAATAATGAAATATAGTTCAACATATATTGCTGTGTGATGTGATGCCCTGTGTGGTCCCGACGTTTCAGGGAGACATAGGGGCTGATTTACCAAGCCTGTGCGCCAAGACTCATGGTGCACAAGCAGGAGTAAACCTGTTTTTGACATTTACCAAAGAAACACGCTGCTAGTGCAGCGTGTTTCCTCATTTACTAAAGTGCCTAATGCGCCCAGAAGAGGGCGCACAGCACGCCAGTACAGAGCTGGCGTGCGGCATTTAGTTATGTAAACATCGGGGATTCGGGCGGGAGTTTATGAGGGGAGGGAGGGGGGTGATGCAGGGGAAGTGTAGTGACATGTGTTTAAACTTGTGTGGCGGGCCGATTTGAAAGGGAAAGTGACTTTTGGGACCCGATCCCCGGGCGCTTGCAAAGTACGCTAGAACCTCGGAAGGTTCACTTGCATACTGGGCATGCGCAGAGGGAAAAATCGGAGCTCACCGCGCGCCTCTTCAGAACGCCGGGAAATCCTTGGTAAATACCAGGCGGCGTAGCAGTGTTTGCACTGCCTGGAGCGGCGTACGGCAAGCTCCGAGCTGTTCTCGGGCTGCGCTGACACTGAAGGGGAACTCCGCGCCAAATTTCAAATGTGAAACCGGCGCGGCTTCCCCCCCAGGGGTACAATAGGCTCTCCGGCTTGGTCCGGAACGTGAGGGGTTAACCCACGCCAAAATCGGCGTGGGGTTCCCCCCCAGATCCGTACCAAGCCCTCATCCCAGGCATGCAGTCTGGCCGGACAGGAATGGGGGTGGGGACGAGCGAGCGGCCCCCCCCCTCCTGAGCCGTACCAGACCACATGCCCTCGACATGGGGGAGTGTGTGCTTTGGGGGAGGGGGGCGCTGCCCCCCCACCCCAAAGCACTCTTGTCCCCATGTCGAACGGGACAAGAGCCTCTTCCCGACAACCCTAGCCATTGGTTGTCGGGGTATGCGGGCGGGAGCCAATCAGAATCTGGGAGCCCCGTTTAATAATGTGGCCCCCAGATTTCGGGCCCCCACCCTATGTGAATGAGTATGGGGTACATCGTACCCCTACCCATTCACCTGGTGAAGGTGGTTTGAACTTTGAGGGTCTTCTGCCGCCGCCCCCTTCGAATTTTTCGGCCTGGACGGGGGTCGCACATCCCATCCAGGACTTGGACGTGGCGGGCTTCTCGTCGCTGTCTTCTGCCGCTGCCCCCTTCACCACGAAGCTCCGTGCTTGTTTGATGAGGGCAGCGGGCTTCCGTCGTCTTCTCCGGGGCGAGGGTCGTACATCCCACCCCGGATTTCCTCGCCGGCTTCTGCCTGGCTCCTACTGGGGGCCAGGCCTTCTTTTGCCGTCTTCCGCCGGAGGGCGCCACTCTCCGGGCTTCTCGACGTTGTCTTCCGCCGCGGGGGCCAGGCCTTCTTCTTTGCCGCCCCCTTCGATTTTTTCGGCCTGGACGGGGGTCGCACATCCCATCCAGGACTTGGACGTGGCGGGCTTCTCGTCGCCGTCTTCTGCCGCTGCCCCCTTCACCACGAAGCTCCGTGCTTGTTTGATGAGGGCAGCGGGCTTCCGTCGTCTTCTCCGGGGCGAGGGTCGTACATCCCACCCCGGATTTCGTCGCCGTCTTCTGCCGCTGCCCCCTTCACCACGAAGCTCCGTGCTTGTTTGATGAGGGCAGCGGGCTTCCGTCGCAGTCTTCCGCCGCGGGGTGACACTCGCGGGCTTCTTCTTCCATTCGATGTTGACACGGCGAGGTCCGGCGCTGAAATGCCTTCTGAGCGGCGGGCAAGGACTTATATTGGCATTGGGCGTGGGCGTGGTTATGCCAACATGTGACCTTAACCCATGTGACAGTGATGTCACGTCACATCACTGTCACATGGGTTAAGGTCACATGTTGGCATAACCACGCCCACGCCCAATGCCAATATAAGTCCTTGCCCGCCGCTCAGAAGGCATTTCAGCGCCGGACCTCGCCGTGTCAACATCGAATGGAAGAAGAAGCCCGCGAGTGTCACCCCGCGGCGGAAGACTGCGACGGAAGCCCGCTGCCCTCATCAAACAAGCACGGAGCTTCGTGGTGAAGGGGGCAGCGGCAGAAGACGGCGACGAAATCCGGGGTGGGATGTACGACCCTCGCCCCGGAGAAGACGACGGAAGCCCGCTGCCCTCATCAAACAAGCACGGAGCTTCGTGGTGAAGGGGGCAGCGGCAGAAGACGGCGACGAGAAGCCCGCCACGTCCAAGTCCTGGATGGGATGTGCGACCCCCGTCCAGGCCGAAAAAATCGAAGGGGGCGGCAAAGAAGAAGGCCTGGCCCCCGCGGCGGAAGACAACGTCGAGAAGCCCGGAGAGTGGCGCCCTCCGGCGGAAGACGGCAAAAGAAGGCCTGGCCCCCAGTAGGAGCCAGGCAGAAGCCGGCGAGGAAATCCGGGGTGGGATGTACGACCCTCGCCCCGGAGAAGACGACGGAAGCCCGCTGCCCTCATCAAACAAGCACGGAGCTTCGTGGTGAAGGGGGCAGCGGCAGAAAACGGCGACGAGAAGCCCGCCACGTCCAAGTCCTGGATGGGATGTGCGACCCCCGTCCAGGCCGAAAAAATCGAAGGGGGCGGCAAAGAAGAAGGCCTGGCCCCCGCGGCGGAAGACAACGTCGAGAAGCCCGGAGAGTGGCGCCCTCCGGCGGAAGACGGCAAAAGAAGCCCTGGCCTCGTGCGGAGCCAGGCAGAAGCGGAGGAGCCCGAGGTGGGGCGACACCCCCGTTGTTCTCCGCTGTTTTCGGCCGGCCCCCCCCGGATGTAAAAGAGCTTTGTTTGGGGTAGGGGGCCTGGCCGACCATGGCGGAGAGCATCGGTGGGGGTCTCTCTCCCCGGCGGAAGGCGGCGGCGAAGACCGGGGGGGGGGTAGGTGTACCCCCCCGGCGGAAGGCGGCGGCGAAGACCGGTGCGGGGCTGGAGCCCCCCCGGCAGAAAACGTCTGGAAGACCGAGGGGCTCCGCCCCCGTTGTTCTCTGCTTCTTTCGGCCGGCCCCCCCCGGATCTGAAAGAGCTTATTTTGGGGTGGGGGCCTGGCTGGACATGGCGGAGATCATCGGTGGGTGTCCCCCCCCGGCAGAAGACGGCGAAGCCCGGGGCCCAATGGGCTGGTGGTGGGGGGTCCCGGCAGAAGACCCCCGGAGCTGACTAATAAATTATTTTTTTCTGTGTGTTTTTTTTTGTTTACACTTTTCCACCCGGTGAATGGGTAGGGGTACGATGTACCCCATACTCATTCACATAGGGTGGGGGGCCAGAATCTGGGGGCCCCCTTAATATAGGGGGCTCTCAGATTCTGATAAGCCCCCCGCCCGCATACCCCGACAACCAACGGCCAGGGTTGTCGGGAAGAGGCTCTTGTCCCTTTCGACATGGGGACAAGAGTGCTTTGGGGTGGGGGGGCAGTGCCCCCCTCCCCCACAGCACACACTCCCCCATGTCGAGGGCATGTGGTCTGGTACGGCTCAGGAGGGGGGGGGGCGCTCGCTCGTCCCCACCCCCATTCCTGTCCGGCCAGACTGCGTGCCTGGGAGAAGGGTTTGGTCTGGATCTGAGGGGGAACCCCACGCCGTTTTTTGGCGTGGGTTTAACCCCTTATGTTCCAGATCAAATCTAAGAGCCTGTTGTGCACCAGAAGGGGGAACCCCACGCCGTTTTTTTTTTGTAATTTGGGGTGGAGTTCCCCTTTATCCCGGTCCTGTCAGGGGGGGGGGGGGAATGCCTGCTCGTCTGTCCCTACAATGTATGAACAGCGATCTGTCATTTCCCCTACACAGTCCCACCCCCTTTACAGTTAGAACACACCCAGGTAACATAATCAACCCCTTCCGCGCCCCTAGTGTTAACCCCTTCCCTGCCAGTGTCATTTTTATAGTAAGCAATGCATTGATATACCATTGCTCGCTACAAAAATGCCAAATCTCACAAAAATGTGTCCGCCACAATGTCGCATTAGACAGAAAAAACAAATGATAGCCACCATTACTAGTAAAACAAAAAATTATTCAAAAAAAACCCATAAGACCAACCCCTACTTAGAACTTTTGCCCAAACCAATCAAACGCTTATTGTGATTTTTTGCAACCAAAAAGATGTCCAAGAATACTTATCGGCCTAAACTGAGGGCAAACATTTTTTGAATATATTTTGGGGGAGATTTATTATAGCAAACCGTAAAAAAGATGTTTTTTTAGTTACCAAATTGTCGCTATATTTTTGGGTCAAGCAAAAATATGAAAAAACGCAGAGGTGATCAAATACCACCAACAAAAATAAAAAAAAAAAATTTTTAGGGGGGGGGGGGGAGGATGAGGACGCCCAATTTTTTGGGGGGCCACGTCGCACAACCACGCAATTGTCAGTCAAAATGACGCAGTGTTGAAATGCAAAAAATGGCCCCGTCAGTGACCAGTAATATGCTCTGGGGCTCAAGTGGTTACAAATTAAGAATACACTAAAGTTAGCCCAATTTATGGCCATAATGTGAAAGATGATGTTACACCGAGTAAATAGATACCCAACATGTTACACTTTAATATTGCACACACTCATGGAATGGCGCCAAACTTCAGTACTTGAAAAAACCCATAGGCAACGCTTTTTTATGTGTTTCAGGTTACCAGTTTAGATTTACAGAGGAGCTCTAGTGCTACAAGTATTGCTCTCGCTCTAACGTACGCTATGATACCTCACATGTGGGGTTTGAACGGGGGTTCAATATGTGGGCGGGGCTTACACATTTAAGGCCCGCCCCCATATATGGAAACATTCTTCAAACCACACATGTGAGGTATCATAGCGTGCGTAACAGCAAGAGGAATATTTATAGCACTAGACCTCATCTGTAAATCTAAACTGGTAACCGGAAACAATAAAAATGCTGCTTGTTCCCTTCTGACTGCGAGCTACTAGGGACAGGGGCGTTTAAATTATTACTATTTAGGTTTGTTACGTAAAAATTCTATAAGACCTCCCGTTCAGCTTGTAAAGCATCACTTCATGGGGACCAAAAAAAAATTTAACACCTCTAATGCTTTCATCCGCCATTGCAGATTTGATTCTGGTACTGCATTTCGAGTGAACTGGGCATGCTCGAACAGTTAGAAAAAGAAGTTGGAAGTTTCATCCTGAAAATGACTTGCATCTTTCTGAGCATGCTCAGAAAGCTCTTTTTTTGGCTTAGTAATTTAAGGACATCCTTAACAGGTGTAAGCAGTTCCAAGTGCACACAAACTAGAGGCTGACATTTCTTCATGTGTTTCCAATTGGTTCATTAGCACACATGTTATAAAAAGCGTGGATACTGCACGTGTCAGCTGCCCCTCAGAGGGGGCAGATTTGCTGGCTGGAAGGAATGGCGGAGTGAAACAGAGATGTTTTGGAGCAAGTTTTGTATTTTTTGATGTTTTCTCTGCTACATAATTTTGCTAAATGTTTCTCAAGATGTTAATGACTAATGTTTTAATCCTGTGGGTCTATCCTGTTATTTCAAAAGCATGATTTATTTTCCAATGACTGTGAAATAAACGTTGGTCTTTTTTGTTTTTAGGTGTTTGTATATATTTTTGGTGTGTTTATTTGTAATTTTTTTTTTGCTTTCCTTGTTTTGTGGACCAATAAAATTACTTTCAAATTTTGAAGTTTGTTTTGTGATATTTTTTTCATGCTATGGATTTCAACCGCTGCAGCTGAACTAGTTTGGGCCTAAACCATCAAGTGTGATTTGTCTCTAAGATCTTTCCTGGTGTGTATGCATGAAATGTTTAGTCACCAGAAAAGGAAGGACAAAGCGGTAAGTATTGTTTCCTAGAACTGATGTCCAGACTGACTTTTTAAAGCACATGTGCAAGATGTAGGAAAAGCTGCAAACAGGGCCTGTTGGAGGGGGGGGGGGGTGGTGTGTTTTTTTTGGACAGGCTTGAAGTGCTGATTTACAGCGCTGTGCTTGAAACTAGCACAAGACAATCCTATTCTAATTGTGGGTTGTTTGAGGGAAGCCAATTGAGTGTTAGAACCCCTGCTAGTGTTTTTAGGTTGGGCTTTGTGTCCCTTTTCCTAAAATTGGCTTCACTTCCTGTCACACAGCTGAACAGGAAGTGAGGTTAAAACCCTACCAATGGTCTTTTCTTCGGGGCACAGGTCAATCTAACTAGTGTCACCATTAAGCAAATTGCACTGCAGTGTACACCCCAAATGATTGGTTACTTTGGGGTTTAGTAAAGGCAAAGGCGCTCTGCAGTAGAAGCGTAGGCAATGAAAATCAGAAGGGAAGCACTGATGGTTTTTACTTCCAATCCCGCCAAGTTTTGAGTTTTCTTCCTTGCTTGTCCACTTGTAGTGCAAAGTGGATTTGCCTTTAGTAAATGGACCCCAAAGTCCAAGATTCCTACTAATTTGGGGTGTACACAGCAAAATGCCATTTCCAAAATGGGAAACTATTTATATTGATCTGTGTGTCCCCAACAAAACATTACTCAGGTGTTTCCCTCACTTCCTGTTTGGCTGTGTGGCAGGAAGTGAATGAATTAAGTAGAAAGTGACAACATTTGTGAGGTGTCTTTACCCTATCAGGGGTGCAGGCATCCCCAAAACAAACATGAAAATAGTTGATTTAACATTGGGTGGTGTTTGTGGGGGTCCCTAACACACATTCATACATATTAGCAACGCTGGATCGTGGCCTATTGGCATGGTTATATTTTCTTAAGCCTCTCAATAAAATGATCTGAAATTTGGGGTTAAACTGGAACAATAATCATCACTTTTATTTTTTGGATTTCTTTCATTTTGGATAGAGTTGGTGGGGGGGGGGGGGGGTTAGAAGCTCTGTCAGTTTATTTTGTATTATCCCTGTCCGTTTGGGGAGATTGGCCTTCACTTCCTGCCCCATAGCCAAACAGGAAGTGATCGAAAAAGTAGGCAAATTAAGGGCCCCCCCAAGTCCCCCCCCACAGAACTTGTGTGTGTCCCCTGAAAATTCCTGGGTGGGTCATAAAAAAACAGGGTGTGGCCTTGACAGGAAGGGTGGGTCATTTTTCTATTAGGGGGGTGCCAAAATTTGGTCAGGCCTAGGGAAGCACAAAACCTAAATATCCTACTGCATATTAGGGCTTATTTAGACAGGATCCAATTTACAGCATGTTTTTAGATTGTGGGAGGAAACCCGGACAGGGAGAACATGCAAACTCCAGGCAGATAGTGTCACGGGCGGGATTCGAACCAGCAACCCTTTTGCTGCTAGGTGAACATGCTACACACTACGCTACTGTGCTGAACGAACATGATTGCAGCTGAAAGCATGAGATGTTTTTTTTTTTACCAATTCCATGATTTCCAGCCTGGAGGACAGATGTGGGGTCTAATTGACCCCGCCTTTCTCTATAAAGAGGACCTGTCACACACTAGTCCTATTACAAGGGATGTTTACATTCCTTGTAATAGGAAGAAAAGTGAAAAATAATACAAACAAAGGGACAAACAAGTGCAAAAAATAAAATATTAAGTAAAAAAATAAAATAACAAAGGAATTTAAATGCTCCTGTCCCTAGTAGCTCGCACTCAGAAGCGAACACGCATGCAAGTCCCACCCACATATGTAAACATCCTTCAAACCCCACATGTGAGGTATCATAGCGTGCGTTAGAGCGAGAGCAATAATGTTAGCACTAGACCTCCTCTGTAACTCAAAAGTGGTAACCTGAGAAAAAAAGTCAAGCGTTGCCTATGGAGATTTTTTATAACGAAGTTTAGCGCCATTCCATGAGTGTGCGCAATATGAAAGCGTGACAAGTTAGGTATCTATTTACTCGGTGTAACATCATCTTTTACCTTATCCCTAAAAATTGGCCTAGCTTTACTGCTTTCTTATTTTGTCATTCATGAAACAGGTTTTTTTTTGGAAAGCCAAAAAAAAAAAAAAACGTTAGAACATTTTTGGCACAAATACTGTTGGAAATGTGTCCGAAAAAATGGCCGCCACTTTATTCCCTAGGGTGTTTGTTAATAAAATATATATAATGTTTGGGGGTCCTGAGTAAGTTTCAAGGAAGAAAATATAATTGTTACATGAAGGAGAGAAGTGCCAGAATAGGCGCGGTATGGAAGTGGTTAAAGTGCACCAATAAAAGTGAAAAATTCCTTGAAATTTCGTACCATGGGGGGGGGGGAGGCAATTAGGGGCGCCATCAGGAATTATGGGGCCCCTTACACAGCTTCAGGCATGGGCCCCCTGGAGCAGAGAATAGGGGGGGGGGGTGCCGCCTGATATTAAGAAGGGGGGGGGGCTGCCGCAATTTGATAAGCGGGGGGTTCCTTTACTAAAAAATACATATAGAAAAATATATATTAAAAAGGGTGGTAGCCATCCGGGGGCCCTGGGGACCACTGGGCCCTTTAATAAAAAGAAACTTCTGGGCTCTTTAATGAAAAATAAATTACAATATCTACATATATAAAATAATAAAAAAGGGGGTTGCCTTGGGAGCTCTGGGCCCTTTAATAAAAAATAACTACCAAAAATCTAAAAAAAAAATAACATTGGGTGGGAGCTGTGGTGGCTCAACGTGAATGGCACTGCGCTGACAAGCCGTTCACCTCTGCAGCCAAGGGTTCGGATCCCGGTCTCGGCTACATATGAATTGAGTTTGGTGGTGTCAGCCCGGCTCCCGGTGGGTGTGCTATGCAAGGTACGCCTGTGCTTAGTATGCCCACCCCCCCCCCCCAAAAAAAACACCACACTTGCACACACTTTGGCCATGAGGTCTCCTAAAATAAAGGGAGGCGAAGGACCTACAGGGCTGGCTGGGTGGGCTACACTCCTTCATAGGGGGAGTCCCTCTGTCCCATCGGGCTCCCAAGTGTAGCAGGTGGGGTGAGTGGGAGGCCCCCCTCACACCCACCATTGCCACCGGGGCCATGGAGAAGGATGGCGATTGCAAGTCCAGCTCCTCTCTCTCTCGACTTCACGCACAAAATACACTTTAAAAAAGAAATTAAAGTAAAAAGTAACAAACCTGGGGAAAATGTTTATAACATTTTTAGAAGCAAAAAGGTTGTCATCTGGGGCCCTCTGGGAGCTTTCAAAATTATATTATATATATATATGTTTAAAAAATAACCAAAAAATATATCATATGTTTTTTTTTTTTTTTTTTTTGTAAAGGTGGGGGGTTGTCATCTGGAGCCCTGGGATCTCCGGGCCACTGGGGACCAGGCCACTGGGGACCTCCAGACCCCTAAACCAAAACATTGGCCCTTTAATAACAACAAATTTGGGGGGTTGCCACCCGGGGCCCTGGGGACCTCCAGACTGCAAAAAAATATTAAATTCCAAAAATTGGCCCTTTAATAAAAAATCCTACAAAAACCAACTAACAAATATATATACAAAAAAAAAAAGAGGGGGGTTACCATCTGGGGCACTGGGGGGCCTCCAGGCATCTGGGCACCTCCGGACCCCCGGGCCCCTTACAGGTGTACAGGGCCGCCATCATGAATTTTGGGGCCCCTTACACAGCTTCAGGCATGGGCCCCCTGGAGCAGAGAACCGGGGGGGGGGGGTGCTGCCGTATGAAATTGAGAAGCGGGGGGGGGGGTGGTGCCGCAAATTGAGGAGCGGGGGGGCCCTTTACAAAAATTTTGACAGAAATAAGAAATAAAGAAAAATATATATAAAAAAGGGGGGTAGCCATCCGGGGCCCTGGGGACCTCTGTGCTCTTTATCAAATAAAAATACAAAAGAGAGAAAATACATATATATATATTTTTTAAATATAACATTTATCGAAAAAAAGTTAAAAAACAAGGGGGTAGCCTTCCAGGGCCCTGGGGACCTCTGGGCCCTTTCCTTAAAAAAAAAAAAAACAAATATATTTAAAAAATATATATTTTTTTTTAAATATATATATTTTATTTAAAAAAAAGGGCTTGCCATCTGGGGCCCTTAGTGGCCTCCGGGCCCCTGGGGACCTTCGGAGCCCTTAAACAAAAAAAAAAAAAAAAAATAGTTTTTTTTGTTTTAGGGTGGTTCCCATCCGGGCCCCTGGGGGCCCCTGGGGACCCCCGGGCGGTGTAATGCCTGTACCCCCCTAATGGCGGCCCTGCAGGTGTACTGCCTGTACCCCCCTGATGGCGGCCCTGGGTGTAATGTCAGCATGTGAAAAATGACATTCTGAAGGAAAAAAGCCATTTAAAACTGACTCGCGGCTATAATGAATTGTCAGCTCTTGGAATTTGCAGGAGAATTCATTCATTAAAAACACCAAAAAAAAAGCGTGGGGGTCCCCCCAAATTCAATAACCAGACCCTTTAGGTCTGGTATGGATATTAAGGGGAACCCCGCCATCAATTTTTAAAAAAAATGACGTGGGGTTCCCCCCAAATATCCATAACCAGACCCTTCAGGTCTGGTGTGGAATTTAAGGGGAACTCCACTCCAAATAAAAAAAAAAATGGCGTGGAGTCCCCCCTAAAATCCACACCAGACCCCTTATCCGAGCACGTTGACCTGGCCGGCCGCAGAAAAGAGGGGGGGACAGAGCGCGGCCCCCCCCCTCTCCTGAACCGCACCATGGCCACATGCCCTCAACATTGGGAGGGTGTTTTGGGGTGCCCCCCAAAACACCTTGTCCCCATGTTGATGAGGACAAGGGTCTCTTCCCCACAACCCTTGCCCGGTGGTTGTGGGGGTCTGCGGGCAGGAGGCTTATCGAAATCTGGAAGACCCCTTTAACAAAGGGGCCCCCCAGATCCCGGCCCCCCCCCTGTGTGAAATGGTAATGGGGTACCTTGTACCTCTACCATTTCACGAGAAAAAAAATGTAAAGGGTTAAAAACGACAAGAGCCGGTTTTTGACAAGTCCTTTATTATCTTCTTTCTTCTTTCCTTCGGGTTTCTTCTTCCTCCTCCTTCTTCTTCCTCTGCTTCTGTCTTGGGTCTTCTATTCCCGCATCTTGCCCGGCGTGTTCTTCCATCTTCTTCCGCTGTCCTTCTCGTCCGCATCTTCTCCTTCTTCTTCGCCGGAGGCGCCGCTTCCAATTGAAATCCCCGCTGTCTGCCGGACCACGCCCCCCCCCTCTGACGTCTCGGGCAAGCTCTTAGGAGTGTGCTGCAAGTGCGTCCGAGGGGGGCGTGGTCACATGTCAGAGGGCGGCCAATTCAATTTGAAGCTCGTGCGCGGCTTTTTCTTTGCCAGAGTCGCCGCTTCCAATTGAATTGCCCGCTTTCTGGAACATGTGACCACGCCCCCCTCTGACGCACTGGCACCACACGGGGACTTTCCTAAGAGCTTGCCCGTGGCGTCAGAGGGGGGGCGTGGTCCGGCAGACAGCGGGGATTTCAATTGGAAGCGGCCGCTCCGGCGAAGAAGAAGAAGGAGAAGATGCGGACGAGAAGGACAGCGGAAGAAGATGGAAGAACACGCCGGGCAAGATGCGGGAATAGAAGACCCAAGACAGAAGCAGAGGAAGAAGAAGGAGGAGGAGGAAGAAACCCGAAGGAAAGAAGAAAGAAGATAATAAAGGACTTGTCAAAAACCGGCTCTTGTCTTTTTTAACCCTTTACATTTTTTTTCTCGTGAAATGGTAGAGGTACAAGGTACCCCATTACCATTTCACACAGGGGGGGGGGCCGGGATCTGGGGGGCCCCTTTGTTAAAGGGGTCTTCCAGATTTCGATAAGCCTCCTGCCCGCAGACCCCCACAACCACCGGGCAAGGGTTGTGGGGAAGAGACCCTTGTCCTCATCAACATGGGGACAAGGTGTTTTGGGGGGCACCCCAAAACACCCTCCCAATGTTGAGGGCATGTGGCCTGGTGCGGTTCAGGAGAGGGGGGGGGCCGCGCTCTGTCCCCCCCTCTTTTCTGCGGCCGGCCAGGTCAACGTGCTCGGATAAGGGGTCTGGTGTGGATTTTAGGGGGGACTCCACGCCATTTTTTTTTTAAATTGACGGCGGGGTTCCCCTTAATATCCATACCAGACCTAAAGGGTCTGGTTATTGAATTTGGGGGGACCCCCACGTCATTTGAATAATTATTTTAAATTTCGTACCATGGGGGGGGGGGGGAATGTCAGCAGGTGAATAAAGTGCACTTTTCCTGCGGTTAGAAATATGTCTTTGCACAAAATGACATTCTGAAAAAAAAAAAAAAAAAAAAAAGCCATTTAAAACTGACTCGCGGCTATAATGAATTGTCGGCTCCCGGCAATTGCAGGAGAATTCATTCATTAAAAAAAGGGAAAAAAAAAGCGTGGGTGTCCCCCCAAATTCAATAACCAGACCCTTTAGGTCTGGTATGGATATTAAGGGGAACCCCGCCGTCAATTTATTAAAAAAATGACGTGGGGTTCCCCCCAAATATCCATAACCAGACCCTTCGGGTCTGGTGTGGAATTTAAGGGGAACTCCACCCCAAATGTAAAAAATAAATGGCGTGGAGTCCCCCCTAAAATCCACACCAGACCCCTTATCCGAGCACGTTGACCTGGCCGGCCGCAGAAAAGAGGGGGGGACAGAGCGCGGCCCCCCCCCTCTCCTGAACCGCACCAGGCCACATGCCCTCAACATTGGGAGGGTGTTTTGGGGTGCCCCCCAAAACACCTTGTCCCCATGTTGATGAGGACAAGGGTCTCTTCCCCACAACCCTTGCCCGGTGGTTGTGGGGGTCTGCGGGCGGAAGGCTTATCGAAATCTGGAAGACCCCTTTAACAAAGGGGCCCCCCAGATCCCGGCCCCCCCCCTGTGTGAAATGGTAATGGGGTACCTTGTACCTCTACCATTTCACGAGAAAAAAAATGTAAAGGGTTAAAAAAGACAAGAGCCGGTTTTTGACAAGTCCTTTATTATCTTCTTTCTTCTTTCCTTCAGGTTTCTTCTTCCTCCTCCTTCTTCTTCCTCTGCTTCTGTCTTGGGTCTTCTATTCCCGCATCTTGCCCGGCGTGTTCTTCCATCTTCTTCCGCTGTCCTTCTCGTCCGCATCTTCTCCTTCTTCTTCTTCTTCGCCGGAGCGGCCGCTTCCAATTGAAATCCCCGCTGTCTGCCGGACCACGCCCCCCCCTCTGACGCCACGGGCAAGCTCTTAGGAAAGTCCCCGTGTGGTGCCAGTGCGTCAGAGGGGGGCGTGGTCACATGTTCCAGAAAGCGGGCAATTCAATTGGAAGCGGCGACTCTGGCAAAGAAAAAGCCGCGCACGAGCTTCAAATTGAATTGCCCGCCCTCTGACATGTGACCACGCCCCCCTCGGACGCACTTGCAGCACACTCCTAAGAGCTTGCCCGTGGCGTCAGAGGGGGGGGCGTGGTCCGGCAGACAGCGGGGATTTCAATTGGAAGCGGCGCCTCCGGCGAAGAAGAAGAAGGAGAAGAAGATGCGGACGAGAAGGACAGCGGAAGAAGATGGAAGAACACGCCGGGCAAGATGCGGGAATAGAAGACCCAAGACAGAAGCAGAGGAAGAAGAAGGAGGAGGAAGAAGAAACCCGAAGAAAAGAAGAAAGAAGATAATAAAGGACTTGTCAAAAACCGGCTCTTGTCTTTTTTAACCCTTTACATTTTTTTTCTCGTGAAATGGTAGAGGTACAAGGTACCCCATTACCATTTCACACAGGGGGGGGGCCGGGATCTGGGGGGCCCCTTTGTTAAAGGGGTCTTCCAGATTTCGATAAGCCTCCTGCCCGCAGACCCCCACAACCACCGGGCAAGGGTTGTGGGGAAGAGACCCTTGTCCTCATCAACATGGGGACAAGGTGTTTTGGGGGGCACCCCAAAACACCCTCCCAATGTTGAGGGCATGTGGCCTGGTGCGGTTCAGGAGAGGGGGGGGGCCGCGCTCTGTCCCCCCCTCTTTTCTGCGGCCGGCCAGGTCAACGTGCTCGGATAAGGGGTCTGGTGTGGATTTTAGGGGGGACTCCACGCCATTTTTTTTTTAATTTGGAGTGGAGTTCCCCTTAAATTCCACACCAGACCCGAAGGGTCTGGTTATGGATATTTGGGGGGAACCCCACGTCATTTTTTTTTTAAATTGACGGCGGGGTTCCCCTTAATATCCATACCAGACCTAAAGGGTCTGGTTATTGAATTTGGGGGGACCCCCACGCTTTTTTTTTTCCTTTTTTTAATGAATGAATTCTCCTGCAATTGCCGGGAGCCGACAATTCATTATTGCCGCGAGTCAGTTTTAAATGGCTTTTTTCCTTTGAAAAATGACATTTTGTGCAGAGACAGTTCTAACCACGGGAAACATGCGCTTTTTCACATGCTGACATTAGAGACCCCCATAGTACGAAATTTAAAGGAAAATTACACTTTTATTATTGCACTTTTAGCATTATTAAAATCACTGCTCCCGAAAAAACGGCCGTTTTAAAAAATAAAAAAAGCATTGGTACATGTCCCCTGGGGCAGGACTGAGGTCCCCAAACACTTTTTAGGACAAAACTTGCAGATTAGCCTTTAAAATTCACTATTAAGATTTCCCCCATAGACTTATACAGGGAGTTCGGCGGCGGCTTTAGTTATCAATCACATCGCGCTGCTGCTGCCGCCGGTTCATGCGCCTAATTAGGGATTCATCCAGCGCACTAATTAAGGCATGTACCGGCGCAGCGCAGAGTCATTAGTAAATCAGCCCCATAGTCCCTTTCTTCAGGGGTATTCCAGGATTCACAGCTCTAAAAATGTATGGGAAATGATCAGGATAATCAGGATAATCCTAATAATGTTGATGATGTTGTTATATAGATTAATACTGAAGTACTTACAGTGAACTGTATGGTACTTCAAGTCAGTAGATCATGTATTTAAAAGCATGGGTTTCCGGATTATCCGAGTCTGCTGGCCTGGCCACTGACGACAGAGCAGAATTGTGAGCAGGGTGTGTTGTTGCCAGATATAAATATGCTGCTGGAATCAGAGGACATTGGAGCCTAAAGTTGTAATGATGTGTGTTAATATTTATGGACATAGTTGTAATAATAAAATGTGAAATAAATTGTGTTTTATAACATTTGTTATAGATCATGTAATCAACTTTTATCTGATACTTCTTCAATAAATTATATTGTAATACTATGTTTTCTCTAACTACATTTGACACACCACAGTGCCTTTAAAGTCCGACTAGGGGGCTTTGCCTTTATTCTTTTTGAGGTCAAAGAATTCTGGACTGGCCAATGAGCCATTGCTCTGATCATCGAGTATGGCATACATTTTTGTGGAATTTTGTGGACATCCTTCAGGAAAAAACCTTACAAGACATATCTTGCTACAAGACTTGCTATGAAGCCCTTCTCCACATACCTCTGTACACCTTGTGGTTACGGGGTTGGCATGTTGCTCAGTTCTCTCCCCGCCATCATCTGATGTAGACTTGGGGTTGCTGCCAGGTGAAGGTTTCCTTTTGAACAGGTCAGAATGAAGAGTGTCCACATGTTTGGCACTGTTACACAGAGAACATCTGATGGCGATCTTACAGTCTCTAGCTAAATGATCGGAGGATGCACAACACTTGAAACTGATATTATGCTCTTTGAGATATGACTTGCGTTCTTCGATTGGCTTGTCCTTAAATGCACGGCATTTGGAGAGAGAATGTGGTGCATTATGGATAGGACACTGTTGATTAACCACTTAAGACCCGGACCAATACGCTGGTAAATGACCCAAGGTGTTTTTGCGATTCGGCACTGCGTCGCTTTAACAGACAATTGCGCGGTCGTGCGACGTGGCTCCCAAACAAAATTTGCGTCCTTTTCTTCCCACAAATAGAGCTTTCTTTTGGTGGTATTTGATCACCTCTGCGATTTTTATTTTTTGCGCTATATACAAAAATAAAGCGACATTTTTGAAAAAAAACACTATTTTTTACTTTTTGTTAAAAAAAAAATCAAATAAACTAAATTTTAGTCAAAAATTTAGGCCAAATTTATTTAGCCACATGTCTTTAGTGCGGAGACACGGGGACCTCCGCACGCCGCGGAGGGGGTCCCGATCGGACCCCCGACCCGCTACTGGGCGAGGACGTAAATTTACGCCCTTTTGCCCATCCGTGCCATTCTGTGGCCGTAAATGTGCGTGCGGAGGTCCTTAAGTGGTTAAGATTGCTTGTCTTTATCCTACCTCGGTCTTCCTCACGGAAATAGGATACCTTAAATCCTTGAATTTACTGTTGGTGGCAATACCCCTTGAAGTGGTTAAAGGAGTGGTGGTTGTATCTGCATATAAAGAAACTTGGGTCATTCTTGGATTTTGCAACCTTCGGCACGAACTCTGCAAAATAAGAAAAGGGAGGGAAGGAAACATGATGTTCATACTTATATTTTGATCCTACACTAGTCCACTTTCCCCGAAGATGACTAGGCAACCTTGTTACAATATGATTTACGCCCTGAGCAGTGTCTAAATAGCTAAGACCTGGTAAACTAGGATCTAACTTAGAAAATTCAAGTTCATGAAGGAGGTTACCTAACTCTCTAAGCTTATGATTGTCCTTAACAGAGATCTTAGGAAAGTCATTTAGTCTCTGGAAGGCAGATTCAATGACTTCGAGGCTCCCATAGTCTTGTTCTAGACGTTCCCAGGCGGCATCAAGGCCTGCCTCAAAGTTATAGATGTAAACAGATTTAAGTCTCTTTACTTGTTCTGAAGATTGTCGCCCCAACCACTTTATTAGTAAGTCGAGTTCTGCTTGAGGGTCAACGGGCAAGTTCTTGATTACCACCTTAAATGTAGATCTCCAACTCCTGTAGTTCTCTGGGCGGACATCAAATCTAATCTAATCATCAAATCTAGACAGTAAAAAAAAAAATATTGCGCTTGTTAAATACACAGAAAAGAAGCAGCGATCAAAAAAGTGTTATACCACACCAAACAATATGCAAAAGAAAATAAGATTGCGCTAAAAAATAAATCAATAAAAAAGTTAAGTGAAGTGCGTGACACAATAATATTCAGATGAATGTTAATCTTGGATAAACAGTCCACCAAAGGCAAGTTCATGAATAATCTCCACCATGTGCAAGACGATTTCACACTAGAACAGTGCCGGAAAGATAAGTGACCAAGTCCTGTCGTGACGATACGTAGGGAGGCGGCGTTCTGACGTCACCGCGCTTTTTCTCTACCCGGATACGGGCTGTGTTTTCCAAGCCGGCCGGCTTTTTTATACGCTCTGCATATCAACGATATTGTAAGTGCATTTCTACTTGCTTTTATTAACTAAAATAAGGATTTTACACTATGTGAGCCCTTTATTTCTTGCATACCCTCGGATCGCTATTGGGAGTGACTCTTATATACCCAGGATACTGACTACCTTTGGCTACCATCGATCCCAGTCTCTTACCATGCTCTTTATGATCTCCTTTAACCAGGGATCATTTTCATCTGGTAAGAGAATATATATCATTGTGGTGAAGGTTCTTAACTTTCCGGCACTGTTCTAGTGTGAAATGGTCTTGCACATGGTGGAGATTATTCATCAAATCTAGACAGTCCAGTTGTAATCGATTGTCATAGAGCCATACACTTGCCGAGATCTGCAGCGTCGATGCTTTCAGTTTTTATAGCCACAGAGGATACTGATGGTGCGCCGACGTGGACCATGGTTGGTATCTGATATTGGCTTGTAGGTGGAGAGAAAGGTGTTGCAGATGGGTTCAATCTGGGTAAGGGTCTGACGTCTGAAGGTCGTTTGAAGTTGAAGTTGGCTGTATCACAGGGGTCATAGGCGGCGTACACACGATCGGACATATCCGATGAAAACGGTCCGCGGACCATTTCCATCGGATATGTCCGATCGGGAGTTTGATCCGATGGCGTGTACACACCATCGGATCAAATTCCCCGCCGCCGGACGGCGCGGTGACGTGGCGGTGACGTTGACGCCGCCGCGTCACCGCCACGTCACCGCACCAGGAAGTAAAACACTTCCGCGCATGCGCCGAATCCATTCGGCAGCGGCGCGGCGGCGGTGGGGGCCGACATGTCTGCTGGTAAGTGTACTAACCAGCAGACATGTCGGGCGGACAGATTCCCACCGGATAGATTTCAAAGCTTGCTTTGAAATCTGTCGGGTGGAGAAATCTGTCCGCTAGCCCATACACACGAGCGGAGATGTCTGCTGAAACGGTCCATCGGACCGTTTTCAGCGGACATATCCCCTCGTGTGTACGCCGCCATAGAGTTCATCCTGTGGTCTTTCGTTGTACCCTTGTAATCTCTATTCGCATAGGGTTGTGGTGGCACGTGAGCCGCGTAGGTTGACTCACTTGATTTTGAGACATGCAGTAGTTGTGGAGTGTCTCTGTTAGCAGGAGAGTCTAGTTGACCAGCTTGATTTGGTGACGTGTTGCCTTCTGGTCCACATGCTGGATGATTATGAGAAAAATCTCCAACTGTAGGTGGGACTGTAATGTCGTGGTTCTGGGTTAAGACAAACTGTAGGGTCCTTTCAACGGGGTCTAGACAAGCAGCCAACCTGGGACAATCTGCTCCTTTTTCTTCCAATAGGGCTTGTTCCAAGACAGATAATTCCGCCAAGGCTACTTCTTTTTCTCTATTCTTCTGAAGGATTTCTAGCTGAGCCTCTGTTTCTGCTTGAATGCGTTTAGCTTATGCTTTGATGGCTGCTTCTCTTTCAGAACAGACGGCTTGAACCTGGGCAGCCTCAACCTTCTAAAGAGCTTTGACTATTTGGTCAGTGTTGACCTTACAGAGCAGGACCGCAGTGACTTAGAAGAGGATTTTCCTGAGTGTTTGGAAGAAGCAGAATAACAGGATGTAGTTTAATGTAGCTGTGCTAATCTACCTTCTATCTGTGCCTTTGCTTCAAGATATGTGCTATGCCTCTGCTGGTCAGTTGAAGTAAAGTCCTTTAATTCCACTGCAGATTCTTCTATTTTGGAATGTGACAATAGGGAATAGTACTTCTCAGAATGTCTTTTATAATTCTCAAATGCCTTCTTAACCCTTGAGAGAGCAGTGTTCAATTGCTCAGAATTGTTGCTAGTTTCATTAATGGTTGTTATACAACTTAAATTCTTATCCCATAATGCAGTCAGGTTACTAGATGTTTATTCCTTACTTGCTTCATAAACCTCCCTCGCCTTAAAGGATGGATGAGGGGTTCTAGCAGGACGAGCAGAATGAAGGAGTGTGCTTTATCTTGGTTGAATACAGGTAACTCTGTGGGATCTCTGTCAGACATAATGACAAGTGCTGTAGTTTTGGTGTCTTGTTAGAAATCTGCCAGATCTGAGCTCTGTAGGTAATAACTTCTGTTATTAGGCAGACTGAGCTGAAAGGGGCTGGATATGACAATGAGCCAGCTAGTGCTGCAACTGGTTCAGACTGAATATCTCAGCTCAGTGCGCAGTTCACTATCACTTTATACAGGCAGGAAGACACAGTTATTTCAGTAGATTCAGGTATTGGATTCACAACCAAAACAACTTGACAACGATGAATCCTTGGGACTTGATATAGCTATGATACACAGTCCTTGTACAGTTGAAAAGGTACTTATGGCTCCCCAATAAAGGCAAAACTTGTATAAGCTGGTGAAATGGGTCTACAGCACGGACCAAAAATCCCTGGCAGTAAAGTCTGTAACAGTTATGGAGCACTCAGTAGGAGGCAGGCTTCATAAGCATGCTTCTGGAGGCTGCAGACACACACAGGCCTTAACTTTCAGTGCACAGCCTGAGGATGGGTTCCTGTCTTTGGTGTTTGTTCTTCACACACACACGTGGTTACTCACATTTCTGAAGCTACAGAGATAGCCATGGATTCTTCTATAAATGTACTGTTCTGTATCAGCATCTGTTGTACCTGTGACAAGCTTCTTGTAGACCCAGTCTGTAAGGATGTTTGCAGCAGGTTGAATGATGACTTTAACAGACAGTTTACTCAATGAATAAAGACTCCAGAGGTGTTTTCCAATGCTTCATTATGCTTCAAGGTAACAAGGATATGAACATAGATGCTTTTTCATAGGTAAATTTCAAATGAAGTTACACAGCTCCCACTCTCTGCAGTCGTTTGAAAGCAACTAAGCAAGATGGGATTTAGAGCAGGAAATGGAGGGTGGGAACAACCAAACTAGCCAGAACAGCAGGGGGGTAAGGATCATACCAAGTAATATAGTAACATAACATGTATTAACAACTGTTAGACAGTAAAGCTGCGTGTCAGCACATATATATATACAGTGTATGTGTATATATATATATATATATATATATATATATATATATTTGCTGAAAAGGAACCAAATAACACTTACCAACTTACACGTTATAATGGTAAAGGATATAGAGGGACTCCCCCTCCCCAATATAAAGAGTCCCATAGGATACACAGGAGTCACAATATAATGCATCCACACAAAATAGACATCAACATAAAGTAGATATCAACCTCTTATGTATGGCGATGAGAGCCATATATGCTCCCAGTGTGGCAAATATTTGTATGAGGATATTTTAAAGTCAGACCTGGGTTTGCTTTATATAAAAGGTAAAGGACAACTAATGTGTATTAGGCGTAATTGTGGGGAAATTGGGAAATGTAATAGCCAGGCTGACATGTTGATTCAGAGATTTAGGGACAAAGTGTATAAAGATACTTAGTCCAACATATGGATAGAAAGAAGTTATTAATGGGTAAGAAAAGAGAAGTGAATGAATTGGGTGAACTCTTAATTACTAATTCTAATTGTCAATATAAGAAATTTGCACGGGTTGTAAGGAAACACTGGTCCATCCTTTTGAAGGATAATGTTTTGTCTAAAATTCTCCCCAAGAGGCCACAGTTTATATATCGTAAGGCCCCAAATCTAATGAAAACAAACTAGTCCAGAATGTACTTGGACACCAAAAAAGATGATTACATTTCTGTATCTACACGTGTCAGATGTGTTCCCTGTAGAACTGGCAATGACAGAAAGAGAGGGACGAACATTTTCACATTGATTGTTACTAAGA
Source organism: Rana kukunoris (assembly GCA_029574335.1). Classification (NCBI taxonomy): domain Eukaryota; kingdom Metazoa; phylum Chordata; class Amphibia; order Anura; family Ranidae; genus Rana; species Rana kukunoris. Next base: position 395,726,289 of record CM056051.1, read on the forward strand.
AACAATATCAAATTGATAAATTGATCACCTACATTTTTAGAATGCCTGTGTGGTCTTTAATATGTGGACCTTATTTGAACATTTATTATTTGTATATTAGGTCTTGTAGTACAAGCACTGTGTCATGGACGCATGCCTCTTAGACCCACAACAGGACTCAGGTGAATCCCGCTAACTAGCTTCCAGCAGTAAAAAGATATGTGTAGATCGTGGAGACCGTGTATGTGCACACAGTGACGCTGCCTTGGCGCCAAGTGGCCTTTAAGGCCGCGTACACACGATCAAATCTGTCTGCTGAAGAAGGTCCGCCAGACCGTTTCAGCAGACAGATTTGATCGTGTGTATGGGCGGACAGACAGATTTGGCCAGCCGACAGATTTTAAAGCTTGCTTTAAAATCTGTCTGCTGGGAATCCGTCCGCCCGACATGTCTGCTGGTTAGTACGCTAACAAGCAGACATATCTGCTCGCACATGCGTCAAATGGATTCGTCGCATGCGCGGAAGTGTTTTACTTCCTGGTGCGGTGGCGTGGCGGCGTCAACGTCACCGCCTTGTCACTGCCACGTCACCGCGTTGTCTGCCGGCGGGGATTTTGGTTTGATCGTGTGTACACGATCAAACCAATACATCCCAGCAGACAAATCTGTTCAAATCGGTCTGCCAAACCGATTTGAACAGATGTATTTGGTCGTTAAAGGGGCTTCTGCTGTTCAGTTCCTTGCTGTTTGATCTGCTGCTTATCCTGTGACCTGATCCTGAAGCTGCATCTTATGCTACTCTGACCTGGCTCTCTGACCTTGCTGCTATCTCCCGTCCTGACCTTTGGCTGTCTTGACCCTATTCTACTCATCTGTCTACCTGATCCTCCATTTCCTGATCCACCAAGCCTGAACACTGACAGTCCTTTGCCTGCCGCTTCAGCCTTTATCTGATCCGCTGTGTATGACCTGACTAGTCTGACCTTGCTCCCGCCTACTGCTCACACCTGCGTGCGCCTATTGCTCCTTGATGCACCTGCACCTTCTGACCTGCATTCTCAGCTTCCAAACCGGTTGCTGTCTTCTGCGCACACCTGTTGCTCTCTGGCTCACGTGCATTCGCTGACCTGCATCCACTGACCTGCATCCGCTGATCTGCACCCGCTGACCTGCATCCTCAGCATCCAAGTCAGCTCCCGTCTTCACCAGCGGTCTTCATTTCAAGTCCAAGAGAATCCAGCAGGCACTCATACCTCACTGCGCTCCTAAAGTCACTGTCCCAACTCCAGTGTTCCAGAAACCAGGGCTGTACAAGAGGTCTCCCTCTGCACGTCAGGTTCACCTCCAAGGTCCGTGTCACACTCAGCAGCTATACTTGTTTATATATTGATATTGATTTGTAAAGACACAGGTGTTTGTACTATTTTTTTTGTTTAAGCCATAAGCCATGAATTAGCAATAAAATATATTTACTGTAAAACCTATCAACACATGGTGATAACATCTCCTGGCCCCAATAACAGTTGTGGTTGAGGGGGCAGATTTAAAAGCAGATTAGGTATTTCTTTAATACAGTGTTATTGTTAGTTGCTAGTGAAATGAGGCAGTGAACTTTGTAGATACTTTAATAAAATCCTTTGTTCCCAGAGAAAGTCTTAAGCTATGCTCTCCATTGGAGAATAAACACCACAAGGTGCCACATGATAGAATTATAAGTGTGACTCTTCTTAGAGTGCTGTAGGAGTAGATATACCCCAGATTCTGAGAGACTTATCACCCAACCTATGCAGTGTGAAACTTAGGGGATGAGAGTCAAACCATGAGTGCCCCTTTAAATGCCAAGGGAAGGATATTGTAGATAAAGGTACAATTGGGTATCATCATTACATGAGCGCCCTTCAGTGCTCGTGTAAGGGCTGGCCACTGTTGCTCCACGAGAAGAAAAGTAAAGACCTGTGATGTCACCAGATTGGCCAAAACACAGCTATAAAATAATGTTGTGGTGGTGATGGGTGTGAGGACTGGGTTCAACTGCTTAAGGTTTAACTCTGGGCACAAGAAAAATACTTTTGCAATGGCAACCTCCACTCTAGGAAGGTTAAATGCTTGTTTTTGCCTAGGGGTAGAGGTTAATTATTGTACTTGCTCTGGCAGTCTTCCATCCTATTTGCCACCAGTCCCCGCAGCCTCCACACATACAATGCAGCGCTAATATCTAAGGCAGTGGTTCTGAACCTTCTAGTGCCATGACCCCTTGATAAAATTTCCCAAGTTGTGGGGACCCCTAACAGTAAAATTATTTTTGTAGCGTGGGTTGTCAGCACCCAAAGCATGACAAGTAATTTGCGCCTAAACCACAAACAAAAGAGTCCTTTTAATGGCAACTATAATCACACTCACTGTGTCTCCGGCTTCACTGTGTCTCTGACTTTGTGGTGTCTCGTAGCAATGACACCTATGCCAAAATCAGGAGGTAGGGTCTCCTCTAGCCCATCCCACTTCACATTCCTCACCAGTCAGCTGACCTCAAGTCTCTGCCCCCCCCCCCCCAGCCATGCTGTAAACTGAATGAGTACCTGTGAAGAGGCTGAGTGGGCGGCCGTGGGCTCCAGGAACAGCCCAGCTGGGCAGCCACAGGCTCCAGGGACAGCTCTGCTGGATGGCTGCAAAAAGGCTGGGAGAGTGGTGTGGGCTTCAGGAATAGCCCAGGATTAGGTGACCCCTGGCAAATCATCATTTGACCCCCGAGGGGGTCCCGACCCCCAGGTTGAGAACCACTGATCTAAGGGATTGCCCACAAGTGGAGAACAGAAGAGGAGAATTCTGAAATCTGCCTGGACAAATGGTAGGGTAAAGAATACAGTTACTTCCACTACCCTCGAGCATTAAAAAGCATATAATCCTTAGAGCAGGGGCCCAACTGCAAGATTTTTTTTTTTTGGAGAGTTGGGATTTAGAGAGATCCTGTTGCCAGACCAATCATTTCAACAAAAAAATCACATAAGACCATATGTGCATTTAACATATTTTATGCATATATTTACCTGTAAATGCTAGTCCTGTGTAGAAAACCTGAGACTGCTGCTGTGTGCTCAAGTGATATTCTGTATATAGTATTACTCTGCGCTTTTGCCCCAGCAGCATAAACGGTTATATAGGGAGATGAAATGAAGGGTGGAGAAACTGGTCCAGCACAGACAGAAATTGGAAACACCCAGAAGAGGAAAGGAAAATGCTGTGCAAGGAGGAAAGAGATTGTGTCAGGGAATTAACTAGTTAAGTAAATAAAAAATGACGCATGGAAAATAAAAACACTGTAAGTAAGCATTTATAATATTTGATTTGTATGTACTTTTACCTGTAATCTTTTTAACAGAATGGGCTAGATTCTCATAATTTAGCGTAAATGCCAGCGGGGTGTAGCGAATCCTATTTACGCTACGCCGCCGCAACTTTAGACGCAAGTGCCGTAGTCTCAAAGCACTTGCGTCCTAAGTTACGGCGGCGTAGCGTAAATGGCCCGTCGTAAACCTGGGTAATTCAAATGTGGAAGAGGTGGTCGTGTTTTATGTAAATGTGTTGTGACCCCACGTTTTTGACGCTTTTTTTGAACTGCGCATGCGCCTTACATGGACGTGTCCCAATGCGCATGCGCAAAATCACGTCGCAAATAGTCAATGCTTTCGACGTGAACGTCACTTGTGCAAATCCCTATTCGCGAACGACTTAAACAACGTAAAAATCGATGTCCATACTTAACATTGCGTATGCAAAGACTCTACTACAGTGCACTCCTCCCAAAGAAGTTTTAGAAGGATTGAAAGAAAGAAAACACAGCAACTTCTATCTGAGGATTTTAACGGAATTGAAGCACATGTCCAGAGACCCACAAGAGGGCACCCTGGTTCTAGTAAGAGTATATCATTGCACAAGATAATTTGTTATCTGCTGAGAACGGCTGTACTTTCATCAAGGGCCCCAATTTTGCCAGCCAATTATTATTTATTACATTTTTTTTACATTTTAATCATTCACTGGCCAGTGGGATTAAACGGAGACTGTTATAGCAAGTTAAAACTGTCTTTATATACTGTTGATAGATAAAAGATATTCCTTTTTGTTATTAACTGTTAGTCAGAATACTGCCGTTGTTTAAACACATCTCTCAGGCCTCGTACACACGAGGCAATCTATTTGTTCAAATCGGTCGGACCGACCGATTTGAACAAATCTGTTTGTTAGGATTTTGGTTTGCTCGCGTGTACACACGAGCAAACCAAAATCCCCGCCAGCAGACGGCGCGCTGATGTGTCGGTGACGTGGCGGTGACGTTGACGCCGCCACGTCACCGCACCAGGAAGTAAAACACTTCCGCGCATGCGCCGAATCCATTCGGCGCCGGTGCGAGACGACATGTCTGCTGGTAAGTGTACTAACCAGCAGACATGTCGGGCGGACGGATTCCCACCCGATAGATTTCAAAGCATGCTTTGAAATCTGTCGGGTGGCCAAATCCGTCGGCTCGCCCGTACACACGATCGAATCTGTCTGCTGGGACGGTCTAGCAGACCGTTTCCAGCAGACAGATTTGATCGTGTGTACGAGGCCTCAGAGTAACATTATAGTCTTATTGAATGTTTGTACAGTACACATTCTTATTCTCTTGTCTTTTAGTCTATGTTTGGCCTAATATATTCTTTAAAATACTGTATATCAAGGTGTGTCAGTAAGTTGAGCAAGGGGTGTCTTCTTCAGGTGTGGAGAAATCACAAGACAATTTAGTGGTTCCTCTGGGAGTATTGCTACAAATATAACTTTACATTTTTTTTTATTACATCTATTCGATAAGTGTAAAAATTACATTGTGATCTTTTTGGATATCTTGCTAGAACCCCAACCCTGTATGTTATGAAGAGGAGACAAGGGGGAGATTTTTCTAGCCTTGTCCTAGGTTGTCAATAGATACAGTGGGGTGATTAGTATTGTCACAATAGGATAGGAAGTGTGTTAACAGCAGAAAGAATCCTAGTTTAGACTAGGTTCTGAACATGCTTAAAGGGGTTGTAAAGGTTCGTCTTTTATTCTCTAAATTTGTTCCTTTAAGCTAGTGCATTGTTGGTTCACTTACCTTTTCCTTCCATTTCCCTTCTAAATGTTTTTCTTCTTTGTCTGAATTTCTCACTTCCTGTTTCTCCTCAGTAAGCTTTCCACCATCATCCGAGCGGTGGAAAGTCATTTAGAACAGCTTACTGAAGACTTTACTGAGAAGGAAAAGTAAGTGAGAAATTCAGACAAAGAAAACAAAGAAAAAAACATTTAAAAAGGAAATGGAAGGAAAAGGTAAGTGAACCAACAATGCACTAGCTTAAAGGAACCTATTTAGAATATCAAAAACGAACCTTTACAACCCCTTTAAGCTCATCCATAGTAGCCAGTGCCATGCCAAGTAGTGATGAGCGGAATACGCCATATTCGATTTCGCGATATTTCGCGAATATTTCGAAGAATATTCGCGAATATTCGTTAATATCGAATATTTGTGATATTTTATAAAAAAAAAAAAAAAAAAAATTGCGAATTTTCGCCAATGCGAAATTTCGCGATTTTTTTTATAAAATATCACGAATATTCGATATTTACGTATATTTTATAAAAAAAAAAAAAGCGAAATTTCACATATGCGGTCACGAATATTCGTTAATATCGAATATTCGTGATATTTTATAAAAAAAAAAATTGCGAATTTTCGCCAATGCGAATTTTCGCTAATGCGAAATTTCGCGATTTTTTTTTTCTTTTTATAAAATATCACGAAAAAAAATTACGAAAAATAATTGCGAAATGTCGCTATTGTGAATGCGAAATTGATTGCGAATTTTATTGCGAAATTTATTGCGAAAAAAAAAAATACGAATATTCGAAATAGCGAATATTTGCCGCGATATTCGAGATATTCGCGAATACTCGAATATGCAATATTCGTAGCGAATATTCGCAATGCGAATATTCGTGAGCAACACTAATGCCAAGGAGGAAGCAGAAAAAGAAGAGAAGACTACAGCATGATGCGTGGAACCAGAAAGAAGTAAATATCACACATTACATTTGTATTTAGACTGGAAATTTATTTTAAATAACTAAGCATTATGCACAACACACAATAAAACATTACATACATGCTTACATGGAGCAGGTAGAACATGATTTAGGACAAAGAGACCTGAATGAAAATGTTATTAGTGTGCAGCCCCAGGAAGCGGGAACAATGTTTGTTTCAGCTTTTCGCTCAAGGCAAATTCTTCCCTGCATCCTCAATAAATTGGACCTTTCCTATGGATTTGCCATATATCTCTCAGACCTGGAACTGACACTCTGCTGTTGCAAACACATCTTAACTCCTGCAGCACATAATTCGAGACCAGTAAAAGTGTAAAAAATCCCATAAATTAGAGGTGAAAAAAACTGTAAATCTCCTGTAGATGACGATAGATTTTTTATTCAGCCTGAGTATATCTATAAATTAAATGCCCAGGATCACACAGCAGCCATAAAATGAGGAAAACGCACAAGTCAAATGGAAAACTGTGCTTTGACGCTTCACAAAACCACAGTGTGAAGAACGGATTGACTGCAGCGTGACCTAGGCCGAAGCCAAGCCTAGATTTCTTGATTTGTCTGGAAACAAGCACATACAGTAAATGACTAAAGACAATTCTCATGGAACACTCTAGAAACAAATAAAAGGATTCAATAAAGACTTTGATTTACAAGCATTGGGGTTCATTACTGACTTGCCGGCAGCTTAACAAAGCCAATGCTTAATGCATACCTCCCAACCGTCCCTCCCAGAATGGGCGGGATTTTCCCGCAAAGGGAGGGCTTTCCCGCTGTCCCGGAAATGCTCTTAGAATCCCGCAAGCTGTGTACTCGGGTCCCCTGATTTTATGCAATTTTTTTCCTGTTTTTCCGGGCGCTGATTGGCTGGCTGCAGTGCATTCTGGGAGTTGTAGTTTGAACCAACTTGGATCCGATCCACGGCACCCCCCCCCACCCCCGCTCAACAACTTTAACCCGTCCGATCTGTGGCAAAACCCCCACCCCACTCAACAAAAAATGTCCCGCAGTGGAATTTTAAAATGTTGGGAGGTATGCTTAATGCAAAATAAACAAATTGATGCTTAGTTTCTAGCTAGCAGCCACATGGATAGCTAGAGAAATATATGGGAACTAGTTTACCTGTGTGTGCCCCCTGGAGGAAGGAGACTTTGAATGCATTAGCCTAAAACTGATGTGAGTTAAGCTTTGGCAACCTTATACTGATTTATTCCCCATATAAGAGAGGGAGCTTGGATGTATTAGCCTACATAATGTCTTGCTGGGTATTTGGGCCCTATAGTTAAGATCCAGGAAGGGGACTATTGGGTGCATTAGCCATAAATCATTGTTTACCATACACTGATACAAATTCCATGTGAGGGGAGTTTAGACATATGAGCTTCTACTTTGCCTATATAAGATACAGGAAGTTGTCATCTACCCTGCTTATTATATCATTAAACTAAAGCTATCTATTGGGGTTATGATTACCAGCTACCATGCCTGGACTGGGACAAAAAATAGGCCCACACATTTATGCCTGAGCAACCCTTTTTTTTTAAACAAAACCTTACTGTGAGAAGAGGACCAAGACCCCTGCAGGCTTACTGGAGGCCGGCAGACCAGCGCAGTTCCAGAGAAGAAAAATAAAGACAGTATTTGGCTACACCTATAGTGTATCCTAACCACATTGTGTATCCTATGCAATGTACATAACCTTATAGCTCTTTATTCCTCCTCCAACAGGTTGTCTAGGGTACCAGCTTACTGTCTCTTCCTAAATATGGTGTGAACCAACCCTGTGTCCCAGTGCTTTAAGTGGGCCAAAAGAGGTGACGGTACTCTATTTGGCGCCGGTGCCCCCCCCCCCCCGCCCCAATACTGAACATGAAAATACCCTTAGAAAGTACCCTGAAAAAGAGCTACTGTAGAAAGAGCACCTGAACATAAATAAAATGTGCAAAAGGGTATTGAACAAAATGTTGTACAAAATGTACATAAAATAAATTATAAAAATTATAATAACATACTAACCATAGAACAGTAAACAGTAAACAGTAAAACATAAACCTGAGTCTTGAAGATGAAGGTTAATTTCTTTACCCCTGAAAAATATACAAAAGCAGATTCAATACAATCACAGTACATCAAATGAAAAATGAGAAATATTGTACAAATCATTTTACCTAGAAAAGGCTCCAGCACGTTTTGGGCTCCACTTTCCTTGCACTTTTGGCTTCGCAGTTTGTGAAGGCTGCACTTCTCCTCCCTAGTGCCAGCCATTTCTGCACATATGTTTGTGCATTAAACTGATCCAAGGGTGGTCCGTTGCATTTCAGGAAGATCAGATTTGAAAGCCTTTTGATTTCGAGAGAGTTTCTTTTATCTGTCAAAGTATCATTCATTGAGCTGAAAGCTCGCTCGCATTCACTTGTTGATACTGCAATGGTGTGGACAGCTTTAAGAAGAGGCTTCAGGTCTTCTGGTGTCTTGGAAGCTTTAAGGTCTTTATACTCCCTAAATCCTTGGACACTTTCCCTCTCCCCAACTCTGAATCTCTGACATAAACGTCTGACCGCTGCATCACCATATTGAATCTCAAGAGATGCAGGCCAGGAGTCAGACTGGAGGACCTTGATGTCTGAGAGGAGGTGACTGTCTGTCTTTTCAGATGAGGTTCTACTGACATGTGAGGAAGTTGTTGGAGTCATCCTGCAACTAACATTTTTAGCCAGGCTACGGAAAAATAGATTTTTATAACCCTCTCATTTTCATGCAGGCATACATTTCTGAAGATTTTCTTATTTTCAGCTTCAATGGCAATTTGTGTGTAGGGACCAGGTGTGGATACCATTGACTCAAACACCCGGATTTGTCGGTCCAGCTGCCTGTCGGCTTGATCCAAAGTCATGTCACGTCTCTGGAGCTTTCTTGCGAGGTCACTGAGTTCTGTGAGAGCTTCATACATGATGCCAAGATTGACCACAAAAGAAACAGTAGTGAGAACATCATTGAGTCCTTTGTATTTTGCTCTCTCTCTTGAGTCCCTGCTGGTATCAGCAGCAGCACTTGTAAAGTGTACCTGCAAAGCTGGGTAGTTCTCCCATACTGCTTTCACCGTTCTCTCACTTGAAGCAACCCAACGCACTGATAAAACACGACCTATCAAGGAGACGCTGTCCAACACTGTGAGCACTCTCTGTTAACTCCCTTTGGTTTTTTGGGGATGCATGGTAGAGGGAGTAAAGCTGATCTAAAAATATTTTAAAGTGGTTGATTCCTCCAACCTCCTTCAAAACATCACAAACTGCCAGTTCCAGTCTGTGATTGGAACAATGCCAGACAAACAGGTAAGGGAATTTGGAACAAAGCTGCGCAGCAACTCCTGCTTTCCTCCCAAGCATCACTGAGGCTCCATCACAAGCAAATGCCAACAAATGTTCCTGTAGGTAGTGAGGGTCAAAGCCATTATTATGAAGACATTCTAACAGTGCTTCAGTGATGTCATTTGCTGTGGTCCCCTGAAGCTCAATCAGTTCAAAAAATACTGTGTCTGGCTGTTCATTGGAAATAGCTGACCGCAGGCACACGACAAGGAAAGACTTTCCACTTATTGTAGTGGATTCATCAATGAGCACACACAGTTTTCTTTCATTCATCACTATGTCATTGACTACCTTCTTTTTCATTTCAGCTGCAATGTGATCCAGTATATTTGCACACGAGTTATTAGAGTGTAAAATTCTGCCCATCTTGACACCATTTAAGACTTGCAACTGGACATCTATTGGCATGTCTGTAAAGGGCCCATGCTTGCCAATCTTATAAGCTGTTCTAAACACATTGCAAGTTGAGGCGTATTCAGCCTTTCTCATATCTTCAATGTGTTTTTGCATTGTATTTTGTGTTGCCTTCTCTTTTATTTCAACTGCTTTCTTGTGACAAATTGAGTCTCTGTGCTCTTTAATTTTCTTTCGTAGTGAGCTTTGTTGTGCAGCCTTGTCCCTTCCATAAGACGAGATTAAGCACCCACTCCACTCCTGCGACACTCTCTGCCCTTGCTGCATGTCTACACGAGCACAAACGTGACTACACACACTACAGCCCAACTTTTGATTTTTGCTAATCAGCCACTTGTAATTTGTGGAGAAATACCGTACTTGTGCTTGGGACTAACATTCTGGCCACTCATGCTCGGCAATGCGGCTGTTGTCATCGGAAGAAGTGATGTCACTCTCGTCCTCTACGCCACTTGTGAGAACCTGATCGACCGCGGCACAAGTGCCGCTTTCATTAGCTTGTGTCTGACTCTGACCTGCAGCGATATTCTGGTTTGGTGGGGGGTCAGCCAGCGAGTCCTCTGATTCTGACGTTGTTCTTTTACTACTTATAAGCCAGGAGAGTATCTTAAAGCGTACCTGTCAGATCACCCAAAAAAACTAAACTGTATATGTTGCTCAGTATCTCATCCTGATCATGTACATATACTTTCTATGGGTCTATGACCGACATTTGTCTCAGACTTAGCTTTATTTCTTGGTAATGATAATACGCCGGCCGCGCGACCTCCTCTGAACAGGTGACGACGTCGACGTCATGACGATGACGCCGAGGAGGAGGAGCCGGAGGAGGGTGAGTGACGGGGCCGGGGGCCGGGAGGAGGGAGCAGGAATTTTTAGCGCCGCGGCCGCTGCTGCTCTGCATACAAGGGCCTGATACTAGTATCAGGCCCTTGTATGCTGCAGCTAGAGTATAGCCAGCCCAGTCCAGCACTGAATATGATGATCATCATATTCCTGGCCTGGGGCTGCGTTCCGATACGGGAAACCCACGTACTGGGCGCACGGAGAGGTGCTGGTACTCTCCAGGGCCATTTTTGGAAGTGGCGGTACTGAGTACCGCCGTGTTCCGGCCCAGTTAAAGCACTGCTGTGTCCTGAAGCTCTGCAAGAAAAAAAAATCAAGACTACAGTTTGCCAAAATGTACTTGAGTAAGTCAAAATCCTTCTGGGAAAACGTCTTCTGGACAGATGAGACCTCAATGAAAGATTTTGGAGACTTTATTTAAAGTCTTACATTACAGCAAGTTCTCTCAGCGGAAGACAAGCAAATCCTGGAACACAGGTGCTGGTGCACACGTTCGGATTTTCTGCGGATAAAGCGTAGGACTTTTGTCTGACGCGCGTTGGCAAATAACTTGTCTTGCATACAAACAGCAAAGAATTGTCATCCAATAAACATGAAACTACGTGTTTTTTTTAGCGCCACCCTTTGGGCAACTTCTGCTAATGTTGTCTTATGGTTAGCATTGCTTCTGAGCATGCATGTTTGTACTTTGGATTTTTTTCCAACAGACTTGTGTACACACGATCGGAAAATCCGACAGCACACATTTGTTGTCGGAAAATTTTAAAGCATGCTATCCAACATTTGTTGGGGGAAAATCCGACAACAATTGTCCGATATAGCATACAAACGGTCAGATTTTCCGACAACAGTTTGCCATCACACAATTCCCGTCTGAAAATCCGATCATGGGTACGAGGCTTAAGACTCAATGCAGGTATCAAACAAGAGAAATACTGTATGCATTTCTGCCACTAGAGGGCAATGCAGGGGAAAGGCTGCAGTTTAGTTGGTTTGTGGGCTCCATTTGTACCTCCTACCGTTGGGTGATTGTTAGGATACAGTAGATGATAGTTTCTGACCTATCAGACCTTAATTGGTACAGGTAAGAGGGCAAATTTGTCTGACAAATTAGTTTATCTTTTTTAACCTTTAAAGGGTTCCTATTGATGTTCTCCACAATCACAGCATAATGTTTACCAATAGTCTGCTCAATAAGTTTTTTCTTTTCCTACTTCCAGTAAATGATGAGACTAAGGCCTCGTACACGCGACCGAGGAACTCGTCGTAAATTAAACATCGTTTTCCTCGACGATTTGCTTGTTAGGCTTGTCGAGAAACTTGACAAGCTTTCTTTGCGTACACACAGTCAAGACCAAATCTCGTCGTTCTCAAACGTGGTGACATACAACACATATGACGGCAGGGGAAGTTGGATTCCACTGGTACAACCCTTGGGGCTGCTTTTGCTAATCTCATGTTACTGCGTGTTAAGTAAAAGTTTGGTAAGAGACGATTTGCACTTTTCAGTCTGTTACAGCGTGACAAATGTGCTATCTCCATTACAAACGCTACTTTTACCGAAGGTGCGCTCCTGTCTCATACTTTATTCTGAGCATGCGCGGGTTTCTAAGCATACACACGAACATGTTTCTCGTCGAAAACCAGCCCGACGAGGAACATGATGTGGAAATTGAGACTCCCGACGAGGAAAAAGAGAACTTTTTCTCGATGAAAAGCATACAAACGACCGTTTTCCTCTGCAAAAAAGCTCTGCCACCAAGTTTCTTGATGGATTCTGTTAAGAAAAACGGTCGTGTGTACGAGGCCTAACATCTAACGTTTGGAAACATTTCCACAGTGCGATTTCTGCTGAGAAAGCTGCAACATTGTGAGAAGAAATATTATTTTCCAAATGCTACAAGGATGATAAAACACAACCTTGAATGCCAGAGGTGCCTAAAGACTAGGGATGAGCCGAACACCCCCGCGTTCGGTTTGCACCAGAACCTTCGAACGGACCGACCGTTCGCGCAAACATTGAGAACCCCATTGACATCAATGGGACTCGAACGTTTGAATTCAAAAGTGCTTATTTTAATGCCCCATATGCAATTTATTATCGGAAAATGTATTTGAGAACCCAGGTCTTGCCCCAGGGAACATGTATCAATGGAAAAAAAAGTTTTAAAAACTGTATTTTTTTTCTGGAGCAGCGATTTTAATGATGCTTAAAGTGAAAAAAAAATGAAAAATTCCTTTAAATATCGTACCTGCTGGGTGTCTATAGTAGTGGCACGTGTTTAGAACTGTCCCTGCACAAAATGAGATTACTATAAGAAAAAGGTCATTTAAAACTGCTTGCGGCTTTAATGTAATGTCTGGTCCCGGCAATATGGATGAAAATCACTAAGAAAAATAGCATGGGTTTCCCCGCCCCCCTCCCCCCAGGTCATTACAAGCCCCTTTGGCCCTATATACTTTGAACAGCAGTATGCAGGTGGTGCAAAGATTATTCAGTTACATCAGCATCAGGTGCTTGGTAGCTGGTGGTGATCCAATCCTGATTCATTTTTATGAAGGTCAGTTGATCGCCGGAGTTGGTGGAGAGGCGCACACTGTGATCGGTCACAAAGCCTCCAGCAGCACTGAATGTGCGTTCTGAAATAACGCTGGATGGGGGCGTGTCCAAGATGGCGACGGGAGAGGACGTGTAGTGACTGAGCTCCCGCTCTGAGAATCCTTTCTGCCTTATTCCTCGTGTGGATTCTGGGCCACCTATTTGCAAATCCTTCCCCTGTCTCCCGGGGAATGCGCCGGAATAGCAGGGGCTGTCGGACGCGCCGCAACACCGCCGCAGGGCCCACCCCGCCGAAGTCCGGGCCTAAGCACACGTCTGGCCCTTTGCGGCCTTCCCCTTCTGTCTGCATGGCGTCCCATCCGGACATCCCACGGGACGACGCGATCCAGGCCGGTTCGGCGGCGTTTGAGGCACTCATGGCGGCGATCTCCACCTGCCAATCAGCCCTAACGATCAAGATTGACCATGTCCAGGCGGACACAGCGCTCATACGCCGCGACCTGGATGCGTTCAGGGACCGCGTGGCGGAGGCGGAGAGACGGGTCTCGAACCTGGAGGACACCCAGAGGGATCACCACACTGACATCCAGTCCTTGAAGGCCAGGGTGAAGGTCCTGGAACACAGAGCGGAAGACGCCGAGAACAGGAACCGCCGCAATAATCTCCGTGTCCTGGGCCTCCCGGAGGGGGCAGAAGGTACTGATCCTGTGGCCTTCATGGAGCAGATCCTCCCCACTATCCTCCCGGCCGCCCGGTTCTCCCACTATTGCTCTATTGAGAGAGCCGCCGCGCACCTTTATTTTCAAGTTTCTCCACTACCGCGACAGGGACACTGTTCTCAGGGCTGCGCGTCTGCAAGGAGATCTCAAGTACCAGAACGCCAGGCTCCTGATTTTCCCGGACTACTCGGTGGAGACACAGCGCCAGCGCAAGTCCTTTGACCACGTCCGTGCCATGCTGAGAGAACGGGGGATCAAGTACAGCATGCTCTTCCCTGCCAGGCTCAGAGTTCAAGATGGTGAGAGAGTCCACTTTTTCACTTCCCCGAGAGATGCCGCGACCTGGGCCGAATCCCTCCCTGGCTGAGAGACCTTTGACTCATCCCTTCTGCAACCTTTGTCAACTGACTGTAAGTAACCTATTCAGGGGTTTCCCCCCCGGGGTATTGGGGGTTCCTTAGGATCCTGGCGGGCCCTGATGCAGCTATGAGGCCTACTGACTGCCCCCACCACAGCTCCCCTGCCTAACTAACAATGCAGAGGCATCCTCCTCTGTCCCTGGGGGGTTGGGAGGGCCGGACCCCATCCTGTCACCTTGTTTGGCTGCCACCTTCCCCCCCCCCCGGCTGCATCTCCCCAGCAGTGGGCCAGGAGCTATGGCTGATCCTCCTCTCCGTCCCCCTCCACCACCCCCATGTCTCCCATCCTGCTGACTTTTCGATGGAGGGCGCACCCCCCCTTTTTTCTCCTCCCCCTGAAAATTGACTCACATCTGTTTTTCCCCCTTTTATTTTTTATTTTTATCTTTTTTGACTCCCTGTTGGATGTCCTTGTTGCTAGTACTCAAGAACTGCACCCCCGGGTCTCCGGGTGATCCACACACCTCATCCTCCTGCGGATTCTCAGGACCACTAACTGTATTGACCTACAGTAGCGGGTAGCCGCTCGGACACTGCCCTCATGTCCGGCCTTAGGGCTGGGGTTTGTTTTGGGATACAAGTCCTCCTCCATGTTCAGGGGGGGGGGGCGGGGTTGGGGGGGGTTGGGAAGCCCGGTTGGCGCCCTGTTATGTTTGATTGTTTTATGTTCTATGACAGTATTGTTGATTTCTTGCATATTGATTGCTCTGGAGATGGGCCGACGCCCTTCCCCCGCCCCGGTGATGGGTCGGGTGAATGGTTGGAGGCTCCTATGTAGCTCTACCCCTGTGGTGATCTGCCTGGTGGTTTGCAATGGCTACTCTTGATGTCCTCTCCTGGAACACACGGGGCCTGAACTCCCCAGTCAAGAGGTCCCTAGTGTTCCAATTTATTAAAAAGCATAGCCCGCATGTTTGTGTGTTGCAGGAGACACATCTGGTGGGTAGCAAAACCCTCAGCCTCAAAAAGCCCTGGGTAGGTCATCACTATCATTCCACTTACTCTAATTATGCCAGGGGGGTTAGTGTTTTAGTGCTCAAATCCCTCCCCTTTAAGCTCCTTGATTTAGTTCTTGACCCGGATGGCAGATTTGTGTTGGTCCATGCTTTGATCTATAACCTCCCCTGGGTACTGGTGGGCTTGTACCTGCCCCCTCCTGCCTCCTTGGCGGTCCTGGGAATACTTGCGGCCAAGTTGGCGCAGTTTCCCTGTGAAAATGTGGTCCTAATGGGTGACTTCAACCTAGTCCCAGACACTGGTATGGACAGGTTCACCTCATCAGGCACCACTCGCCAGGGACTGGCGGAATGGGCTGACACGTACGGGCTCCCGGACGTTTGGCGCTGGAGGAACCCGGGGACTCGGGCCTTCACCTGCCACTCAGCCACCCATAAATCCTTCTCCCGAATTGACTTAGCGTATGTGGGGACGCCAGTACTACCCCGGGTGCGTGACATTACTATCCTCCCTCGCGGGATCTCGGACCACGCCCCACTCCTCCTCTCACTGACTTTGATGACGGATCCGGCCAGCAACCTCTGGCGGCTCTCCAGGTTCTGGATCTCAGATCCGGAGGTGGAGCCCAAGTTTCATGATACACTCCGATCCTATTGGGCGGAAAACCCGGGTACGGCCGCGGAGAACACGGTGTGGGATGCCTTTAAGGCTTCCTCCCAGGGACAATACCAGTCCCTGATTGCGGGGGTCCGGAGGGAGCGCAGGGCGGAACTCACCAGGGTGGAAGGGGAGGCGGTTTGACAGGAGGCCCTGTATGTCAACACCCGAGACCCGCAACACTACTCCTCCCTGCAATCCCTGACGCGGCGGGCAGTCCTCCTTCGGACAGCCTTGACTCAGAAGAAGCTTCTTCATCAGACTCAGCGTATTTTCGAACAAAGGGAGCGGACGGGGAGGCTTTTGGCCTGGCTGTCCAGGGAGCACTCGGGTGCGTCTGCCGTGGCCCAGGTGAGGGATGGGGAGGGGACCCTACACTCAACTCCGCAGGAAATCAACCGATGTTTTGCGGAGTATTACCAGCAACTGTACACCTCTAGAGTGAAGTATGACCTCCCGAACCTAGTGACCTATCTGGAGGAGGTGGACATCCCAGTCCTCACGTCCTCTACGGCGCGTAAATTGGACGCGCCATTTCAGCTCGAGGAGATACAGGCCGCCTTAAAAATGATGCAGGGGGGTAAGACGCCGGGTCCAGATGGGTTCCCGGTTGAATTTTACAAGACTTATGGAGAAGACCTGGCCCCTAGGTTAATATCCCTGTTTGCGTCGGCATCGGATCTGGGTGCACTCCCGGACTCGATGTGTGACGCGGTCATTGTGGTAATCCCCAAGGCCGGTAAAGATCCCACTCTGTGCTCCTCATATCGTCCTATCTCCCTCCTCAATGTCGACGCGAAGCTCTTCGCGAAGATCCTTGCCAATAGGCTTAACACTGTTATTACGGCCCTGGTCCACCCAGACCAGACGGGCTTCATGCCGGGTCGGGGGACCGACATTAACCTTCGTCGCTTACACACTCACCTCGCGGTGGCGGCCCCGGACGGCGCCGGCGTGGTGGCCTCGCTCGACGCCGAGAAGGCCTTTGACTCTGTCGAGTGGGGCTACCTCTGGGCGGTTTTGTCACGCTTCGGTTTTGGACCCCGGTTTTTGTCCTGGATACAAATGCTATATGCTCGTCCAAGGGCGCGTATTCGCACCAATGGGACCCTGTCGCCCCCCTTCTTCTTGGAACGGGGGACCAGGCAGGGTTGCCCACTTTCCCCGGCTCTATTTGCCTTGGCCCTGGAACCCCTGGCCGCGCATATCCGACGCGACCCGGGGGTCCGGGGGATCAAGGTGGGATCCCTAGAGGAGAAATTATCACTTTACGCTGACGACGCCCTTCTGTACCTGGCGGATGCGTCTGCTTCGCTCGGTGAGGCACTGTCCCATTTTGAGAAATTTGCATCATTTTCGGGGGTGAGAATTAACTGGGACAAGTCAGTGCTCCTTCCCCTCCACCCATCGCTGTCTCGCCCCGACTCACACGCCTCCCTGCGCTGGGTGGATGAGTTCACATATCTGGGGGTTAGAGTGGGCCTCGAGCCGAGGTCATACATGGAGAAAAATGTTCTCCCGACGTTAGAACATCTGTCCGGACGTTGTGCGGTCTGGCGTACCCTTCCCCTCTCGCCGGTCGGACGGGGTAACCTCATAAAGATGGTGATACTCCCCAAGCTACTTTATTTCTTTCGCCAGACCCCTGTTATTATCCCAAAGTCCTTCTTTCGACGACTTGACAGCATAGTGACGGCGTTCATATGGGCGAACAGCCCTCCCCGGGTTGCCAAACGCTTCCTCTATCTCCCCATGTCCCAGGGGGGTCTGGCCCTCCCAAACTTCCTTGCCTACTACTGGGCGGCGGTCCTGGTGACAGTCCGTTGGTGGTTTTCCCAGACGCATCAGAACCCAGCGGTGACCCTTGAGGCGGCTATCCTGGGCTCTTACGCTGCTTTATCTAACCTTGTGTTTCGGGGGAGTAGGGCTCATCCAGCGGTCACGGGTCCTATGGCTACTGTGGTTCGGGTGTGGCGGACCTCCAGGGTGCGTATGCTGAAGCCCAATACAATGTCCCCGCACACCCCGCTTTGGGGGAACCCTCTCCTTCCTCACCTGGACATGGTCCCCGACCCGGTGGTCTGGGCGCGGCGGGGCATCCTAACCCTCCGGCATATTATGCCGGACGGTGTGGTGATGTCTTTCCGAGACCTAGCCTGTCGCTACAAGGTCCCCTCCTCCCTGGGATTTAGATATGCACAACTGAGGCACGCGCTTGCGGCCCAATTCCCGGATCCGGTTGCGCTCGAGTCGGACTCGGTCGAGCGCCTCCTGATCTCGGGTGTTATGGGGAAACCCCTCTCGTCCCTTTACCTGCGCTTTACGGTGGCGTACGACGCGGACACAGTGGGAATCCTGGCCAAATGGAACGCTGACATTCCTGATCTGGACGAGGAGATCTGGGAGGAATGCGTCTCTTCTTTCCTCCCGTCCATGATCTCCTCTAGAGACCGCTTTATCCAACTAAAATTCCTACATAGGGCCTATTACACCCCGCAGAGACTGGCTAAGATCTACCCCTCCAGGAGCTCCTTGTGCACTAGGTGTTCGGGGGATACTGGGTCGTTTATTCATATGGTTTGGTCCTGTCCTAAACTGGAGCCATACTGGAGAGAGGTGGCAGGTACTCTGTCAAACCGCTACGGGGTGGAACTCACGATGGACCCAAAGTTGTTCCTCCTTAGCTACCTGGGTGAGATTGAATGCGACAGATATACCAAACTGGGCATTACCTTTGCCCTGTTCTACGCCAGGAGGGAAATCCTACTCTGTTGGCGGGGCACTGACCTCCCAACTGTGTCCTCCTGGCTGGGAACAATCAACAGAGTCCTCCCATTATATAGATTAACGTATGAAAGCAGAAACTGCCCAGCAAAATTTGACAAGATCTGGTCACACTGGATCGACACATCTAGCTGAGTGACTGACGGGCCCCCTGTGGCGCATCCTATCTGTACAGTGTGGTGGGCGGCTGTTCTCCCCCTCCCCCTCCCTCCTCCCCCCTCACCTTCTCCTTGTCCCCCCCCTCCCCCCCCCCTCTCCCCACCCCCTCCTTCGAGTCGCCCCCCCCCTCCGATCCTCCCCCCCTCGTCCTCCCCTTTTCTGGGGGGCGGGGGTCGGTGGTGCTGGAGGGGGTGCCCTGATGGTTCTCCACCCTACCCTTGCGGGGGGTGGCCTCACGAGTGGCGACTAATATTTACAACTGTGGGGGCAGGGTTGTCTGTGTCTCCTTAGCTTTCTATATCACCGGTTATGTGTGTAATTTATGTTTTTCTTTGATATGCTCTGGTACAATCATTCCGTTACCTCTGTAATCTCTGTACTGTCATTGGTTTGTGTGTATGTTTGTTGTTTGTTTGAAAAGACAATAAAAACTTTTGCTGTTAAAAAAAAAAAGAAAGCGAATTGGAAATAACGCTGGATGCAGGACAAGCCAGTAGCTCAATTGCGTACTGTGCAAGCTCTGGCCAGTGATCCATCCTCAAGACCCAGTAAGCCAGAGGATTTTCGGTGGGAAAGGTGTCCAAGTCGGATATTGCCCCTAGGTATTCCCGCACCATGTAAAACAGATGCTGGCGATGGTTGCTGGAATCGGTCATACCTTGGGGCTGCGGACTAAAAAATTATCTGAATGCATCGGTCAGACGGCCACCTTCTCCACCGCTCCTTCTGTGACTCACCGAAGCCTTAGCAACACGTTGTCCAGGACCAGGATTTGGTAACCCCCAGTCTCTGGGAACGCGTTGCACAGACCTTTCTGCAAGGCCTCTCGAAGATGTTTCATCTTCTGCTCCCTCTGCAATGGCAAGATAAGGTCCGAAACCTTACCCTTGTAACGTGGATTAAGGAGAGTTGCCAGCCAGTAATGATCCCTCTCCTTGATAGCACTAATATGAAGATCCTTACGCAGGCTTTGCAGGATCAGGGAGGCGATGCGGCGTAGGTTTGCTGAGGCATTCGGGGCAGAGTCCTCTGGGTCACTGAGGATGACAGGATCCGCAGCCACCTCATCCCTGCCACGTAAAATCCATGGGTTCCTTGGGACTGTAATTGATCCCTTGAAAACTGCTGCTGATGCTGAGTCAAAAGCTCCACCTCCATGCTGCTGATAAAATCCTCCTCCTCCTCCTCCTCCTCCTCCTCTTCCTGTGTGCTAGGCGGGCAAGCAGGGACCACTGTCTGGATAAAGGGGGCTTTGAGAGGTAAGGAAGTCCTCCTTTTCTTCCCTCTGTTCTGCCTCAAGGGCCCTGTCCATTATTCCACATAGCGTGTGCTCCAACATGTGAATACGACATGATGCATGCACTGTCACTGCTCACCATCCTCGTGGCCTCCTCAAATAGTGACAGGACAGTGCATGCATCCCTGATCAAGGCCCACTGGCGTAGGGAAAAAAACCAAGCTCCCCTGACCCAGTTCTGCTGCCATATTGGCACAGGTACTCATTGATGGCCCTCTGCTGTGTGTGTAGCCGCTGCAGCATGGCCAATGTAGAGTTACATCTGGTGGGCATGTCACAAATTAGGCTGTTCTTGGGCAGGTTGTATTCCCTTTGGAGGTCTGTCAGCTGAGCAGTGCAATTATATGACCTTCTGAAATGCACACAGAATTTCCTGGCCTGCTTCAGGACATCCTGTAAGCCTGGATCCCTGCCCAAGAACCACTGCACCCCCAAATTTAGAACATGAGCAAAACAGGGCACATGGGTTAGTTGTCCCTGTCGCAGGGCAGAGAGGTTGTTGGTGCCATTGTCGCTAACCACCATTCCTGGCTTAAGCTGGCGTGGCGTCAACCACCTCTGAGCCTGCCCCTGAAGAGCTAACAGAACCTCTGCCCCAGTGTGGCTCCTGTCTCCCAAGCACACCAGCTCTAGCACCGCATGGCATCTCTTTGCCTGCATTCCTGCGTAGCCCCTCGTATACCTACAGAGCACGGCTGGTTCCGAGGACACATCAGCACAGGAAGAGGCCACAGAGGAAGAAGAAGAGGAGGGGGTGGAGGAGAGAGATGTGTTACAACCAGTAGTAGTGTTTTGGAGGCGTGGTGGCGGAACAACCTCCAACACTACTGTACCTTGCCCTGCGTCCTTCCCAGCTGCCAGCAGAATCACCCAATGCGCCGTGAAAGAGAGGCAAAGTCCCTGTCCATGCCTGCTGGGCCATGAGTCAGCGGTAATATGCACTTTACCACTGACCGCCCTCTCCAGCGAGGCATGGACATTGCCTTCCACACGGCGGTAGAGAGCCGGAATCGCCTTCCGTGAGAAAAAGTGGCGTTTGGGAACTTGCCACTGAGGTACCGCACATTCCACCATCTCACGGAAGGGGGCAGAATCCACCACCTGCAGGCGGCCTTTTATAGTGTGGGGCGTGTTCTAAAGCCCTGAGCCATAATTGGCCAAAGCCACCCTGGCTTTGGCCAATTATGGCTCTCCGTTTTTTGCGCGCTGTGATTGGCCAAGCATGCGGGTCATAGTGCATGGTTGGCCAATCATCAGCGCGCAATGCCGCAGTGAATTATGGGCCGTGGTGCATCACTTGAAATTGGCGCGAACGACCCGTTTTGTTCGTATTTCGATGAACGGTCGAACAGAGGATGTTCGAGTCGAACATGGGCTCGACTCGAACACGAAGCTCATCCCTACTAAAGACATTAAAAATAATCTATGGAATGAAATGATGAGGACCAGAATGAAAGTGTGAGTAGCTTTTCCCTCCAGAGATCTCATCCCAGAAACACTCTTCCTGCTGCTTCTGTGTGATCACAAAGTGTTTCTTCAAGTAAGGACATGTTACAAACCACGGCCTCCCAAAAATACACAATCCCTTAATTTGCAGATAAAATGACACCTGAAAAGTCCAATGTGAGCTTTTGAACGGACCGTGTGTATGCTCCATCGGGCATTTGCTGTCAGGAATTTCCGCCAACAAAATATTGAGAGCTGGTTCTCAAATTTTCGTCTTTAGCAATTCCGACGTGCAACATTCCGACGCATGCTCGGAAACAATTTGACGCATTTTTGGAAGCATTGAGCTTCATTATCTCGGCTCGTTGTAGTGTTGTACACCACAGCATTCTTGATGGATGAAAGTTCAGGGAACTTTTGTATGACCGTGTGTATGCAAGCCGAACTTGAGCGGAATTCATCCAAGGTTCTTCCAACAGAAAATCCAACCGTGTGTACGCAGCATAACATATACAGTCCTTGTTATTCAATTTGTAATAAAAAATACAATTTTAAAAAGCATGTTTCATTTTGTTTTTTTCTGAGGAAGCTGTATATTTATTTCAAGCATAATACTTTTATATACACTGCATTTCACCATGCAAGTGTAACAAAATACTATTTCAATTTGTAAAACTACTACACACTGAATTTTTTTCCAATGTCTCCAAACATTTTTTCCTATGGATTAAAAATTTCAGGAAATATTACATATCTAGGCTTGATATTGGGCACAAAGTGGAGGTTTTAATACTGAAACATGTATGCATATATTATATTGTATTGTATCTTTTTTATTATTTTTTATTATCTACTAAATTACAATTGCTTTAAGAGTATTTGCATGTTTTGAAAGTTAGGGTACCCTAAAAGTCACACTCAGGTTAGTTCCTTGTTTGTAGTTCTATGTACAATGTAGGCCCTCGTATTACATAATTTTTTGCAAATCTGAAGTTGATTGTGCAAAGGTTCTTTGGTCGGATTGTAACCCGAATGTGTATGGTGAGCTTTAGGGGTTGAATTACTAAAGGCAAAGAGACTGTGCACTTTTCAAAGTGCAGTTGCTCTAGAGCTTAGTAAAAAAAGGGGGAAGCTCTGCTGACTTCCATCATCCAATCAAGTGCAAGCAAATATTTTTTGTATTTTCGTTGCATGTGATTGCTTATTCTTTGAAAGGTGAAGCTTTACCTCATTTACTAAGCTATGGAGCAGCTGCACTTGCAGAGTGCAACTGCACTTTGCAAAGTACACAGTCTATTTGTCTTTGTTAAATCAATCCCTAAGTTTTCTCCACTGGCTGGCAGTAGAAAGCTGGTGTTTTCTCCAGCAGTCATTACAATATAGAGTAGACTGAAAGATACAGAAAGGTGAAAAATCTGCAAGGGGGACAGGTCATTTGTGAGACTTCAGAAGTTACTTCTGTTAAAAGTAGTACTTTAATTTAGTGTCTGTGGTGGGCATTTGGTCCCTTTCAGCCACTCTGTCACTATTCTGTACAGGTTGCTGTTTGTTGTTTTTGCCTGTGTAGTTGTGCTTGTATGTGATACTTTTCTCACTTTGTTCTCTTTTTACATCAGTTTATGACCATCCTCTCGCCTCCTACATTATAAACTGCTGAGAAAGGAAGGTGAGCATTCCCTTTAATATTAACAGTTTGTGTGAAAGCTGTCACATGCTCATGGTTATCTGCAAGCAACAGCATTGTTGATAAGTGTGTGTACTAGCCCTGTAGTTATACTACAACTCACTGAGACAGTGCAATTGCATTTGGCCTACACAATAATGTATAATAACAATATACATGTAGGAGTGGGCAGCGCTAGGCACCTAGAACAGGGTCACTTTAAGGGTGCCTTTCCTTGTGCTGAGCATCATATACACTTGAACAAATGAACTGGTCTCCATTCATGCACCTATTAACTCTTTCTCTTTCATACCTGTGCACAGGCTGAGGGCCCCAAAGGTGCAGATCTGCCCCTATTACTATGGGAGATGGATCATTGCAGAGTGCTGACAGCATCTCCCTCTCTGTAAGAGGCCATCTTACCCGCCACATGTACATGCCTATGTAGCATAGGGTGACCACGTGTCCCGGATTGCCCGGGACAGTACCGCATTTTGCAGGTCTGTCCCGGGCACCTTCATTCCAGGAGAATACAGTGTTCCGGAATGAAGCTGACACAGCTACCCCCTGATGCCCCCAAAAAAGGCCGCCACATCACTGCTTTACTCACTGACAGTACTTGCCCTGGCTGGGAATGCCTGGAGAAACACAATCCCCACCCCCTGTTTGTGATTGGAGAAATCATGAATCCTGCCTCATGTATCCAATCACTGTGCTGTGATTCGTTACAGCACAAGCTGATTATTGGGAAGGGGGATGTCCCTGAATGGTAGTTTGGAAATGTGGTCACCCTAATGTAGCACCACCCCCGTAAGAGCTGCTGGTTTAGATTTTGGGTTTTGCATGTTACCTCTACGTTCGTTGTCTAGGGAAGGAAGTCTGTAGAAATTTCAATGTCCACACAAGATGTTAAACCTTCAATTGTAGGCTTTATTTTTGCTGCATAAAACTTGTGAAGGAAGTAGAGAGTATAGAGAGGAGGGGTAGGTTCAGGTACGCAGTACAGAATGCACAAAAAGTATTCCAAGTTCCAGTATTCACCACTTACTCCTGAGTGGGTATTGCTCACCCGGATAGACCCCTCTCACATGGCATAGCAGCCAGAATGATGCACAGACAGTATAGAAACAATCTCTGTCACAGACCATCTGAGAACACAGGATGGATAGTCAGGAATCCTCTGCCACAGGATTTCTGTCACAAACTAGCTGCCAAAAGAGTCTCCAAGCCAATCCGGCGGACTGTAAGACAAAATTGCATAGTGGATCCCTTTCCTTAACGAGGTCACCAGGCCTATCCCGAGACATCAACTTGCCTTGCTTGTCTCCTCCAGGGCAAGTCCTCCCCCGGTTTCCTTCACTAAGAAGCTTCCCCGACTTGGATAGACAGCTTGAGATCACTTTTAGAACCATAGGCCCCAGCCAGCCTACCTGACAGGAATACAGCCTCGGACCAACGTGGTCCCAGGGCTGGAATCAGTACACTCACCTGGCGCCAGGAGGGCCACGAAGCGAAAAAGGACCCCGAAAAACAGCATCTGCCCATTAAGTATCCCCTCCCAGCAAGCACAGCGGGGCACCACAACCACTGGGCTGCTGCCAAAAAGGGTCATTTAACACACCATGGTTCGCCCTAGTTCCAACATGGGCCTGAGGTGGTAACGCCACCTACAGGCAACAAGGCAAAACTCCTACTGAACACAACCACAGCCAGAACAGAGGCAAATTTACATAGAATCAGCAGAGTTTGAGCCCAACTATGGCTTAGACACCTCTAAATTTACAATAGCGCCCGAATCATTGGGAGACCAGTGCCACACCTACAACAGGCAGCTTGCCAAACCTTTGTTACCCTTGGTAACCACTGTATATTCACACGGTATTAACTCTTTGTACTGATGTCTTCATACCCAGTGCCAGTTACCTGCATTACGCTCCTATAGTAACTTCAGGCCAGGCAAAGTTTCAAAAGCTTTACTGGAAAAATGCAGCATGAAAAGAATCACAAGATAACAGTTCAGCATAAACTGCATTCTTTTCCTAACAACCCTAATCCCTAACTACAGGCTAGTGTCTTCCCCAGTATACCTGCTGCACATGAGAGAGTCCATACTAGTCCATGGTTGGTATCTTCAGCGAGGACTGCAAGTCCCAGCAATCCCCCTACATGTGGAAGGCTCCAGAACACAGATGTCCATCAAGAAACAGGGATTCCCAAAGTGGCGGAGAGCCTTGGCAGAAACAGCAGCTGGAGGTCACATCTTGCTAGCAGTTTGTGTCTTTTCGTGCAGCAGACTGTGTGTTGTGGGAGTACATGGCTCAGCAGCCCCTCAGTAGTGTCCCATCCAGGAACCTCCCCTTCCCAGGTGGTTGCTTGGCTAAATAGATTACATCTTCAGCTGAAAGCCTTTCCTTTTTCCCATGTGGCTGGAACTTACTTTGGCAGAGCCTCCTTCCTGAGTTTATGTGCACAGGGAGTGGGCAGAGCCCAGCAAAAAGCTGGAAAACAAGTCTTTCCCTCCCATCTGGGGCAGCAGTAGCCACTAACTGCCTACAGTTTGCCCACTTACAAATAAATTAGGGGTTTATAATTTTTATCATAGGTGCATTTTAAACGATAGAGATAGAATATCAACAAAAAAAAACACATGATACAAAGGTTAAAAAGTTGCAGTCCAGTGATTAAAAAAAATCTTTGATCCCCAAGCAAAACATGACTTAGTACTTGGTGGAGAAACCCATGTTGGCAAGCACAGAGTTAACCGGGTTTGCACACATCTCAGGAGGGATTTTGGTCCAACCTTCTTTTCAGATCTACTCTAAATCCTTACGGTTTCTTTGTGAATGGGGGGTTAAACTAGAAGTTTCAGCCTCCTCCATACATTTTCTATAGGATTAAGGTCTGAAGACTGGCTAGGCCACTCCATGACTTTAATGTGCTTTTTCTTGAGCCACTCCTTTGTTGGCTTGGCATTGTGGTTTGGGTCATTGTCATGCTGAAAGACCCATCCATGACCCATCTTCAGTGTTTTGGCTGAGGAAAGAAGGTTCTCATCCAAGATTTTACAATACATGGCCCCTCAATGCGGCCAAGTCGGTTTGTACCTTTAGCAGAGAAACAGCCCCAAAACAAAATGTTTGAAACTCTGTTCTTGACTGTAGGGATGGTGTTCTTAGGGTCATAATCAGTGTAGCACCCTGGTGTTTAGGCAGTGTTGCTAGTAAATTTAGTTTGCCAGGCGGTACTTGCCCTGGTAAATTGTTAGTAGATCCACTGATTGCTCTATAGTTCTGGACTTGCTGCACCTTCTCACTTCTGTCACTAGGTGGCGTTTTGCTGGTAAAATTAGATCTTAGGTCTTAGCAAGGTCAGATTATGAATGTATGGGACGTCTCAGCCAATAATCAGGGATTTCTTTAAAGGGTCACTAAAGGAAAACATTTTTTTTGCTGAAATGAATGTTTACAGGGTATAGAGACATAAAAGTTAACCGATTCCTTTTCAAAATGATTAAAAATAGATAAAAATCAATCATATAATGTGCCTGCAGGCTTGTTTCACTTTTGAACTGGCTTCATGTTTCTGCAAAGTAGAAATAGAAACACAGAACAAAAACAAACAAATCCAGGGCAGTGTTTTGTTTTTAAAATGAATCTGATTGGTTCTGGGAAGTTTTAGACACACAGTAATGACAGCTTAAACCATCGTGAGAAAGCTCCCAGTATGGTGCTTATAAGGAAACACACAAGCAGGAAGTGTGGAGAACAGAGCAGGTTAACAGCAACTTCAAAGCAAAAACAAACAATAAGGACATGAAACCAGTACTGCAGTAAGGTAAGGGAAGCTATTTAGCTAAAAAAAAAAAATTCCTTTAGTGACCCTTTAAGCCCCTTGGCCTGCTGGGAGAGCCTATTTTTTTTGGGAGGAGTCAGATGATCAGGGGTTCTGTGCCAATCCGGACAGCTGTCTGGTTGGACGTGTGTTATACTGCCCTGGGATGCTAGGCCGGAAGCCTGAGGCCTATCCCAGGGGACATCTGGCTGCTAGGCTGTCTGCGGGCCTATCCAGAAGCAGGAGAAGCAGCGCAGGGTTGGGACTGCAGGATTGTAGTCCAACCGAGAGTAATGGTTCAGCCGGACAGGGAAACAGTTGTTGTCGGAGGTAGAGGAGAAGCTGTCACCATTAAGGGACCATCCACCTTGTTACCGGAGACTACTGTGAGTGAGTTGCCAATAGTTAAGTACAACTAACGTTAGTGAGGGTTACAAGATTTTTTTCCATAGAAGACACCTTTACAGAAGTGGTATCCGACTGGAGGCCTTCCCCTGTATAGCTGTCTACCTATAGAAGTCACAGAGTCTGCCAATTATCATTGCATCTACCTAAGGGTGTCCTGGCCCTAACCCGCTCTCCTACAGTTCTGTTAAGAGACAATAAATCTCATTTGCATTTGAAAAGTGTCTGGCGCCCATCACTCCATCTTGCATCACACCCACCATGCTTTGTAAGCCACTCTACAAAGACAGATGTGATAAAATGATAAATGATTTTCAACATGTTTTACAAATAAATATGTAAAAAGTGTGGTGTTTATTTGTATTCAGTCCCTCGAGTCAATACTTTGTAGAACCCCTTTCACTGCAATTACAGCTGCAAGTCTTTTTTTGGTATGTCTCTACCAGCTTTGCACATCTAGAGAGTGACATTTTTGCCCATTCTCAAGCTCTGTCAGATTGAATAGAGAGCAATTTTAAAGTCTTGCCACACATTCTCAATTGGATTCATGTCTGGGCTTCGACTGGGCCATTCTAACACATGAATATGCTTTGATCTAAACCATTCCATTGTGGCTCTGGCTGTATATTTAGGGTCGTTGTCCTGCTAGAAGGTCTGCCCCAGTCTCAAGTCTTTTGCAGACTCTAAAGCCGCGTACACACGACCATTTTTCATGTCATGGAAAAAAAACAAGTTTTTCTTGATGTGATTCTTGTCAAGCCTGCCTTGCATACACACAATGGTGAAAAACAATGCACTAGCAAAGCGCAGTGAAGTACAACACGTACAATGGTACTATAAAGGGGAAGTTCCATTCGAATGGCGCCATCCTTTGGGCTGATTATGCAAATTTCCCTTCTCATAACTTGCTTCTGAGCATGCACGTTTGTTCCCTGTCGTTAAAGCGTACACACAACCATTTTTCACGACAAGAAAAACAGCGATGTACAAAAAGAAGAGAAAAAATAGAGCAGGTTCTAAATTTTTAATGGCCATTTTTCTAGTCAAGGAAAATTCTCTGGAGCCTACACACGATCATTTTTAATGACCAATTTAAAAAATTGCATTTTTCTCGTCATGAAAAACGGTCATGTGTACGCGGCATAACAGGTTTTCTTCTAAGATTGCCCTGTATTTAGTTCCATTCATCTTCCCATCACTTCTGACCGCTTCCCTGTCCCTGCCTCCCCACAAAATGATGTTGCCACCACCATGTTTCACAATGGGGATGGTGTGTTCAGGGTGATGTGCAATGTAAAGTTTTCGCTTTTCTTTTCAGGCAAAAAAGTTTAAATTTGGTCTCATCTGACGAGAGCACCTTCTTCCACATATTTGCTGTATCCCCCACGTGGCTTTTCGCAAACTACAAACAGACTTCTTATGGCTTTCTTTCAACAATGGCTTTCTTCTTGCCACTCTTCCATAAAGGCCAGATTTGTGGAGTACAGGACTAATAGTTGTTCTGTGAACAGAGTCTCCCACCTAAGCTGTGGATCTCTGCAGCTCCTCCAGAGTTACCATGGACCTCTTGGCTGCTTCTCTGATTAATGCTTTCCTGGCCCAGCCTGTCAGTTTAGGTGGACGGCCATGTCTTAATAGGTTTGTAGTTTTCCCACACTCTTTCATTTTCGGATGATGGATTGAACAGTGGTCCATGAGATGTTCAAAGCTTGGGATATTTTTTATAACCTAACCCTGCTTTAATCTTCTCCACAACTTTATCCCTGACCTGTCTGGTGTGTTCCTTGGCCTTTATGATGTTGTTTGTTTACTAAGGTTCTCTAACAAACCTCTGAGGGCTTCACAGAGCAGCTGGGATTAAATTACACACAGGTAGACTCTATTTACTAATTAGGTGACTTCTGAAGGCAATTGGTTCCACTAGATTTTAGTTAGGGGTATCAGAGTAAAGGGGGCTAAATACAAATGCACGCCACACTTTTCAGATATTTATTTGTAAAAAAAAAATTAAAACCATTTATAATTTTAGGCGCTGACAAGCTGTTCACCTCTGCAGCTAAGGGTTCGGATCCCGGTCTCGGCTGCATGTGAATTGAGTTTGGTGGTCTCAGCCCGGCTCCCGGTGGGTTTGCTTTGCAAGGTAAGCCTGTGCTTAGTAAGCCCACCCCCTCCCACAAAAACCACCACATGCACTCAAAATTGGGTTAACATGCACGCACTTTGGCCACGCGGACTAACAGGGCTGGCTGAGCGGGCTAGGTCCTCTCACTCCCTCATAGGGGAGTCCCTCTGCCACGTTGGGCTTCAAAGCGGAGCAGGTAGGGCGGGCTGTGTGGGAGGACCCCCTCACACCCGCCATTGCCACCCGGGGGCATGGAGAAAGATGGCAGATTGCCTCTGGGGGAGGCCTGCCTACTCCCAACTCCTGCAGTCCGGCTCCTCTCTCGAGTACACGCACAAAATACACTTATAAAAAAAATTAATTAAAAAAAACATTTATAATTTTCCTTCCAGTTTACAATTATATGCCACTTTGTGTTGGTCTATCACATAAAATCCAAATAAAATACATTTATGTTTTTGGTTGTAACATGACAAAATGTGGAAGATTTCAAGAGGTATGAATACTTTTGCCAACAAGGGTTTCTCTACAAAGTACAAAGTCATGTTTTGCTTGGGGATCAAATACTTATTTTACTCACTGAACTGCAACTTTAATTTATAGCATTTGTTTTTTGTGTTTGTTTTTGGGGTTTTGGTTGATATTCTGTCTCTATCATTTAAAATACACCTATGATACAAATATACACTCTTCATTTCTTTGTAAGTGGGCAAACTTACAAAATCTTCGGGGGATTAAATAATTATTTTCTCCACTGTATATATAATGTGCAAAGTAATAATAATAGTGTATGTAATAATAGGTCAACATTATCTTCACATCATGTGTGCCTTCATTTTCTAACTTGTATCAACAGAGGGTAAGAATAGATAACTAGTGTTGCTCACGAATATTCGCATTGCGAATATTCGCTACGAATATTGCATATTCGAGTATTTGCGAATATCTCGAATATCGCGCTATTTCAAATATTCGCAAAAAATTCGCAATCAATTTCGCATTCGCAAATTTCGCATTCGCATTGGCGAAAATTCGCAATTTTTTTTTTTTTTTTATAAAATATCACGAATATTCGATATTAACGAATATTCGCGACCGCATATGTGAAATTTCGCTTTTTTTTTTTTATAAAATATACCAAATATTCGTAAATATCGAATATTCGTGATATTTTATAAAAAAAAAAAAAAAAAAAAAAAATCGCGAAATTTCGCATTAGCGAAAATTCGCATTGGCGAAAAATTCGCATTGACGAAAATTCGCAATTTTTTTTTTTTTAAATATCACGAATATTCGATATTAACGAATATTCGCGAATATTCTTCAAAATATTCGCGAAATATCGCGAAATCGAATATGGCGTATTCCGCTCATCACTATAGATAACTATGGAAAGAGCACTACTGACCTATGGGGTCAAATTATTTACAACAATGCAGCAGAAGATGTGGAAACATACAATAGTGTGAACACCTAAAACACTTGTGTGTATGGAAGCAAAGTGTGGAGCTATGGCAGATCTCAAGCCCTGTACACACGGGCGAGAATCCCATCGAAAAAAAAAACGTTTATTTTCTCAACGGGATTCTAGTCTAGCTTTCCTTGCATACACACTGTCAAGCCAAAATCTCATCGTTCTAAAACGCGGTGATGTACAACACGTACGACGGCAGTATAAAGGGAAAGTTTGATTCCACCGAGCCACCCTTTGGGCTGCTTTTGCTAATCTCGTGTTACTGCGTGTTAAGTAAAAGTTTGGTGAGAGACGATTTGCGCTTTTCAGTCTTCGTGCTTTCAGTTTGTTTTCTGCGGTTTAGTTTGTGCTTGTGGATTCGTATCTTGTCTTTCAGGCCGTGTAGTCAGGTCGTATCTGTTTTTCAGTGCATTCTTGTCCGCTGTTTTATGATTTTCAGGTCATTCTTCATAGGCCTTGCTGTTCTTCAGTGCGTTCTGTTTGGTTCGTTCTGATTAGAGGACCGTTTTCTAGCCATGTTGCGGGGATGTTCTCGTCATAGAGTTCTTGCTGTGCAGGTGCTTGGTGTTAGTCTTATTTTCTCGGACCAAGACCAAACTCATCTAGCCCCCCCTACATTTTTTACAATGGGCCAACAGAGCAGGTGAGGAATCTGATAATTGGGCCTTCCATTTTTGTTATTAAATACTCCTTAAAATAAATGTTATAATGATGTTGGCCAGTAATGTTTTGGTATAATCTGCTTGCAATTTTATGTGCAAAAGTACTAAAAAAAATGTATCTTGTTTGACTTCACAGCTTCCTTCCACGCCACAGGAATGGCAGACTGTGGCATCCGAGTTTGCCACATGGTGGGATTTCCCCAACTGCGAAGGGGCAATCAACGGGAAGCACGTCCACATCGTGCCACCACCCCGATTGAGTTCTTATTACTTTAATTACAAGAAGTTTCATAGCATTGTGTTGATGACGGTGGTGTCAGCACAGTATGAATTCCTCTATGTTAACGTGTGGAAGAACGGCCAGATGTCGGATGGGATAGCCTTCAGCCAGACAGAGTTTGCTCTTCATCCCCAGAGTGATGACCTTGCATTGCCACCGGATGCAGAGAATGTTGAAGGACTCCCCTTTGTGTTTCTGGCTGAGGAAGCATTTGGACTGGGACCGCATCTCATGAGGCCATTCCCCCAGAGGACCCTCACCCCAGAGAGGAGGGTATTCAACTACCGGCTTGCCAGAGCCCGAAGAGTTGTGGAGAATGCCTTCGGGATAATGGCCAGCCGGTTCCGCCTATTTTTACTTCCATCCACATGGCGGAGTATAAACTAAACTACATAGTGTTTTGCTGCTGCATTCTCCACAATTACTTGCGTAGACTTTAGCCAACTTATATGGCCACAATTGGTGAGGCCGGACTTTCCTCAGCAGAGAATACCCTGCCGGGCCTAGAATCTGGCCATCCTGGCTTGCCCCCCCAAAGCGGCTGTGCAGTTCGCCAGCAATATGTGGAATATTTCATGGGTAGGGGGGCCATTCCTATGCCAGACAATCTCTAACCTTTAAAAAAAAATCAGCTTAAATGTTATTTTTGATGTATTGCTTGTGTTTCTTTTAGCTGACTCCTAGTTTTTCTAAGGCCCCGTACACACGACCGAGCTTCTCGGCAGAATCCAGCGAGAAGCTCGCTGGGATCCATATTCTGCCAAGAAGCTCGATCGTGTGTATGTTTTCGCCGAGCAAACTGTCGAGCGAGGCGTCGAGCCAAAATAGAGAGCAGGTTCTCTATTTCCTCGACGGCCATCGGGACTAATGGCTCAACGCCTTTTTCGACAGCCTGGTTGACGAACTCGACGGCCGGCCGAGAACCTCGTCGGGCGGAACGATGGGTTTAGCCCGACGAGGTTCTCGTACGTGTGTACGCGGCCTAAGTGTACTTGTAGTGCCAAGTGTATTTTCTTTAGGAAATAACAACCATTTCACTGGTAACACCAAAACTAAACACCAAAAAGGTTATAGCGGATTTGATCAAAAAGAAGCCACACTTTGTTGTTGTTCCAAATTTTTACTTTGTGCACATTCACACATGGTCTTTAGAACATTTTTAGGGGTATAAAATATATATTTTTTTGTTTGCCATAAACATGCATTTTTTTTTGTTGCAAAAAATACACTCATTAAAAGACCACGTAATAAAACATTGTAAACCTTTAGGCAATATCTCGGACATTCTAGTTTTAGAAAAATGTCTATCTGCCCTTCATAAGATGGGGTGTTGTCACCCCTGAACAAGCCAAAATTTGAAGATGCACACAATTATTTGGGATTTAAAAATGGGTATTTCCCTCCTGATCCCTATTGTCAACATTTGCAATCTGCCATCATGGGTGATCAATGGACGTGTTTTGGGGTGCAACCCCTTCTTCCTTTCACCTACTTGACTTGCAAGGAAGGGGTTGCACCCACAAAACAAGTACATGGATATCCTATGATGGCAGATAGCACATGTTGACCCATTGTGTGCATCTTCAAATTTTGGCTTGTTTGAAAAAGTGATTTTTTTTAATAAAAACTTGAAAAAAATAAAAACAGGGGTTTTATTCTATTTGCCCTAATACATCAATGATGTTCTTTAGCTGTTTGCTCCATAACATTCATCTTTTTCTTTATGACGTTCATTTCACTACTACACGCCATTATTTGTTGGATGATTCTTTGGGCACTAGCACTTGAGAAACGAAATGTCCATCCCCTAATAAAAAAAAAAAAGGTATTATAAAGGTATTATAAATCTGCAGGCCCACATCTCTTACATGAAGCTGTGGTGATAGACACTGGCCTGTTGTGGGGACAATTTCCACTTCTCCTTCCTCCAAATCCTGGGTTTGGGCTTCTTGTTTAGGTTGGTGTTCTCTCTGAGGTTTGGGGTTCCTGGGCTTCGAGGAGTGGTGTCCTCCCAGTCTTCTCTCCCCTATGAGAATGGAACAAAAGGTACACTTAGCACACAGATATTTTAGGGCAAAAATAGGAATATGAAACATTGCTTGGAAGTGGGGTACAAGTGTCTGTTTGGGCAGTTACAAGCTGAAGACATTATTTTTCAAAACCCAAATCTTGACTACTCACCCTTTTGGAGCAAGTTTCACACATGTAGACACCACAAGTATCCACTGGAGCACCTGTGTGGGACACCCTAAAAAGGTTGTTCTGGTGGCCCACACTTGTGCTCCTGAGTGCACATTTGTAAACAGCTGCTGAGTGTCCTCTCCTTAACACTGATTCAAGTTTGCATTTCATTCTAGTTACAAACACATCATCTAGATAACAATGTAATAACATTTATGGAATACAAACAGGCATGTCTAAATTCTTTTTTACCCTGTATCTTCGTATGTAGTGGGCCAACGATGTGACTGTAAAGACCGATTACTGTGCCCATTCAATTTTTTAAGATGACATTTTCTAAGGTCCAATAGTAAAAAGCAACAAGATGGAGCAACATGCAAGTTCTGAAATACAATAGGGACACAGGAGAAGTACTTACTTTTTTCAAGCATTCTCTTAATACTCCTTAACTGCTCCGGCTCCCTCAGTTAGAGGTCAGACCATCTCGTTCTAAGCTGCTCCTTTGATCTTTTCACCCCAAAATGTCTCTTCAGACTTTTGACTACTTTCTTCATGATTTTATTCTTCCTTAGATTAGGGTCGGTGTACGGCCCATGCTTGCCATCATAATCCAACTTTCTCAACATGTCCACCATTTCCACCATTTCCGCGAAGGACAAGTTAGATGCCTTGTATCTCCTCCTTGATCGTGGCATTACATCATCAGACTCCACCATGTCGCCTGCACGCCAAAAGACAAGGGGCGGGGAACATTAGAGAAAGAACGTCATGGGCGGGCGACGTGTGCAGAGTGTCACGCATGCGGAGTGTAAATAAAGCTTACACACATGTGTCGTACCTACGTTGTGTGCGGAAATAGGTTGTAAAGCAACGAACGTACCTACGCTGTGTGCGGAAATAGGTTGTAAAGCAACGAACGTCAGACTGAAGGTATGTTTTTTACTTGGGACATCAGTGGCCTATACTGCATAGAGATTAAAGGCCTATATGGGGATAAAGATTACTAGAGTTGAGACTGTGATGACATTAGCATTTCTGTCTTGTGTTTTGTCTTGCAGAAATAATGAATCCATTTTTTGAGAAAGATTTTTTGATTGAATTCATTGATCGATTAAGGGAGCTGCCCACTTTGTGGGAGACAAAAAAAACATACATAAAAAAAAGGGTAAGGACAGCAGCGCTGGAGACCCTGCTCACATTTGTGCACACACGCATGCCCCATGCAACCATCCAACAGCTGAATACTAAAATTGGGACCTTGAGAGGGACATACAGGAGTGAGCGCTTTAAGGTCCTGGCTTCTCAGAGGTCAGGGGCAGCAGCAGGGAAGTAAATGTCCTGAAATTGTGGTACTACAACAGATTGTCCTTTCTAAATGACCACCTCGAAGCAAGGCCATCACTCTCTAGTCTTCCCTCCAGCCAAGATGAGCCTTCTCTGGAGAAAGAAGAGCCTTCCTTCCTGGAAGAAGAACCGGGTGTGGCCATCTGGAGCCAGTTATAATATTTTCAAAACATTTATTGTGATAATTAATAATAATTAATAATTAATGCTGTAAATTAGATGTTAATATGTAAAGAAAAGAAAACTGTTTGATCAAAAAGTGTTTTACATATCAATAGACAGTAGTGGCCCAAATAGGTGGGGGAGAAAAGAATGAAAAATGCTGGGGTCAGAATGATAGTCTTTTATATTTATTTACATTCAATTTGCAACAGTCATGAGCTGAAAATTGTGTGTGATTGATGAACCCAAAACTCAAACGATGTCCCTTTTTTCAACACAGGATAAGGTCAGCCAGGATGAGAGGCTGGAAAGTGTCAGGGAGGAGGAGGCCGAGCCCAGTGGCAGCCAGGAGGAGGCAGGGCCCACTGTCAGGCAGGAGGAGGCAGGGCCCAGTGGCAGCCAGGCTGAAGCAGGGCCAAGTGGCAGAACAACATATCAGGTGCCTCCGATCCACCTTCTAACAAAAAGTGCCAGGAGGGATAGGAACACAAGTGAGGCAGTCATGGCCCTGATTAGACAGGCACAGGCCACCCTCCAAGAGCCAACCACCCCTGAAGAGGGCTATGCCGCCCTAGTTGGTGTCGAGATGAGCCAGGTGGCGATGGGCCAACGCCTACTATAAGCCTAGTTAATAAGGGGTTGATGGGGACACTTACCCCAAATACTGCCATTTGTAAGCACGGCCATCCTCCTCCACCTTCTTCTCCTTCTCCACCTCATCCTCCTCCTCCAACTCTTTCTCTTTCTCCTCTACCTCCTTCTCCTCCTCCTGACACGAGTACACCTCCGGAGGTACAGGCTCCAACCAAGCACACAAGGAAGGCTGCTGAGAAGGCTGCAGCGAAGGCTACTAAGAAGACTACAGGGAAGGCTACCAAGAAGAATAGAAAGTGATGGCCTTGCTTCAATGTGGTCTGACAGAAGGCAGGCTGTTGTAGTACCACAGACTTGGGACATATATCTCACCTGCTGCTGCTCCTGACCTCTGGGAGTCCAGGACCAGATTGGGCTCCCTACTGTATGTGCTTCTCAAGGTCCCAATTTTAATGTCCACATAGAGTTGATGTGTGCCCTGGGGTCCCAAGAATGCACAAATTACAGCAGGTTCTCCAGCTCTGCCTTCTATTTAGTTTTTTATTATATACCAGAATAAATGGAATTTATTTTTACAGTTAATACTTGCCTATGTGTTTTTATTAAACTAAAAAATGTAGCTTGTAAGTAGGCAGGTAACTTTAAAATATAAAAGGTCTAATTAAAAAGGGACAGATAACACCAAATAATCTCATTGAAGGTAAAAAAAATACAAGATAATAATGTTTACATTGTGGTAACTTGACACAACAAAATTAAAAATAAAATCATGGAGATAACTAGAAATTAAATAATAATTTAAAATGCAGATCTGTATTCAAAATAAAAATAAAAAATATTAAAGCGGATCTCCACCCTAAAGTGAAGTTCCGCTGATCGGAAACCCTCCACCCCTCTGGTGTCACATTTGACACCTTTCAGGGGGAGGGGGGTGCAGATACCTGTCTAAAGACAGGTATTTGCACCCGCTTCCGGCCCGCAGTCTCGGGTAAAAGACGTGTTTTTCCCGTTATGTGCTGGGAACTCTCGGCTCCCAACACACAGCGGGAGCCAATCGGCGGGCGCAGCGTGACTCGCGCATGTGCCGTAGGGAACCGGGCAGTGAAGCCGGAGCGCTTCACTTCCTGGTTCCCTCACCGTGGATGGAGGGGGGAGCAGCAGAGAGAGGAGTGAACGCTCGTCCTCTGCTGCGGACGCTGCTGGACTCCAGGACAGGTAAGTGTCCTAATATTAAAATTTAGCAGCTGCAGTATTTGTAGCTGCTGGCTTTTAATATATTTTTTTAAGGGGCCATCCACTTTAACCACTTAAGACCCGGACCAATACGCTGGTAAATGACCCAAGGTGTTTTTGCGATTCGGCACTGCGTCGCTTTAACAGACAATTGCGCGGTCGTGCGACGTGGCTCCCAAACAAAATTTGCGTCCTTTTCTTCCCACAAATAGAGCTTTCTTTTGGTGGTATTTGATCACCTCTGCGATTTTTATTTTTTGCGCTATATACAAAAATAGAGCGACATTTTTGAAAAAAAAAACACTATTTTTTACTTTTTGTTAAAAAAAAATCAAATAAACTAAATTTTAGTCAAACATTTAGGCCAAAATTTATTTAGCCACATGTCTTTAGTAAAAAAAAAAAATCGCAATAAAAAAAAATAGCTACCTAGCGGGAACAGCGACACTAATACAGCGATCAGAAAAATGATCGCTTAGTGACGCTGGCAATAGGGAGTGAAAGGGTTAACTAGGGCGGTGATCAGGGGGTTAAAACTTTATTAGGGGGGGTGGGGGGGCTATCCTGAACCTAACACTAACTGTTTTTTACAGTGCCTGTCACACTGACACTAAATGCAGTGATTAAATCACTGCATTCAGTAACACTGTGACAGGGGGGTGGGGGGGGGCGATCACAAGGGGTTAATATGCCTATGTGAGTGTGTGTCAGTGTTGTGTTGGTGCACACTTACTTGTCATGTCTTCTCTCATCAGCAGCGCTGGGAAACAGCGCTGCGATGAGAGAATACATCATTTCCTCCTTCCTGTGTAAACACAGGAGGAGGAAGTGACAGGCTGGGAGCGCGCTCCCATTGGCTGGGAGCGATCGCGGGGGGGGGGCGGAAAACACGGACATCCGCCCGCAGATCCCGGATCGCTCCCAGAGGTAGGGAGACCCCCGCACGCCGCGGAGGGGGTCCCGATGGGACCCCCGAACCGCACTCAGGCGGGGACGTAAATTTACGCCCTTGTGCCTGTACGAGCCATGTTGTGGCCGTATATGTGCGTGCGGGGGTCTTTAAGTGGTTAAGGAGATCTTGCTCTATAAAATAATAAAAAAAAATCATGAGATAAGCATTAAAAATGTTGCAAAAAGTTAGTCAGAACTCTGTGTGAATATCAGCAGCAAAACAAGTTCATTAATGTACCATTTTCACAAGAAAATAGAGAGCAGGTTCTCTATTTTTCTCGTCGAGATTCCAGACAGTTTTCTTCACAAAAATTCATACACATGAACGGTTTTCTCGGCAAAAAGATTTGCCAGCAGTTTTCTTGCTGTTTCTGGCCGGGAAACCGTGCGTGTGTACGAGGCTTCAAAGTTGGAGCATCCAAGGCAAGAACACCAGGGGCTGACTCTGCGCACCAGACTCTACCTGCACCTAAATGTCACTTTGGTGTGGACTGGCCTTATAACACTCTATAAAAAAGAGAAGAATTTACAGCAAGTACATTGAAAACAAAACCTCAAAAAGATGAAGTCAGGGGAAGTTGTTACTGGTCATACAGAGCAAGACATTTTTTTCCACATTATTGGGGGTAGTTGGCATAAGGCCAACAAATAACATCTTGTGACAGGCATTCCTGGGGAAAGTCAAGCCGGAGATTACTTTTTTATCCTTAGCTTGCTGCCAAACCCCCATTACAGATGATGTATCTGCTAGGGGGACCTTGCAAGGGACTTACTCACAGTTTAACTAAATGATTTCATCCCTAAAGCAGTATTGTTCAATTTTGTATTGAGAGTTCAAAAATCAATAAGCTTTAATAACTCCTCAGCTCTCGCTCAAGCCTACCGCGTTAGCTTGTTAGAAAATAAATGCTAATCAAATCAGCTCAGCAAAAAACACTAATGAAAGAGATTACGGAAGGGAGAAGAAAAAAAATCCTGCAAGGATAGCTAATGTAGTTACAGTTCCAATCAAAACAAAAACTAACATTACTAACTGAACTGCATAAAAAAGATGGATAAACAGGTTTAGGATAGTCCAAGCCTCATGTTATACCTCTTAAAGCTGATTGAGCTACATTATCTGCCAACTAATTATTATTTGTCGATCCAGTTCTGAGATTTACACATCCTTGACAGATATTAGAGCCATGCTGGCAACCTGACATTTGTCTTCTGCAGTTAAGCAATACAAACTGGTCTCCTTCCTGTTCTTGGCCTGGGATTGTACAGTAAAGGAGCAGCAGAAGACTGGTGAGCTCAGCCCTTTTCTCACTGTACTCTCCCCCTGTCAGCATGTAGGGTAGGCGGGTGAAATTCCCTACATGTTTATCTCCTTGTTGGGTGCCAAGTGTGGGTCACATGGAGGGCCTACCCTGGGTTGAGTTCTTCTGGCTATTCTAGGCACTGCCTTTATACATATGGTACTTTTAATTGAACAGACGACTGACCTCTTGTTAACTCTCTTGATGCCAAAGTACACCCCCACGGTAAATGCTGCATTTAGGAAGGACCAATGCCCTCTTCACCTGTCCAGTGTATCTCCCCCACTTCACTCCCAGTAAAGGGATGTGGCCATGCACGCACTTACTTAACTCATTCTCTTCTGAAGACATCTGCACTGCTTATCTGCTCTCGTTGCTATGGGAGATGGACTGCTCACAAAAAAGTGCCGACATCGACTCCTCCTGCAAAAGACTACCCCACCTGTCAAATGGACACACTTACGGCAGGCTGCAAGTGAAACCTTCATTACCACTTGTGTCTTCACTAGGGATGAGCTTTGTGTACGAGTCGAACGTATGTTCGACTCGAACATCGTATGTTCAATCATTCGTCGAAATACGAACAAAATGGGTCGTTCGTGCCAAATTTAAATGACGCGCCACAGCCCATAATTCACTGCAGCATTGCGCACTGATGATTTGCCAAGCATGCACTATGACCCACATGCTTGGCCAATCACAGTGCCGTCAGTACAGAGAGCCGTAATTGGCCAAAGCCAGGGTGGCCTTGACCAATTATGGCTCAGGGCTTTAGTACACGCCCCACACTATAAAAGGCCGCCTGCAGGGTGGCATTGTGTAGTGTGTTGCGGCGCTGGTTAGATATCAGTCACAGAGAGAGAGAGAGTGTCTTTTTTTCTAGATAGATAGAGCAGGCAGGCTAGTCAGTTAAATTTACAGTGTGTAGAGGATATATATGCATCCCAGGTGTTGTACATATACTTATACACTGTATAGTTTAGCTAGATCAGTTCTTCCTAATTTACTGGCAGGTAGTTGATTGTGCTAGCTTCAGTATTCTCATGTGGTGTATTGCCTGTGTCCTCTGCAGTGTGCACCATAAAGCTAGACAGGCATACTATAGACACCCAGCAGGTACAATATTTAAAGGAATCTTTCATATTTTTTTTTTTTTATTATTATTTAACCACTAGCCGACCGCCCGCCGTCATTTTACTGCATTCTTGCGGCCGCTAGGGGGCGCGCGCCCCCGCTCGTCCCGCGCGTGTGCCCGGCGGGCGCGAACGCCGCCGGGCACGCGCGCTCGTTCGTTACAGAGCGGGGATAGGGAGCTTTGTGTGTAAACACAAAGCTCTCTGGTCCTGTCAGCGGGAAAACGCTGATCTTCTGTTCATACAATGTATGAACAGAAGATCAGTGATTTCCCCTAGTGAGTTAACCCCTTCCCCGCCCCCTAGTGTTAACCCATTCACTGCCAGTGGCATTTTTATAGTAATCCAATGCATTTTTATAGCATTGATCGCTAAAAAAATGCCAATGGTCCCAAAAATTTGTCAAAATTGGCCGATTGTCCGCCATAATGTCTCAGTACTGGAAAAAAACGCTGATCGACGCCATTACTAGTAAAAAAAAAATATTAATAAAAATGCCATAAAACTACCCCCTTTTTTGTAAACGCTATAAATTTTGCGCAAACCAATCAATAAACGCTAATTGCGATTTTTTTTAAAGAAAAATATGTAGAAGAATACGTATCGGTCTAAACTGAGGAAAAGAAACGTTTTTTTATATATTTTTGGGGGATATTTATTATAGCAAAATGTAAAAAATATTGCATTTTTTTTTAAATAGTCGCTCTATTTTTGTTTATAGCGCAAAAAAAAACAAAATGCAGAGATGATCAAATACCACCAAAAGAAAGCTCTATTTGTAGGAAAAAAAGGACGCCAATTTTGTTTGGGAGCCACATTGCACGACCGCGTAATTGTCAGTTAAAGCGACGCAGTGCCGGATCACAAAAAGTACTCTGGTCATTGGGCAGCAAAATGGTCCGGGGGTTAAGTGGTTAAGCATCATGATGCTAAAAAAAAATCCTTTAAATATTGTACCTGCTGGGTGTCTATAGTATGCCTGTGAAAACGTCTTTGAGAACCCGGGGAATTTTTCTTTAAAAATGGTAGTTTTTTCTGGAGCAGTGATTTTAATGATGCTGCATCATTAAAATCACTGCTCCAGAAAAAACGACCGTTTTTAAAACTT
Organism: Rana kukunoris; assembly: GCA_029574335.1. Lineage (NCBI taxonomy): Eukaryota > Metazoa > Chordata > Amphibia > Anura > Ranidae > Rana > Rana kukunoris. Next base: position 395,768,452 of record CM056051.1, read on the forward strand.
TTTTCCATTGATACATGTTCCCTGGGGGAAGACCCGGGTTCACAAAGACGTTTTGCGACAAAAACTTGCATATGGGGCTTTAAAATTAGCACTTTTGAATTCGAACGTTCGAGTCCCATTGACGTCAATGGGGTTCTAAATGTTCGCGCGAACGTTCGGTCTGTTCGAAGGTTCTAGTGCGAACCGAATGCGGGGGTGTTCGACTCATCCCTAGTCTTCACATTGTAATAACTCATATACTGCTGTCTTCATACCCCAATGTGCAAGCTGTAGACTATGGGCCAGATTCTCATAGAATTTCGCTTGCGTATCGTAAGCCATTTGCACTACGCCGCCGCATCGTACTAGAGCAGGTGCCGTATTCTCTAACCATTTGCTCCGTCGCTTGCGTTGGCGTAGCGAAAATGGCCCAGTGTAAGCCCGCGTAATTCAAATGAGGCGGCTTGTATTTAAATTAAGCTCGCCCCCGCGTCGAACGAACTGCGCATGCGCCGGCCGGGGAATAAGCCCAGTGCGCATGCTCCAGCTCACGTCGGAAAGCGTCGTTGAAACCAACGTCAAAACGACGTGATCGTCACTACGCAATGCCCCTATTCGCGTACGAGTTAGTAAAACGAAGTAAGCGACGGAAAAAGCCGACGCTGACCCGACGCCATACTTAACATGGCATCCGATGGCACCCGACGGCATCCGACGGTACTTCGTAAGGTTACTCCACATAGAAGCTGGGGTAACCTTACGCGGACGAAAACGACGTACGCGACGACGGGGCGGCGTAAAAGCGATCGGGAATCGGCGTACTAGCCTCATTTGTATATGCAATTGAGAAAAACAACGTAAAGGCCTTCTCATTACAACTATGATCCGCAAGTGTAATGGTTTTACACTTGTCGGATGTTGAAGCGTATCTATGCAAAAGTGATGCTAAGCATCACACGCATAGATACGAGGCAAAAAAAACGGCGATACAGCGGGGTATCTGAGATACTCCGTTGTATTGCCGCTGAGAATCTGGCCCTCTGTGTTCTGCTTACTTGCATTACACCACTTAAGTAACTTCAGACCAGGCAAGGTCAAAGTTTCAAAAAACGTTACTGAAAATGTACATTATACGTAATAGAGTGCACAGTCTCTTGCTAACACCCCTAATCCCCCAACTCAGACTTAATGGCTGCCCCACCATACCTGCACAGTTTGGAATCCATTATTACGGGGCTCCAGATCTGGTGTCTACAGACGGTTTGTAGATCCCAGTGGTCCTGTACCTGTAGCAAGTTCTTTATCTATAGGTGCTCCGGATTCGGCTGTAGGCTGTGTAGATGGACCCTGGTAACAACAACATGTCTGGTATTATACACACACCCTCCCGCTCTTCTCTGTAAGCAGCTGGAGATTACATACCGTGCTTGTCTGGGTCTTCTTTCCCATGCAGCAGACTGTTTGACTGGGCAGAGCCCTCCCCCTTTTATTATCAGCACATGGAGAGCGGCAGAGCTCAGCAGAAAGTGCAGGGAAACCAGGTTGACAGTTTCCCTCCCATCTGGAACAGCAGCTATCTCATTAATATGATGCTATCATCATTAAAATTATGATAATACAGATATGATGTCAGTTATTGATGCTGGGCACTAGAGGGACAATACAGTACATAGAAAAGACGGGGAATTGCTATGCTTTGCAATTGTAGTTCACATTGCTACAAGATTTCTGCCAGGATCAACAGGCTTTTTTTACCCTTATTGAACAGATATAACAAAACCCTTTCAATGGTATAGTTACAGTCAAAAAGGGAAGAAATAAGAGGAATTCATTGTTAGGCCTCGTACACACGACTGAAAATCTTGGCAAGAAACTCTTGCCGCCCGAATGTACTGACTTTCATTTCAAAACTCTTGACAGCAAAGAACGTCACATTTAATGCCGTTGTCGCCATCTTGCTTCACACACCTATGCCGTGGAAGCTATTGCGCATTCGTCAAAGTCATTTCGAGCATGCGCAGGTTTCCACGGAGACAGGTAAGTATACACACTCTCTGGTTTCTCGTCTGGAAACAGGCAAACGAGAATCTCGACGAGAAAAAAGAGAGCAGGTTCTCTTTTTTTCTCGTCGAGATTCTGGCCAGATTTCCAGACGAGAAACCTGAGAAATGCAGTTTTCTTGATGGTTTTTGCAGAGAAACCCGGTCGTGTGTACGAGGCCTCAGAGTTTACATAACTTCAACGATGAATTCTAGGTATGAATATTTTTAGAGCAATGTAACTATGCATATACCATACCTTTGGGATCCTTCTGGAAGCTGGAAATCATTTCAATGGGCACTGCTACTCTCCAATAGCTTCAGGGGTTCTTTACAAATCATTCTTTGGATGAGAGGGAGAGCGTGATGCTCCACCCCTCCACATCATCCATATAGTCAATTTACATACACTGAGAAATTGGAAAGTTGAATGGTGCTAGTGGCGAATATATGGCCTGTGTGAACAACGCAAAAGGGCAGCCACTCGGCATGGAACCCAGAAACTAGTGGAGATCACTGCAGTAGCATTGTCTACTTTCGAGAATTCCAGCTTCAAGAGGGATCCCATAGGTAAAGTATATGCATCATTACATTGGTCCATGCTGAAATATCCATATTTGGAATTATTTAATGATTTTTAATTATCATGCAACTGCATTGGTAACGTTTTTAGATTTGACTAGAGTACATCGTTAACTGGTAATGAGACCTATATACCAGACGTATTGCTGAGCACATTAAATGATTGTGCACAGGGTTGACTGGAGCAGAAATTCAAGTGTAGAGTGGATGATTTATCCCTCACTTCCTGCTTGGGCGACCTATGCGTCATTTGTGTAAATCAGAGAAGTTTAAGTCATATTCTTAGATTGCCTCAGGAATTGTTTGCTGTTTATGCAAGAAAAAGGCAGAATTTTTTTTAATCTTAATGCATTCTATACATTGAAGGGGTTGTAAAGGTTTGTTTTTTATTTTCTAAATAGGTTCCTTTAAGCTGGTAAATTGTTGGTTCACTAACCTTTTTCTTAAATTTCCCTTCTAAATGTTTTTTTTCTTTGTTTTCTTTGTCTGACTTTCTCACTTCCTGTTCCTCCTCAGTAAGCAAGCTTGCTGATGAAAAACAGGAAGTGAGAAATTCAGACAAAGAAAAAAACATTTAGAAGGGAAATCGAAGGGAAAGGTAAGTGAACCAACAATGCACTAGCTTAAAGAAACCTATTTAGAAAAAAAACGAACCTTTACAACCCCTTTAAGATAAAAAGCCTCCTGTGTGCAGCAGCCCCCATTCAGCCCCCCTAATACTTACCATCCATCTAGAACCAGCAATGTTGCATGATAGACTCGGCTGTCTGGGACTCCTCTCCTCATTGGCTGAGACAGCAGTGCAGCGCTATTGTCTCCCGCTGCTGACATTCAAAGTCAGTGAACCAATGAGGAGAGAAAGGGGGTGGGCTGGGTCTGCTGCTCCATGTCTGTATAGACACACAGAGATCTGTCTTGGCTCGGATGCCCCCATAGCAAGCTGCTTGCTGTGGGGGCACTTGGCAGGAGGAAGGGGCCAGGATCACAGAAGAGGGACCTGAGAAGAGGAGGATCAAGACGCTCTGTAAAATCCACTGCAACAGAGCAGGTAATTATAACATGTTTGGTATTTTTATTAAAAAAAAAAATTAGACTTTAGTATCACTTTAAGCCAAACTAGTCAGATAATAAATACCACGATTTAGTGACGTTATATTTAAAAAAATAAATCATATATTTATTTTTAGAGTTGAAAATATGTTTATTGGAATTTCAACATAGTAAACATGGACAGCATGAGGTGTCACAAACAGGGAATAGTTACAAATACGTGGCAATAAGGAGTCAGCCAAATGGCTATCGCCCACAGCCGGACTCCCATCAACGTAAAACATAACGAACAGTTATAACAAGAACCCTGAAACAAAAATTGCGAGCGGTCAGGAAGACCATTTAACAGGTGACAACATTGCAAACAATATAATCAAAATAAAAAAATAATAAAAAGGACAAAGACCAGAAATAAAAAAAAATAACAAGAAAAGGTAAAATAAAAATAAAAATGGGAGGTCAAGAATCAGGGAAGTGAGAGGGTGGGGAGAAAGAGAGAAGGAAAAAAGGAGAGGAGAATGGTGGGAAAGAGAAGAATATAGGAAAGAGAGCTAGAGGGCCATCACAGAGTAGAGTGAGAGTTGCCGATATAGGAATTGGGAAAGACAGTATAAAGTCAGCGGGGGAGGGGAACCCAGCCTGCCTCTAGGTGGTGTTACAAATGAAAGCGATCAGGAGTGATCATGGTTGGGTGGACAACATGTTCGCCAGAGCGTCAGAGGAGGAGAAGTGGAGCCAGACGAGCCACAGCAATGTATAATTATCAAAAGTATCGTTATTACGGGCCAGCATCTCCTCCATTCTCATGGTGTCGTTCATAATAGAAACCCAACGTGACAATGGGGGAGTTGCGGTCGATTTCCAATAGGAAGGTATGAGCTGCCTCGCCGAGGACATAAAGAAACGGAGGAGACCTCGTTTCTGCGATTTAACAGAACCTGGTAGTATAGAAAGAAGAGCAATTTTAGGAGAGGGAACTAATGAGTCACCGTGGATTTTGTTGTAACATTCAAATACCTGGGTCCAGAAGGGGCGGATCCTCTCACAATCCCACCAGACATGTAGATAAGTCCCCACAGCAGCGGAGCATCGCCAACAGGATGCTGGGGTGGACGGGAATATTTTGTGCAACACGGAGGGAACCCTGTACCATCTTGACAGAATCTTGTAGTTCTTTTCCTGTGCGTAGCAGGAGATTGTGGACTTGTGAGTAAAGTAAAAAGAGGTCTGCCAGTCCGCCTGCTGGATGTCCTCGCCCAAATCTGCAGACCACATCCCAGTGTAAGAGGGTAGTTCGGTGTGCGTAAGTGTTTGTAAGAGGCTATATATGGCCGAGAGTAGATGTCTGGGCGTCTCCGAGAGGGAACACAGTTGTTCAAACTCTGTAAGAGGGCGGTGTACCTGAGAGGAGGAGTGCAGGTGCCTTGTGAGTGTGGACAAGTGTAGTGTAGTAAGCCAGTCATGAGAGCCTGCCGGTGTCACTGGCGACCCCAGCGTAGGATGCACAAAGGAGCGTGCCTGGGGCCATTCAGTCCTTTTAAAGGGGCCTAACGATGACACGTTAAAGCCTTGGGGAAAGGAGGGATTGTCGAATAGGGAGGACAGTGGAGAGGGGTCGGAGGATAGTAGGGAACACAACCCCCTGTTGTACCATAGTCTGAGAGAGGCCAGTGTAAGCGGGGAGGAAGAAGGTATGCGTGCTAGTTCAGTCCTATATCCCCATAAAAGTGCTCGGAGGTCTATGTGAGACAAGTCCTGCTCCACGGCAACGGAGGCCTTCAGAAAAGGACGCGGGAACCATTCCAAGACACGCGCAACGTGTGTGGCCTTGTAGTAGGTCTCGAAGTCAGGGATGCCCGCCCCTCCCCGTAGCTTTGGGCGGGTGAGCACATTGTACCTAACCCTAGGTAGCCCCCGTCTCCACAGGAATCTGATGGCTAGAGAGCGTAGGGAGTTGAAGAAGGACTTAGGGATCAAGATGGGGACCGTTTGAAGGAGGTACAGGAGTTTGGGTAGAGTGTCCATCTTCAGGGTGTTGATCCGCCCGAACCATGGTAGAGAAGACCCCCCCCACTCCTCCAAGTCCTTTCGTAGGCGTGATATATTTATTTTTAAATGCAGCTAGCATAAGTACATGAATATGTTTTGATATCAGCCTTCTGTATAGGAGAAATCAGATAAGCAGAGGGAGGGTCAGTAATGTGAGCCAATCAGGCTCTCCTGCATGCACATGTGCTGTGGAGGGAGGGAGGCTGCTGAGAAAGATAGGAAATTTGTTTAGGGAAGGGCGATTTTTGCTGATGGAGGTTATTTTTATGTTGAAGTGGGGTTTTGCTGGTGGGGAATAGATTTTATAGAGGGAGGAGGAATTTTTGGTTATATAACTGTCCATTTGTTCTTCGCACATAACAATGATTGCTTGTAAAGGTATATTGTAACCTTTGCTCTATATTGTCATGATTGCTGTTTTTTTGCTTGCAATTGCAAGTTTGTTGCCCCCGATATAATTATGACTACCTATTTGTTGCCCCAATATAGTCACAATTGCCCAGGGCTTTTTTTTTCTTAGGCCTCGTACACACGATCGGACATATCCGATGAAAACGGTCCGCGGACCATTTCCATCGGATATGTCCGATCGGGAGTTTGATCCGATGGCGTGTACACACCATCGGATCAAATTCCCCGCCGCCGGACGGCGCGGTGACGTGGCGGTGACTGCTTTGCACACTCTTGGCATTCTCTTGATGAGCTTCAAGAGGTAGTCACCTGAAATGGTCTTCCAACAGTCTTGAAGGAGTTCCCAGAGATGCTTAGCACTTGTTGGCCCTTTTGCCTTCACTCTGCGGTCCAGCTCACCCCAAACCATCTCGATTGGGTTCAGATCCCGTGACTGTGGAGGCTAGGTCATCTGGCGCAGCACCCCATTACTCTCCTTCTTGGTCAAACAGCCCTTACACAGCCTGGAGGTGTGTTTGGGGTCATTGTCCTGTTGAAAAATAAATGATAGTCTAACTAAAAGCAAACCGGATGGAATAGCATGCCGCTGCAAGATGCTGTGGTAGACATGCTGGTTCAGTATGCCTTCAATTTTGAATAAATCCCCAACAGTGTCACCAGCAAAGCACCCCCACACCATCACACCTCCTCCTCCATGCTTCACAGTGGGAACCAGGCATGTAGAGTCCATCCGTTCACCTTTTCTACGTCGCCCAAAGACACAGTGGTTGGAACCAAAGATCTCAAATTTGGACTCATCAGACCAAAGAACAGATTTCCACTGGTCTAATGTCCATTCCTTGTGTTCTTTAGCCCAAACAAGTCTCTTCTGCTTGTTGCCTTTCTTTAGCAGTGGTTTCCTAGCAGATATTCTACGATGAAGGCCTAAATTCACACAATCTCCTCTTAACAGTTGTTCTTGAGATGTGTCTGCTGCAAAAGGTGGCTACTTTGAAGAACCTAGAATATGACATATATTTTCAGTTGTTTCACACTTTTTTGTTATGTATATAATTCCACATGTGTTAATTCATAGTTTTGAGGCCTCCAGTGTGACTCTACAATTTTCATAGTCATAAAAATAAAGAATCCTTATCAAAATTCAAATTGAATATCACACCTAATATCTGCCTGCTGGTTAATGATATCCCAGATATTCCTAAACCTTGTGCTAGCCTATTTCACTCCCTGTGCAGTTGCATTTTGTGGATGATTGCCTTGAACTGGAGATCAAAAAAATTGACATGGTCACAGGTCCTCGCTAGGAAGGAGATGGTAAAAATTTCAGAAAAAATATTCCACACCCTCAACGATAGCCTTCATGTCTATGATGCAAAATGGTCATACTGGAGCCTCATGTAAGGTCCCTCTCCACTCTCCCCCTATTTCCCAGTGTATTTTGCTCCTCCCAATTTTATACACTTATGCTTGATCTAATGGTTGTCATGTATTCATACCACCTCTCACCTTTGCCTTAAAGTGGTTGTAAACCCACTTTATTGACTTTTACCTACAAGTAAGCCTATAATAAGGCTTACCTGTAGGTATAGAGAATATCTCCTAAACCTGTACGGTTTAGGAGATATTCCCCTCGCAATGCGCCGCTGATTGCAGCAGCGCAAGCGCAGGGGGGAATCCACGGCCAAAAGACTGGCCACCGCCTTCCTGGCCGGATTTAAATCGTCATCGCCGCTCCAGCCAATCACAGCGCTGGAGCGGCGATACCCGGAAGACACGCCGAGTCAAGATGAGATCTCGCTCGGCGTGGACCAGGTAAGTTTCCTACACCTCGTTCCGAGGTAAGTATTTCATAATGAGCCAATATGCGGTGCATACTAGCTCATTATGACTTTTGCCTTGCAGGTGTGGGGGAAAAAATTTTTTTTGCGGTTTACAACCGCTTTAAGATGCGATGTTTGTACTATTACCGAACAAATGTGTATTTTATCATATTTCTTTTTACTTGTCCCAACCTGTCATGTAACCTTCCCTTTTTCTACTTTTTCAATAAAACCTTTGTAAACAAAAAAATAAAATAAAAAAAACTCTTTGAATGAGAAGGTGTGTCCAAACTTTTGGTCTGTACTGTATATATATCAAACAATAGATTCTGGATGAGCAAGAGCAATCCAGGTAAACCAGATTTGTAAACATTTCTCAGGAGAATTAGTCAAGATACTGGAATTTTTTTCATTAATCATAAAAATGTGTCAATGTTTGTTGTGCTAGTTAATGATTCTATTATTTCATGTAAAAAGGCTATGCATGCATTTGAGTCAGTTTATTTTTATTTATTTTTTGGAAATGTCTAAATACTAAACCACAAACTTTTTCCCAATAACTGGTTAATTGCCCATTTTCTGTTTACATATTGCAACAGTTGACTGTTGCCTGTGTATAATATACAATTGTCTATTGGAGACCCATGTGTTGTCAAGGCAGACATTTTTTGCTTATACATTGTAAAGTCGCAACTGTTAATTGGATCATATTGCTATAATTTATGTTGTTCCCTGTAAGCTTGTAACAATAAACACATGTTTTGCCACAGTGCACTACGTGCGCTACTATTTTTTTTTTTTTTTTTTAATGTTCAAATTTTAAAACTCTTAGCTGTTTCTATTTTTTCTACCCCCTATTAGTATTTATTTAATTTCAAGATTACTACTGAAAAAAAATTGACCTATAAAGGAGGGGAAAGGAATGTCACCCAGGTCAACTATTAGTGAGGTTACGCTACTGGACCTTATCTGTCTGCTTTTTGTTATTTTTTATCCAAATTCCCACCTCTATATAAGTACCTAAAATAACTAAATAAATAAATCACAGTCTGGAGGCAGGCAGATCATTAATCTGTATTGCTCACCCACAGTAGAAAAAAGTCAGATCACTGACCTTCCTCTGCCTGTTTAGCAGGGCTTTGTAAATCTCATGATGGACAAAAATGAGAAGTAGAATAGTTCTCATATCTGTATTACAACTGTGCCAGTGGTCAGAAGCATGGATTTTAATTTTTTAAGCACATGATTAGAACCGGAGGCTCTAATTGGCTTTTTAAAAAGGATGGGCTTGAAGCGCAGAGCACCACATTGGGTGATTTGCAAATCGACTGTGCAACGGGGGAGGATTTTGACTGATGGACCGACAGGTTTGCCCCCCCAAAAAAAATATAGCACCAGCCGCCACTGAACTGTGTCCCAAAGAATCCCACCTTTAACCCTCCGAGCATTACTATAAGCTTTAATGTTTTTGTTTGCATTCGAGATGCCACTGTGATCACCTTTTATGGACTTTACAAGTCCTTCCTGTAAGTTGTTTCATTTATTTTACCTTACAGAACATGCAGAAGGCTAAAGAAGATGCCATGAAGTATGGTTCCAAAACATCAACTGGAACATCTCACTGTTAGAGCCCCCAAGATATGTGAGCCAGCCAGCAGGAGACCCAATCAACCAGTATCCAGTATTTTTAATACAAAAAGTGACATCCTTGGGCCTATTTAAGTTGGATAGATGAAATGTACTGTATCTCCATTAGAGGTATGTTTAACATTCTGGCTCCCCATCTGTAGCCAAGTCTTTGCAGGTAACACAGTAAATTAAATGAATGACTATGACCTGACCCCGAGGGATGGGTATGTGCATGGACATGCTGCAGGGCCCGATGTGGCTCTATAGACCGGGAGATTGTCCCCACGGCAGGCACGTGCATATATATACAGAATTTCCGTGTGAAGACAGAACAAAGGCCATCAACAACTAAAATCACTTGACCAGGTATACTGGTATATTGTTGTAAAGGTAAATGTATTAGATAAAGAAAAATTGTACTATGACCTTTGAAAATTAATAAAGATGAAAATAAAAAATAAAAAAAATTATAACAGAGAGAAAACGGGACAAATTGGTACATACATTGGTACATTGTTAATTGGTACATAAAATGTGCCCAGTGCCTAGGGCAGCAAGTTAGAAAGGGGCAGCACCAACATTTAGATGAAAATTGATAACCTTTCTATTATTTTGTTCCCCTTCTCTGGACATATGTGGCTAAAACAGAAAAAAACTGAAGGGGAAATCTAGTGCAGGGGATGGTAAGAGGCGTCAGAAGGCTCCTTACAGTTTAGGAACCCTCCTTACTTTCTCATGCGCCCATTCTTTCCACCATGTACCAAATAGTGTGGGTCAAAATGATGCTGAGTGTGAACAGGTGGTACTGGAAATTAAAGTGATAGAAAAAGGGGGAGAAAGTAGAACCTACTTTCTCATAAATAGCAGACTTTATAGGCACAGCATAAGGCAGGTAGTATAAAAAAATTGCAATCTTTATTACAAAACTTCTTAAAAATTTCATAAAATCGCAACAACACCCTCTACTTTTTAATAAGTAAACAAATACCCAAACCCAAGCATGGAGCCAAGGATCCAATCATGTGGAATGTATGGAAGTCCATTAATAAAGAGTAGAACTCTATGTAATTAACTCTACATAATATTTTATACTACCTACCTCGTGTTGTGCCTACAAAGTCCACTATTTTTGAGAAAGTAGGTTCTACTTTCATACAGTAGCCTGCTCGGATTGGCTTTGAGAGTCAGAGAGGAGCGGGCTGATGATGTTACAGCCTCTGCCAATCCAAGCAGGCTTTGTATTTATTAATAGAATGCATTGCTCTCAGTGATTTGCTTCAGCTCCAGCAAGAATGAAGAAGAATATGGCTCCAGAAGGAAGAAATATGAAGCGTCGGAAGCCTAGGAAGGGGGGTCGTCTTATACGGTGAGTACAGACAAAAAGTCTTTAAAAAAAATTAAAATTAGGGGGTCGTCTTATACGCCCGGTTGCTGTTTACGTCCGGTCGCCGTATATGCCCGGTTGCCTTATACACTGGCAAATACGGTATATAAAATGGTCAAAATTCTTAAAAAAAATTGGTAGAAAAACAGGGACAGTTTGTGTCGGAAAACATACATTATTCTTGTTCTGCACTGCCACCTTTTGGTCACAAAGGATATTTCAGTAGTTTATAAATTCTAAAAATTGCAAGTGATATTATTTACCTGAAAAAGGTGTACAGAAGGAAACGAATGAGAGTGTCGGACACCATTCTGAAAATATTCTTACGGACCCATCTGGAAACAGTGATGCATTGCATGCATTTCCTAACGGTCAGAGTTCCCCATACAATCTGAACATAGGCCCTATGATACAGTGTAGAAATAAATGGGTAAAACATCCTCTCTAAACTCCATTTCAATATAACGTTATATATTTGCAATATATTTTTTTTTTCAACATTCTTAAACAATGTATTTGTTTTAAGGCTGTGTTCACAGCCTTGCTGGGTTAAGGCTGGGTGCGGAGCCACTTGCAACAGGGAGTGCTTTGCGTCACCATTTACCTTTTCAGGTCCAAATTAGATCTGGATTTTTGCTTGATTTCTGACCTAAAATGGTGCCAAAGATGCGCAGGACGCTTCTGCAGCTCGCTCTGCAGCCGCCCCAGAGATGTGTCAACTGGCTCCATAGAAAGCCGGGCACACTCTCCTGTCATGTGAATTAAATGCCCACAGCCAATTCGTATAAGTGTGAACCCAGCCTCAATGTAAACAAGTCATTCCAAAATGGAAATCAATTAAAAAAATCTGTTTTATCTTAGCCATTTCTACTATAATGGAATGTACTGTGTTTTTGTGTGTATTTTCTCTATATATTATTTTATGTACTAAAAAAATGTAAACAAAAAAATAATTTTTAATAAGGTACTAATTTAATATTGCATATAAATATTTTGTGTATTTTCTTTATTTTTTTTTATTTTTTATCTTTACAGAGGATTTATTGACAGATAAATTGGTATTTCTGTGCTTCTTAAAGTTCAGCAATGGGCTTGTGTGGCCAGTAGGGATATTTCACTTTGTCCAGCTTGGCTTCAGGGAAAGCTTCCACTACATCGTCAACTGTCATCTGATCAAACGGAACCATGTCCTTAAACTTTGCAAGCTCTTTCTCATACGAGGTCACCCTGGCTTTAGAGTCTTCAATGAAGGCTACAGCAGATTTGTTAGCTTCCTGTTCCTGTGCATTTATCTTTTCAGTTTGGGTATCTTTAGGCTCTGGGACGGTAAGGGCATTAAACTTCTTTTCAAACTCATCCACTAGACCTGCCTTGGCAATTGTGGTTCGGTAATAGGCCCAGTCAATTGTTGGAGGTTTGGCAGGGAGAGCGGTCAACTTTGCAGCCACGGCATCACTGCGAGTCTTCAGTGCATTAAACATAACTTTTTGATTTGGAGGAACTCTTTCGGCAAATGCCAACCAGTCGATCGCCTTGGTTGCAGCTCTGCGACCCGCCATGATTATAGTCTCTATCCTCCGACCTCCACTCACACCAGCCGGGACACTGCAATGGCAGCCGCCGCCAGAACCACCTTGTGTATTTTCATATCCAGCCAGTAGATAGAGTTGTTGAGTTTTTTTTTTAATGTATTTTTAAGTTTATCCTTACAGCCTCTGTGGGGGAAAAGATGCCTATCATATATTGTTTACAGTGTTCAAAGCAAAATGTACACAAGTATTTGAGTCATATCAATGACTCCTCCTTTAGATGTAGTTTAATCCAGAGAGAAGGTCTGAAAGAAAGAAGCTTCCGCTGTGTTCTCTAACAATACACTCTGGCATCCTGGGGCTCCCTGTTTATTTGTAAATACATTTTTATAGACAGTAAAAAAAAAGTAGACAGCAGTTTAAAGCTGTTGGGGAGCTGGTATTATGACATCAGCACCATTATCTGCAGCACTGTAGCTCAACATAAGGCACTTTGAGAAAGTCCTGATGTATCAATAAGGAAACTGACACGGGTACCGTGGTAGGGAGATGCTGACTTTGAAGTGGGTGGCTTAACGTATTACGATTCCATCTATTGCTGAAATATTTATTTTTCATGAACAAACACGTTATTCAGCAATGGTAACTAATGTTCTGTTCATAGTAGCCTTGATTGTTCAAAGTTTAAGTGCGGGGTAACAGGCTGGAGTATTTAATAGACTGGAATTTGCTGTATGCTATCTTGGCTCTGCAGCAGCTGACCTCCTTTGCTGTGTTTTCCTTCTGCCCCCACATATTCCAAAGTGAAGGAAGATCAAATAAGAGGCCATTCATTGCTCAGTGTTCAGAACTGTTGCACAAAGAGGAAGCGAGGGTCATTGTGGGTCAAGACCAAAACAAGTACCAATAGAGTTCCGAGTTCCCACATTAGGAATCAAGCATAAAACAATGGCGTAATGGCAAGTCCTAATGGCAGATGTTTAAATGCTTATGCTTAAAATAGTTGTGCCTGATAAATAATATGTTCTGTCTTTATATTAGCACATGTTAACATTGATGGAAAACTATTGTGTACGTTCAGTAGGTACACATATTGTGTTATTACTGTTGATTTATCCAAAAGGAATATGTTGAACTTGTTTGATTTCCACATATAACTTGATTTACCATAGTTTAATGATTACAATTCATATATAGATATCTAGGTGCATCCTTTTGTCATAGCTCCCAACAGTCCCTGATTTCGAGGGACAGTCCCTGATTTGAAACAAAGTCCCTCTTTCCTCCTCATTTGTCTCTCATTTTGGTCTGATCTAAATAGTTGTACATAAAATGCACTTTTTATCTTTCAAAAAGTTTTCCTATTGAATTTATAGGAAAATCTTTTTTTATTTTTTATTGAATAAATAAAACAATACCCCTCTGCCAGCCTAGTACAAAGTTCTGTAAATCATCCTTAAAGCGGATGGTTCACCATAAATAAATATTAAAAGCCAGCAGCAACAAATACTGCAGCTGCTGACTTTTAATATTAGGACACTTACCTGTCCTGGAGTCCAGCGCCGTCCACAGCAGAGGATGAGCGATCGCTCGTCACCCTGCTGCTCCCCCCTCCATCCACGGCGAGGGAACCAGGAAGTGAAGCGCTCCGGCTTCACTGCCCGGTTCCCTACGGCGCATGCGCGAGTCGCGCTGCGCCCGGGATTGGCTCCCGCTGTGTGCTGGGAGCTGAGAGTTCCCAGCACACAACGGGAAAAGCCCGTCTTTTGCCCGAGACTGCGGGCCGGAAGTGGGTGCGGATACCTGTCTTTAGACAGGTATCTGCACCCCCCTCCCCCCTGAAAGGTGTCAAATGTGACGCCGGAGGGGGGGAGGGTTCCGATCAGCGGATCTTCACTTTAGGGTGGAGATCCGCTTTAAACCTTCTACTTCTCTTTATTTTATTTTGCCAAATGACAACAAACACAGTGCCTAAACTCCACACTCAAAGAAAACAAGTAGACAGGACAATATACCTAGAGGTACAAGTTTTGCAGTATTCTTATTAATGTCATATATACACTATATTACCAAAAGTATTGGGACACCTGCCCTTATAAGCACATGAACTTTAATGGCCTCCCAGTCTTGGTCTGTAAGGTTCAATATTGAGTTGGCTCACCCTTTGCAGCTATAACACCTTTAACTCTTCTGGGAAGGCTGTCCACAAGGTTTAGGAGAGTGTCTATGGGAATATTTGATTATTCTTACAGAAACGCATTTGTGAGGTCAGGCACTGATGTGGATGAGAAGGCCTCTCTCACAGTCTGCACTCTAATTCATCTCAAGGGCGTTCTATTGGGTTAAGGTCAGGCCAGTCAAGTTCCTCCACCCCAAACTTGCTCATCCACGTCTTTATAGATATTGCTTTGTGCCCTGGTTCAAGGCATTTGGGGAAGGGGGATTATGGTGTGGGGTTGTTTTTCAGGGTTTTGGATTAGCTCCTTAGTTCCAGTGAAGGGAACTCGTAAGGCATCAGGATATCAAGACATTTTGGACACTTTCATGCTCCCAACTTTGTGGGCACAGTTTGGGGATGGCCCCTTCCTGACCTCAACCCGATAGAACACCTTTGGGATGAATTAGAGCATAGACTGCGAGCCAGGCTTTCTCATCCACATCAGTGTCTGACCTTACAAATGAGTTTCTGGAAAAATAATCAAACTTTCCCATAGACACATTCCTAAACCTTGTAGACAGCCTTCCCAGAGGATGCAAAAATACGAAGAGAACTTGGACAGCCGCACTCCAAAAATGTTCTTTTAATTAAAATCAATCACAAAAATAAACATGCCACAGCAAAAAAATTGGAACAAAAGCTAACGTTTCGCACTGTAGCTTCAGTGCTTAGTCATAGCTATGAATTTTTTTGCTGTGGCATGTTTATTTTTGTCATCGATTTTAATTAAAAGAACATTTTTGGAGTGCGGCTGTCCAAGTTCTCTTCGTATTTTTGCATCACCATTGCATTGCCAGCACCCATGGTTTGGTTTCAGTGAGGAGGTTCTTTGAAGACTACTGAGCGGTAATTTTTCTCTTAGTCTTCCCAGAAGAGTTGAAGCTGTTATAGCTGTAAAGGGTGGGCCAACTCAATATTGAACGCTACGGACTAAGATTGGGATGCCATTACAGTTTTTACAGTACAGTATTTTCAGCCATTGAGGGCAGACTCCTAATAATTACTAGTCAGAGGGAATTCTGGTCACATTATGGCCCCCTAAAAAAAAACAGAACTAGCGTTTTCTTTCTGCATTTGTGTGTTTTAAAGCGGAGTTTCACCCTAAATATAAGATCTCCCATGTGATCCAGCATACTGGCGTCAGCGCCAGTATGCTGTTTTTTTTTTTTTAATCCCACACTTACTGTATTATCCTGGAATTTAATTTTTTTCCCCCGCGGTGGACGGCGCCAGTATAGCGCGTCACATCTTCCGAAAATACCCAATATGGACTCGGGTAATCTCGGCGAAAATGCGGCGCCTGCGCACAGACCTAGGAGCTGACTGCGCAGGCGCCGTATTTCTCCGAGTCCTATTTCGGAGGGCGTGACGCGCCATAGCCGTAGGACTCGGAGAAATACGGCGCCTGCGCAGTCAGCTCCTAGGTCTGTGCGCAGGCGCCGCATTTTCGCCGAGATTACCCGAGTCCATATTGGGTATTTTCGGAAGATGTGACGCGCTATACTGGCGCCGTCCACCGCGGGGGAAAAAAATGAAATTCCAGGATAATACAGTAAGTGTGGGATTAAAAAAAAAAAACCAGCATACTGGCGCTGACGCCAGTATGCTGGATCACATGGGAGATTTTATATTTAGGGTGAAACTCCGCTTTAAGTGTGATCTGTTGACTTATGTCATCATTTGCTTACCAGCACAGATAAAATAAACTGCTGATTGTACAAAGAAATGCAGGAAAACATGCTCTCTTAATATTTTATGAGGCAAGATTATGAGATTGTTCATTTGGATAGGCAAGTCTAGTGCTTTCTATTTAATTCCTTTCCACTCTAACCTGAACAAGAGATTGTCTTCATGACACAATTTTACTTCCCGGTCAATGTATGGAAGACATGAACTGGTGGCTGTAGTGACCTCTGTTCAGATTTATAACCCCTACATCGGATTACAGTGAATGATCCAGGCTTCTTCAGAAAAAAATAAAAATCAGCAGCTACAAATACTGTAGCTGCTGACTTTTAATATTAGGACACTTACCTGTCCACGAATTCAGCGGTGTCCTCACCCGAGCCAATCTTTGGGCTCTCGGGTGCTGCCGCCGTCATCATTATTTGTAGATATATATATTTTAGATATCTATCTATCTATCTATCTATCTATCTATCTATCTATCTATCTATCTATCTATCTATCTATCTATTGATGGGTAATCCAATCAGGATGGAGGTAGGAAGAACAATCATAGAGGGTAGAAGAAAAGGCATAGGTGGAAGTGGGGAAGAATGACGAATGATCATTCATGAATATGGGTAAGTGGGGATGAGCAGGAAATTTTACTGAACCTGATTTTGCAGAAAATTAATTGAAATATTATATTAAAGCGGAGGTCCACCCAAAAAAAAAATGTTTACACTAACAGTCTCCTTAAAATCTGTTAAAAAACATTTGAAATAATCTTTTTTTTTTTTTTTCATTACCAGAAATGCCTGTTGCTAGGCAGTCGTCACGATCTGCCACTTCCTATTCTGCGAAGCTCTTCGTTCTCTTCCTCCCTCGCCTGTGCTCCAGGAAAATGGGGCCTGCTGTCTTCTGGGATCGGTGTGTGTCCCAGAAGACAGCCCACCATTCACAAAGCGCCGTGCTACTCGCACATGCGCAGTAGGAAACGGGCAGTGAAGCTGCAAGGCTCCACTACCTGTTTCCCTTAGGTCAGGGGTGTCCAAACTTTTTTTCAAGGAGGGACAGATACCGTATTTATTGGCGTTTAAAATGCACTTTAACTTTAAGGGGGAAGTTTCAGGAAAAAAAATGACATTTCAAATAAAGAACTGTGAAGCAAAATAAGGGTCAGTGCCCACCCGCAGACTCACATGTGCCATGAATGCAGACCCACCATTGCCAGGAATGCAGACTCACCATTGCCAGGAATGCAGCACCCACCATTGCCAGGAATGCAGCACCCACTATTGCCAGGAATGCAGCCTGATTGATGCCCATCCATCTGCAGCCTTAGAGGGGACAGCGAGGGGGGCAGGACAAGTGCCAAAGATTACCTACAGGAGAGTCTCCTGTTTACACAGCGGCCTCTTTAATAGAAAGTCCCACCTCATTTGATGGACAGAACAGTTGTCGAATGGCAGCGCCAGAAACAGGACTCCCTGTTACAGAGGACTCCTGCAAACAGGAAATTCTACTCCTGTATGCGCAGAACTCGTCCCGTCTCCTCCCTGTCCCCTCCAAGGCAGCCAGCATATACATCTTTTGTGGCCCCGGCACTGGAAGATCGTTGGGGGCCACAAAAGATATATATGTCCAAATAACAAGACGGGCCGTTCAAAACCAGAACGCGGGCCGCGATTGGCCCGTGGGCTGGGCTTTGGACATGCCTGCCTTAGGTAGAATGGCGGGGCCGGCACCCGATCCAATGGACGGATCGGCCTCGGGGGACCGACATCGCAGGCTCCCTGGACAGGTAAGTGTCCTTATTAAAAGTCAGCAGCTACAGTGTTTGTAGCTGCTGACTTTTAAAGAAAAAAAAATTGCAGTTGGAACACCGCTTTAATACAATGATCATTAGGGATGCGAAAATAAATGATCATGGTAGCCTGGCTTCATTAACAAAGCCATGCAATAACAACGTTGTCACTGACAAGGCAATCACATGACTTTGTTTATAAACAAAGGATTAGGGTTAGCATTAAAGTGGAGCTCCACTTGTCTGCCTCATCATCACCTCCGCTGCCACATTTGGCACCTTTTGGGGGGAAGCGGGCACCTAGTTATGACAGGTACCCACTCCCACTTCCGGGTCAGTTCATTGCGGCTAACTCAGCCGGAAGCTTGGCCCATCTACTCTTTCCCCGCTGCCGGGCCATTCAAAAGTGCAGCGTGCTTTGCACATGCACAGTAGGGAACCGGCTGTGAAGCCGATTGGCTTCCCTTACCTTAGATGGCGGTGTCAGCAGCCGAGAGCCGATTGAAAAATTGCCTCGGTTAGGACACCACTGCATTCGTGGACGATTAAGTATCCTAATATTTAGGCCTCATGCACACTGGAGGTGTTTTGACATTTTTACAGCAGCTGTTTTTGTCAGTAGATGCTTTTTCCTACAGTCATTAAACTCTCCATCATGTTATCCTATGTGTCTATGCACACATAGGCTGGTATCAGCCGTTTTGGGCAGTAGCGTTTTTGAGCATTAAAAAAAACTAGTGGGTTCTGAGAGACGTTTTTCAGCTGTAAAAATGCTCTAACTCTGATAAACGTGGATAAACGCTCAAAAATGTCGCACACCATTTTTTTATAACGTTTTTGATCCATTGAAAAAAACAATTATAATTTTTTTCTTAAAAAAAAAAACGATAATCAACGCTCAAAAATGCTATTGCAAAAACGTTGAAAAACTCACTGCAGAGCTACTGCCGTTTTTATAACGTTATTTTAACATCCAGTGTGCATGAGGCTTAAAAGTCAGCAGCTACAGTATTTGTAGCTGCTGCCTTTTATTTTATTTTTAAGCCTGGAGCTCCGCTTTAAGGTACCAAGCACTATTAACAAAGCCATTGATTGACAATTCAACGCTAACATAGTGAGAATGGCTTTGATTTTCTTAAATAAATGCAATAAAAAGTTACATTCAAAATGCACTTTACCTGAATGTGTAAAGTGAATAATAATGTATTCCATGTAACAAAACAAGGAAAATAATGTAAGCAGAGTAAATACAAGCTGTAAAGTACTTTTCACACTGTTAACATAAATTACTTATCTAGCCTTGCATTATTTAGGAAAAAACATATGGACTTTACTGTCAATTTGAATAAATTGCATTTGCTTACTTACGGCAAAGAAAATGGATCTATGAATGGCACAGAATACTATGTATCATTACCCCAGGGTTTGAGCATACCATTTTTAACATATTAAAGGGTAACTCCACTTTTATGGAAACAAATTTGTACACAAGTCATATTTTAATTGAATATTATTAAAATTACCTTTCCTTTTCAATCTGCAGCATTGAAAACAAAATGCACTAGGCATGTGCAAAAGTGAAAAATTCGTTTCGTTTCGTTTCGTTTCAATTCGTCATTTAATAAATTTCGTTAAGTTAGGTTCGTTACATGTGTTGAATTCGTTTTCGGAATTCGTTCGTTTTCGACCGAATTTCGAAAAATACAGTCGAAATTGAAAATATTTCGACCGTTTTTCGAATTCGTTCGTTTTCGACCGAATTTCGAAAAAAATCGGTCGAAATCGAAAATATTTCAACCAGATTAGAAAACAAATAGTCTCTTTTCTAATAGAATTTTTTTCGAATTAAATTCGAATTTTTTTTTTTTTTTTTTTTTTTCGAATTCCGATCGAATTTAGTCCGCGGGTATTCGATTCGGAATTCGAAAAAAAAAATCGATTTCGACCTTTTTTTTTTTCGAAATTCGGTCGAAAATGAACGAATTCGGAAAACGGTCGAAATTTTTCGTTATTATAGCAATTCGGAAATTCGTATGCATCCGAATGTCCGAATAATGGAAAATTCGTCCGAATTTCGATTCGGAACGAAACGAAATGCACATGCCTAAAATGCACTGCAATATGGCAACCTGGAGGCGTTTGGTACACAGATGCATACCTCCCAAGTCCCTCTGTCCCTTTTTTCCCCTCATTTTGGTCTGATCCATATAGTTTTATATATAATGCACTACTTATCTATCAAAAAATGTTTCCCAGTGCTAAACCTTTCATCCAATATCTAAATTGTTGCATTTGCTGTGTTGAGCACCACAGCGGGGGCTTCGACCCCAGATTAGTATTACATATGCATACTAGCTCATTATGCCTTTGTCTTGCAGGTGTAAGGCCTCGTACACACGATCGGACATATCCGATGAAAACGGTCCGCGGACCATTTCCATCGGATATGTCCGATCTGGAGTTTGATCCGATGGCGTGTACACACCATCGGATCAAATTCCCCGCCGGCGGACGGCGCGGTGACGTGGCGGTGACGCGGCGATGACGTTGACGCCGCCACGTCACCGCACCAGGAAGTAAAACACTTCCGCGCATGCGCCGAATCCATTCGGCGGCGGCGGTGCGGGACGACATGTCTGCTGGTAAGTGTACTAACCAGCAGACATGTCGGGCGGACAGATTCCCACCGGATAGATTTCAAAGCATGCTTTGAAATCTGTCGGGTGGACAAATCTGTCCGCTAGCCCATACACACGATCGGAGATGTCTGCTGAAACGGTCCATCGGACCGTTTTCAGCGGACATATCCCCTCGTGTGTACGAGGCCTAAGGCCACGTACACATGATCAAATCTATCTGCTGGAAACGGTCTGCCCGACCGTCCCAGCAGACAGATTCGATCGTGTGTACGGGCGAGCAGACGGATTTGGCAAGCTGACAGATTTTAAAGCATGCTTTAAAATCTGTCGGCTGGGAATCCTTTTGCCCGATATGTCTGCTGGTTAGTACGCTAACCAGCAGACAAATCTTCTCGCACATGCGTCGAATGGATTTGACGCATGCGTGGAAGTAATTTACTTCCTGGTGCGGTGACGTGGCGGCGTCAACGTCACCGCCACATCAGCGCGCTGTCTGCTGGCGGGGATTTTGGTTTGATCTTGTGTACACGCGATCAAACCAAAACGGCCAGCAGACAGATTAGTTCAAAACGGTCTGTCCGACCGATTTTAACAAATCTATTTGCTTGTGTGTACGGGGCCTTAGATTTTTTTATTTCTTTTGCAAAGTGGGTTTACAACCACTTTAACCACTTAAGACCCGGACCAATACGCTGGTAAATGACCCAAGGTGTTTTTGCGATTCGGCACTGCGTCGCTTTAACAGACAATTGCGCGGTCGTGCGACGTGGCTCCCAAACAAAATTTGCGTCCTTTTCTTCCCACAAATAGAGCTTTCTTTTGGTGGTATTTGATCACCTCTGCGATTTTTATTTTTTGCGCTATATACAAAAATAGAGCGACATTTTTGAAAAAAAAAAACACTATTTTTTACTTTTTGTTAAAAAAAAAATCAAATAAACTAAATTTTAGTCAAACATTTAGGCCAAAATTTATTTAGCCACATGTCTTTAGTAAAAAAAAAAATCGCAATAAAAAAAAATAGCTACCTAGCGGGAACAGCGACACTAATACAGCGATCAGAAAAATGATCGCTTAGTGACGCTGGCAATAGGGAGTGAAAGGGTTAACTAGGGCGGTGATCAGGGGGTTAAAACTTTATTAGGGGGGGTGGGGGGTCTATCCTGAACCTAACACTAACTTTTTTTTACACTGTCTGTCACACTGACACTAAATGCAGTGATTAGATCACTGCATTCAGTGACACTGTGACAGGGGGGTGGGGGGGCGATCACAAGGGGTTAATATGCCTATGTGAGTGTGTGTCAGTGTTGTGTTGGTGCACACTTACTTGTGGTGTCTTCTCTCATCAGCAGCGCTGGGAAACAGCGCTGCGATGAGAGATTACATCATTTCCTCCTTCCTGTGTAAACACAGGAGGAGGAAATGACAGGATGGGAGCGCGCTCCCATTGGCTGGGAGCGATCGCGGGGGGGCGGGTATTCGCCGACATCCGCCCCCAGATGCCGGATCGCTCCCGGAGCCAGGGGGACCCCCGCACGCCGCGGAGGGGGTCCCGATGGGACCCCCGAACCGCACTCAGGCGGGGACGTAAATTTACGCCCTTGTGCCTGTACGTGCCCTTCTGTGGCCGTATATGTGCGTGCGGGGGTCCTTAAGTGGTTAAAAGGACATGTTCTACTCAGAACAGGCCTCGCCATGGTCGACCAAATAAGTTAAGTGCACGTGCTTAGCGTCATATCCAGAAGTTGACTATGGGAAATAGACATATGAGTGCTGCCAGCGTTGCTGCAGAGGTTGAAGGGGTGGAGGGTCAGCTTGTCAGTGCTCAGACCATACGCCACACACTGCATCAAATTGATCTGCATGGCTGTCATCCCAGAAGGAAGCCTCTCCTAAAGATGATACACAAGAAAGCCTGCAATTAGTTTGCTAAAGACAAGCAGACTAAGAACATGCATTACTGGAAACATGTCCTGTGGTCTGATGAGACCAAGACAAACGTATTTCGTTCAGATAGTATCAAGGGTGTTTGGAGTAGTGATGTCACAAACCTAAAATTTTCCGTTCGCAAGCGGTGAACGTGAACTTCTGCAAATGTTTGCGAACGGGCAAACCGGGCGAACCGCCATAGACTTTAATGGGCAGGGGAATTTTAAAAACCACAGGGACTCTTTCTGGCCACAATAGTGATGGAAAAGTTGTTTCAAGGGGACTAACACCTGGACTGTGGCATGCCGGAGGGGGATCCATAGCAAAACTCCCATGGAAAATTACGTAGTTGACGCAGAGCCCGTTTTTAATCCATAAAGGGCATAAATCACCTAACATTCCTAAATTGTTTGGAATAACGTGCTTTAAAACATCTGGTATGATATTGTATCCATCAGGTAGTGTAAGGGTTAGGGTTACAGATAGGGTTAGGGTTAGGGTTACAGTCTGTAACCCTAACCCTAACCCTGTCTGTAACCCTAACCCTGTCTGTAACTTACACACTCATGACATACGTTTTATTCCTCTATGTGTCAATCTTGGTGTAGTGATGACTGTGCTTGTGCGCACGTTTGGGTGATTGCAGGCGATGGGTTTTTTTCAAAGCCTATGGTCGTGCTGAGGTAGTTCAGTGACAGTTAACTGACCCAGAAAACAATGATTCTGCAGTGTGGGCCCATTGTTGGCCTAGTAGGCTTTAATGATCACCTTAGATGATCACAAAGAAAATTAATGTTTTTTTCTATGCAAAATTATCCAGCCGATCACTTTTGGTCTGTTCACAATGAAGCAACGACCTTATCATCTGGGGTGTGCCAACATTGCCATTGCCAACACACTCATATAGGAGGTCGCTTCATTGTGATACGCAAGCCCCTTCACCACAAAAAGGTAACGATCACGAAAAGGGAATTGACACATGTATGTGCCTTTTTTTTGTTTTTGCAGCCACAGTGCTGCACCAGAGGCCAGAAAAATTAGGCATATACACATGCCTGAAAAATTAGGTATTGTTTCAGGCGCTGCTGTAGCAGCGGCCAGGTAAATTTATGTTTTCCAGGCAGAAAGTGCACTAAAACATTGTGGCTTGAACCCTAGTTGGTGGCAGATAAGTCACGCAAGTCATCCGGCATGCAGAGATAAAATACAGCAGAGTGTGGACCATTTTTAGCCCGAGGAAGCTCATTTCATCAGGCCTTTTTTAGTCAAATGTATCGCCCACTGTAATACCTTCGGGATCCATGCCTGATTCATCTTAATGAAGGTGAGGTAATCTAGACTTTTTTGAACTAGGCGAGTTCTCTTCTCAGTGACAATTCCTCCTGCTGCACTGAAGGTTCTTTCTGAAAGGACACTTGAAGCGGGGCAGGCCAGAAGTTCTATCGCAAATTGGGATAGCTCAGGCCACAGGTCAAGCCTGCACATCCAGTAGTCAAGGGGTTTCACGCTCCTCAGAGTGTCGATATCTGGCACTGGTGACACTGGCAGAGGTTGGCAGAGTAGACGCTGTAGGCCTGACACAAACACTTGCAGACAACTAACTGCTATTCTCTATTGCAGTCAAAATTGTGTTTTTTTTTTACATGTAATCTACTGTGCCACCAGATATGAGTGGTGGCACTGGGCAAGTGGGCACAGTATACACTGTGATCCTGACACACACGTGCTGGCAGGCAGATTACAGAGAAAAAAAAGCAGATTGATGTATTAGCCCTATACAGGCTGTCAGTATATTAGGAAGAGCGGATCTAGTCTAGCTAAACTCAATACAGTGTATAGATATATATACAACTCCTGGGATGCATATATATCCTCTACACACTATAACTCTAACTGACTAGCCTGCCTGCCTGCCTGCTCTAACTCCAAAAAATTACACTCTCTCTCTCTCTGTCTCTCTCTGTAAACCACCGCAACACACATTAGATTACAGAGAAAAAAATTAAAAGCAGACTGGTGGACTAGCCCTAAAAAGGGCTTTTTTGGGTGCTGTCAGGACTCTGTCCTGACAGCAGAGATCAGATGAGTCTTTCAGGACTGGAGTGGACACTGAATACACTGGCCTAGCTAGCAATTTCCCTATTAAATCAGCAGCAGCTACACTGTCCCTCCTCTCACTAAGACTGCAGCTCTGAATGGATCTAAAATGGATGCTGTACAGGAGGTGGGAGGGTCTGGGAGGGAGGATATGCTGCTGATTGGCTGGATTGTGTCTGCTGACTGTGAGGTACAGGGTCAAAGTTTGCTCAATGATGACGAATAGAGAGCGGATCAAACATCGCATATGTTCACCCGCGGCAGCGAATGCGAACAAGCGATGTTCGCCGGGAAATATTCGCCGGCGAACAGTTCTGTACATCTCTACTGAGGAGTACAAAGACAAGTGTGTCTTGCCTACAGTCAAGCATGGTGGTGGGAGTGTCATTGTCTGGGCTGCATGAGTGCTGCCTGCACTGGGGAGCTACAATTCATTGAGGGAATCATGAATGCCAACATGTACTGTGACATACTGAAGCAGAGCATTATCCCTTCCCTTCAAAGACTGGGTCACAGGGCAGTATTCCAACATGATAATGACCCCAAACACACCTCCAAGACGGCCACTGCCTTGTTAAAGAAGCTGAGAATAAAGGTGATGGACTGGCCAAGCATGTCTCCAGACCTAAACCCTATTGAGCATCTGTGGGGCATCCTCAAATGGAAGGTGGAGGAATGCAAGGTCTCTAACATCCACCAGCTCTGTGATGTCATCATGGAGGAGTGGAAGAGGACTCCTGTGGCAACCTGTGAAGCTCTGGTGAGCTCCATGCCCAAGAGGGTTAAGGCAGTGCTAAAAAAAAATGGTGGCCACACAAAATATTGACACTTTGCGCCCAATTTGGACATTTTCACTTAGGGGTGTACTCACTTTTGTTGCCAGTAATAGACATTAATGGCTGTCTCTTGAGTTATTTTGAGGGGACAACAAATGTACACTGTTATACAAGCTGTACACTCACTACTTTACATTGTAGCAAAGTGTAATTTGTTGTCACATGAAAACATATAATAAATGTTAAGGAGTCTGGTGATGGTGATAGCCGCTGTGTATACTGTATGTACAGTAAAGCCGCTGGTGTACAGTATACAGCGCTGTATGTGGCCAGAGGTTGGTGCTTATCTATTTAAAGCCAGTCTGTATACAGTACTGTATGTTCAGTAAAGCCGCAGGTGCACCGTACACTGCTGTATGTGGCCACAGGTTCAGCTCACAGAACTTCCTTGAGAACTTGGGAACTGTTCACATCACTTCTGGGTATGCCCGCCTCTGTTTGGAGTGTCTATGAGTGTCTCCAGGAAGCGCTGCGAGCCTCCATCGCCCGCAAATCTCTGGCCACATACAAAGCTGTACTGTATACTGTATGCCAGCGGCTTCACATGGATGAGCAGCAGACTCATAGTCAGAACCTGGGCTTGAACCTGGGACCTCTTCTGTGTCTGGCATTAACTCTTCCCATTGAGCTGTCTCGAAAGCTGGACAGCTCCCTGTCTGATCTGCTGGATAGACCTATCTGATCCATTAGACTACCCTGCTTGGTGTCGTTGAACCCTTTGTTCCTCCCATGAACTTCCTATATAAACCTTATCTCAGCACTTTCTCTTTGCCAGGTTATTGTGCCTTCCCAGCCAGTGCCTTGCGATTTGTCTGCTCTGCTGCCATTTGTACCTGCAACCACCTGTGTTTGACCCTTGGCCTGTCCCTGGACTACTCATCTGCCTGATCCCAATCTGCAACCCCCCCCCCGTGTTTGACTCTCGGCCTGTTCTTTGACTACTCTTCTGTTTGCAGCCACTCGTGATTGATCCCTTGGCTTGTTTACTGACCACTCTTCTCTTTGATCCTTATCTGCTACTGGACCCTGGCTTGCTCACCTCCTTGTGGGGCGATCCCAAGGACCGCGACCTGGTGCTAACTGGCTAACTGAACGCGACCTGGCTAGGGTCAGTGTCACTACTGGTAGCACGAGGCTATACCCTATAAAGGTTGCACAGGCAGTCCAACTCCTCCAGCATGGCCCATCAATACGTGTCATTGCCAGAAGGTTTGCCGTGTCTCCCAGCACAGTCTCAAGAGCATGGAGGAGATTCCAGGAGACAGACAGTTACTCTAGGAGAGCTGAACAGAGCTATAGAAGGTCCTTATCCCATCAGGACCGGTATCTGCTCCTTTGGCAAGGAGGTACAGGATGAGCACTAGACATGTGCATTCGTTTTCGTTAGAATGCATTTTCATCCGAAAATCGGGTATTTTCGTTATCGTTTTAACGAACGAAAACGAAAGCGCAAGAAACGAAAACCGAAAGATCCGACATAAAAAAAAATGCTTTATTTTCGTTTTCGTTCAGATCCGACGATTTTCGATGTTTTGTCGAATTTCCATTGTTCAATTTCACAAAGTCATCAAAAATCGTCGTTCTGAATACAGGGAATAGGTATATTCCCTGTATTCAGAACGACGATTTTCGATGCTTTGTCGAATTTCCGTCATTTAATTTGACAAAGTCATCGAAAATCATCGTTTTCGGACGAAAACTTTCCCGACGAAAACAAAATAAATCAAAACGATTTTCGGGAGTAACTACATAAATTTATTTTCTGGACGAAAACGAAAAAACGAAACGAAATATTCCAGTCTGCACATGTCTAATGAGCACTGCCAGAAACAGACTTCATGGGGGTGGCCTGAGGGCCCAACATCCTCTAGTGTGCTCTGTGCACACTGCCGGACACTGTGGAGCTCAATTGGCATTTTCCATTGAATTAGATATTGGGATGAAATCCTGGGTCCCACTGTCAGACCCTACGCTGATGCAGTGGGTCCTTGGTTCCTCCTGGTGCACGACAATGCCCGGCCTCCTGTGGCGAGAGCATGCAGCCAGTTCCTGGAGGATGAAGAAATTTATACCATTGAATAGCCCCCACGCTCACCTGACCTAAATCCAAAAGAAAACCTCTGGGACATTATGTTTCGGTCCATCCGATGCCGCCAGGTTGCACCTCAGTCTGTTCAGGAGCTCAGTGATGCTTTGGTCCAGATCTGGGAGGAAATACCCCAGGACACCATTTGTCGTCTCATTAGGAGCATGCCCCGATGTTGTCAGGCATGCATACAAGCACTTGGGGGCCATACAAACTACTGACAAATAAGGAGGCGGTCACCATCTCGATAGAATCAATGTGTTGGCCACATCCCTGAAAGTACTAAACAAGTGGTAATTTGATAGGCCAAACACTGATGTATGTAAAATATGTTTTAATGAAAAATAGTATACATGATTACAAAAATATGTAAAAAACATGCACCAAATGTGCATGTGTATGACAGATATACATATACTGTAATAGTGAGGGTCCCTGTCGCCATGAAAACGGACACAGAGTCTGCATGTCAGTGGATTGCAGAACTACATGGCATAGCTTTGAAACGGAGAAAACTGTTTTGGCAGCTTTCTCCGGGTTTTGCCAAGTTTGAATGGTGCTGTGTGGTTTGGAGATCCTGCAGAGACTTGGGCGGGATAGGATCTCCAACCCTGTGTCCAGGTCTTAGGAATAGCCAGCAGGTTGTGTGCTCAGGTGAACACAACCAATATAATGAGAGACTGGTGAGAGCAGAAGAGAGGAAGGTGGTGTGTGTGCAGCTGGCTGCTGGTTTCAAGACACTGCATGTGGAAAGCTGTCTGTCTGTGCAAGACTATATCCCTGGTGTGGGGGGACTTCGTGCCTGGTGGACTGGGAGGCTGGTAGACCCGAGGTGGCTAGCGAGTCCAAAAGGGGGCTGAAGGAAGTCTGGAGGTCTGGGAGACAGTAAGCTGGAGAATCCTGTTGAGGCCAGGAGTGGGCCAGATTTAGCAGGTACTACAAGGCTAAGTAAGCCTAGGAGCCAGGAGGCTTGGTATTTTTTACTGGAGAAGAACCCCTGCGTGGGAATCCTGTATGTGAACTGTTTTGTTTCCTTTCAATAAAAATGGGTTGCCATACCCTCAAACCTAACATCTGACTGCTGTGGACTCGCTAAAAACGTATTTACCATTGAGTTAACAACCCCCAATGTTTACAATACAGTACAAAACAGCATATATAAAACAATATCCGGCGCGTTTCTGGTGTTTAGCCGTTATCAGGGCTCACAGATAGGGAGCAGTGTGGTCGCAGTTCTTTTTAGCTCAATCAGAGTGGCCTCCTATGAAAAATCTCATGGCTATAAAATATATGAAATGGGGTTGCATCTGAGTGTCAGTCCATCCCCGCCCGCAAAAGGATCAAATTAACTACTGTAGTCGAGATAGTGAGCAGCAGTATCCAGGCCCAATGGCGCAGTATAGGACAATCCCTGGTGATGCTCCAGGCACGTGTGAGCTCAGTGCCTGGCTGGCTGTCCCAGGGAACACATCCGGTGCATACCGAGAATCCTCTCATGTGTCCTGCTGAGTGCCCTGTCACATCTACTCACACACACAGAACTGCTTCGGGACTCCAGCCTGTTCCTCTGGTGTGGCGCTGTGTGTCTGAGAGATGGTATGGGAGCATTGAGAGGTGCAGCATCTGTTATCTGATCTCCCAGCCAGCGGGGACACCATGGAGCAACTGGATGGCGACTCTGGCAGGGACTCCTATGCTATACTGCTCGCCCGCTGCTGAGGAGAGCCTTGATGTTTTGGTCAATCAAGCCATGAAGAGCAGAGTTAAGGAGGAGGATGGATCCTCCCCGATCTACATCGAGGGGGGGGGTGAGTAGTGCAGTAAATAGAAGTCAATGTGTCAGGTAGGTGGGTCACTGTATGTGTCAGGTAGGTCAGTGTAGTTGTCAGGTCGGTCAGTTTATGTGTCAGGTAGGTGGGTCAGTGTATGTGTCAGGTAGGTCAGTATAGTTGTCAGGTATGTCAGTGAAGTTGTCAGGTCAGTCAGTGTAGTTGTCAGGTAGGTCAGTGTAGTTGTCAGGCAGGTGGGTCACTTTATGTATCAGGTAGGTCAGTGTATGTGTCAGGTAGGTCAGTGTATGTGTCAGGGGAGGAGCCAAGAGGGGCGGCAAAATTCGGTTTTGCCTAGGGTGTCAAAAATCCTTGCACCAGCCCTGCATCTGAGGGTAAGAGGCAGTGTGTTTGGGTGATGGTGGCGGTTTCTACACAACTGTGTTACCTCAAAAAAAAAAAAAAATTTGATTATTCATGGACTTTAAATGAATTATATTTACTGGTTCAGTCTTTGTGAATTTACATCATCATACCCTTTGGTTCATGTTGTAAGTCAACAAAAAGTCACACCGAAGTAGTGCAGGCACCTTTTCAAAATTGCTACGACTTTAAGTTGCACTGACCTAAACAAGAGCCATTGAAAAGAATTGCATGCGACTTGTCATGTCCAACGTCGCATGACAAGTCGCACAAGTGCCAATGGAGCCTAAAACATGCTAATTTTGTAATAAATTGTGACAAAATATTTGGTAACGAAATACAGTCCGATTTTTATTTTTGCAATGCAACAGCATCATCTAGTGGTAAAGAATGTGTAGTGCTCCTATACCAAAAGACGTATTCTTTGCCAACCTCTCGCTAATCACTGGGTGTATTGTGGATTCCTTACCTCAACTTAGTCAGAAAAGATGTAAAAAAAAAAAATTTGTTGACTTCCTAACATTTTTTACATATATAGAACCATCTAGGATACAATAGCAGACATCAAAAGTTGCTAAAAAAACTGATTCAGAAGAAAGTTTAAAGCATTTACAAAATTATTTGCAGGAGTGGCGATCTCTTCAATGTTAATAAAAATGTTCAAATAATAATAAAAAAACAAAATATTTATAGCTTAGTTTATAGGTACAATCTTGGTTTGATATTGTGTCTTGATTTCCAAAAGGAAATTTTTTAGGTTAGAGCTACCCATGCAGTTTTTAAGTAGCTCAATTGTATTGCCCAAAATCTCTAGTGATTAATCAATAATAGTGATTGATCACTAAAGAGACAGAACTAACAGCTCCCTATGGTAAAAGCTGCAGAAATTGCATGCATTAATCATTTTGTGTATGTAATTATGTATTAATGAATCATGTATGATCACAGTGCTCCCACTGTATTATCCTCTTCCCACCAAGCGTACGCATATATGCGACCTCAGCTTTAGGCTGCATTCACAGCTTAGCGCAGCGTTTTGTACCGCGATTTGCCGCGACAAAACTCGTCAGCTATGCCGAACGCCGCCTGAAAAAAAGGGTCTGGGACTTGTTTTGAGCTTCAGGCGTACGGCGTTTTGACGTTTGGCGTGGAGATGTGAACCATCTCCATAGAGAGCAATGTTAAATCACCCCTCCAGCGTATTTTAGGCTGCAATAGCGTCGGGCTGCAGGTGTTAAAACGGCTAGGTGTGAATGGAGCCTGAGGGGGGTTATACGGGATGATCCCCGCAGCTGCAAGCATCATCACAGTACTGTTTTTTAGAGCCAGCGGTCGGCTTTCCAGGGATAACAACCGATGCTGCTTAAAGCCGCTCGGTTGTTACCCCGAAGGAGCAGGGTCACGCCCCTCCCGCCGCTCTTACGGTGCCTCCGGTCCCACTGGGAGACCCGATACGTGACGCGTCACTTCCGGTGCCTAGAGACAGACTGGCACGAAGCAGATAACGGCTTTGTTCAAGTTTTCTCTCTGTAAACACGGAGTTGAGGTCATAATGTCACTTTTGGTTTACTCGGCTGCCAATAGCGCTGGATTAAGTCTGCATTCACATCTAGGTGACAAGTAAATGCCGCGTACGCGGCTTTACTTGCCGCGATTCGATAATTTTTTTTTTTCATCAAATTATCTCCATTGATGTCTATGGCCGAATGTCAATGTCGCCTGAAAAAAAGGGTCCGGGACTTTTTTTCAGGCGGCAGGCGTACAGCGTTTCAGAGATCCATCTCTATAGACATCAATGGGAATTCGCCCCTCCAGTGGCACGAGCGTCGGGCGACAGGCGTTTTGTCGCCTAGATGTGAATGGAGCCTTAAAAAAATATACACTATTCAGAATCGCTGTTCTCAGTGCAAAGGAGGGATTGGAGGTCTTTTAGACCCCCGATCCCTTCTTTCACCGCCTACTACTTTCACATGGGATGTTTACATTCTTTTAGGCCTCGTACACACGAGCGGATAAGTCCGCTGAAAACGGTCCGATGGACCGTTTCAGCAGACATCTCCGATCGTGTGTATGGGCTAGCGGACAGATTTGTCCACCCGACAGATTTCAAAGCATGCTTTGAAATCTATCGGATGGGAATGTGTCCGCCCGACATGTCTGCTGGTTAGTACACTTACCAGCAGACATGTCGTCCCGCACCGCCGCCGCTGAATGGATCCGGCGCATGCGCGGAAGTGTTTTACTTCCTGGTGCGGTGACGTGGCGGCGTCAACGTCACCGCCACGTCACCGCGCCATCCGCCGGCGGGGAATTTGATCCGATGGTGTGTACACGCCATCGGACCAAACTCCAGATCGGACATATCCGATGGAAACGGTCCGCGGACCGTTTTCATCGGATATGTCCGATCGTGTGTACAAGGCCTTAAAGTTCCCCGATCCCCGCGAGCTCGCACAGCAAACAAAACGCATATAGAAGTCGCGCCCGCATATGTAAATGGTGTTCAATGAGCCATTCCATGAGCGCGTGCAATTTTAAAGCGTGACATGTTTGGTATCTAAATCACTCAGCGTAACATCATCTTTTACACTATCTAAAAATAATTGAGCTAGCTTTACTGTTTTTTTTTTTAATTCATGAAAGTGTATTTTTTCCTCAAAAAGTTGCATTTAAAACAATGCTGCACAAATACCGTGTGACATAAAATATTGCAGCAATCGCCATTTTATTCTCTAGATTCTCTCCAAAAAAAATATATATAATGTTTGGGGGTTCTAAGTAATTTTTTAGCCAAAAAAAAATGATTTTTATAACAGCTTACCTGTAAAATCCTTTTCTTAAAGGTACATCATGGGACACAGAGCCATTAATTACTACATGGGTTATAGGACCACCTTCAGGTGATGGATAACTGGCATAATCAAGACTGGAAGTCCCCCTCTTTACAACCACTCCCACATGAGGAGTACCTCAGTTTTGTAGCACAGCAATATATAATAATCCCAAAGAGGGGACCTCTGTGTCCCGTGATGTACCTTCAAGAAAAGGATTTTACAGGTAAGCTGTTATAAAAATCCTATTTTCTTTTCAGTACATCATGGGACACAGAGCCATTCATTACTACATGGGATGTCCCAAAGCAAAGGGGAGAGAAA
The DNA here is from genome assembly GCA_029574335.1 of Rana kukunoris. NCBI lineage: Eukaryota > Metazoa > Chordata > Amphibia > Anura > Ranidae > Rana > Rana kukunoris. The sequence continues at coordinate 395,801,551 of CM056051.1, forward strand.
CACCAATAATAAGAAGACCTCTGACAGAGAGGTGGACTTATCTTGCCGCCTGCAAAATACTATGCCTAAAGGCGGCACCCTCCTGTTGACCCACATACACTTGGTAAAATGTTGTGAATGTATGCACAGATGACCAAGTTGCTGTCTTGCACACTTGAGCCATAGAGGCCTGGTGACGCACTGCCCAAGAAGTGCTAACTGCTTTGGTGGAGTGCACTCTAAGACAGAAAGGCGGAACTTCACCTTGTAAACCATAGGCTTGAGTAATAATCTGACGAACCCAACGAGAGATGGTCGAACAACGCATCCGTTTTCCGAATCTGAGCAGTTGCTTCCAGATAGAAACTAACTGCTCTCACTACATCAAGAGAATGTAATGATTCTTCTACTGCCGAATTTGGCTTCAGAAAAAATGAAGGCAGCAAAATATCCTGGTTTAAGTGAAAATTGGACACTGTTTTAGGCAGAAAAGACCGCCAGGGACGTAACACCACCTTGTCTTTATGAACCACCAGAAATGGTTATCTGCAAGATAGTGTTGCCAAATCTGAGATTCTTCTTGCGGAAGTTACCGCAACAAAAAATACCAGCTTCCTTGTGACCATGGGTAATGGGGCCTCACACATCGTCTCAAAGGAAGGCCCCTGAAGGACTGATAAGACCAGGACCATGGACAGATTGGCGACTTGACCGGAGGATTTATGTGTGTTACACCTTGTATAAAAGCCTGTACTAGGGTGTGGGAAGCAAGAGGTTTCTGGAACAAAACTGACAAGGCCAAGACTTGACCTTTAATAGCACTCAAGGCTAGCTTAATTTCTACTCCCAACTGTAGAAAGTCTAGAACCCTGCTTATGCTATACTTGCAAGGATCTAATCCCTTGCTTTCACACCAAGAAACATAGGTCTTCCAGACCCTATAGTAGATAGCCCTAGAAGCTGGCTTCCTAGCATTAATTAGGGTAGATGCCACTGAGTCTGAGAGCCCCTGGTCTTTTAGAACAAGGGTCTAAACAGCCAAACCGTCAAATACAGCGTGGAACACCGGCCATTGTGACAGCAGATCCTGGCAGGCTGATAGAACCCAAGGATCCGTCACTGCCATTCTCGCCATCTCCGCATACCAGGACCTCCTGAGCCATGCCGGGGCCAAAAGGATCACCCGTTTCCATTCCCCTTTGATCCTGCAAAGCAGACACGTGAGCAACTGAACTGGAGGGAATGCATAAATCAGAGATGTGTCTGTCCTGCAAGCGAGTGGGTCCCTTGTTCGGATGCAAAAATGTCCACGTCCGGGGTACCCCATCTCTGGCAAATGGCTAGAAAGACATCTGGATGTAGGGACCACTCCCCTGGGAGCAATGGCTGGCGGCCTAAGAAGTCTGCCTGCCAATTTTCTACCCCTGGGATGAACACCGCAGATAGGCAAGGAACATGCTCCTCAGAATATGATCTACCTCTTTCTGGGCCGCCCAACTCTTGGTGCTGCCCTGGTAATTGATATAGTTCACTGACATGGCATTGTCAGATTCAATCATGACAGGGTATCCCCGCAGTATGCCCGACCAGGCCCTCAGGGCCAGCTGTACTGCCCGAATTTCTAAACTGTTGATGGGCAAGGTCTTCTCAGACTCTGACCATTCTCTCTGAACAGCCTTCTTTTCTAGTACTGCTCCCCAGCCTACAAGGCTGGCATCGGTTGTCACTATTTTCCAAGTGATTGGCATGAAGGTTTTCCCCCTTCTGCAAATTTTTGATTAGTAACCACCACCTGAGACTTTGGCGTATGCTTGGAGTCAGGTGCATTGGACAATCCAAATCCTGGCTCCTTTTGCTCCTGGCAGCCAAGATATTGTTTTGAAACAGTCTTAAATGGAACTGAGCATGGGGAACTGCTTCGAATTTAGCTACTATCTCCCTAGCAGTCTCATACAGAGACAAATGGGATGCTTCTCCCTTGTCCTGACGCGTGCACCAGATCTCTTACTGTGCAGACTTTTGCCTGAGGTAAGAAGACCCTCTTGTGGGCTGTGTCTACCACCAGTCCCAAGTACTCCAGTCTTTTTACTGGCCGTAAGGAAGATTTTTCTAGGTTGACAATCCAACCAAGATGCTCCAGATACCTGACTGTGCTGGTTACACTCAGAACTAGCCCCTTTATGGACTGGTTGACCAGCAACAGGTCGTCTAGGTATTCTTTTACCACTATCCCCTGAGCTCTTATACTTGCTAACAACGGACCTTTGTACACACTCGAGGTGCCCCGGCCAACCCGAAGGGCAAGGCCACAAACTGAAAATGTCGCTGCTCTACCACTAATCGCAGGAATATCTGGTGAGCAGGGAAATCTGGGATTTGGAGATATGCGTCCTTGATGTCTATTGACGCTAAGAACTCCCCTCCCTGAAGGGAGGAGACTACTGACTGAATTGATTCCATGCGAAAGGAGCAGATGTTCAGAAATTGGTTCAGACCTTTGAGATCCAAAATGGGTCTGACATCCCTGTTTGGTTTGGGTACTGTGAAGAGATTTGAGTAAAAACCCATTCCCTGTTCTCTTGAGGGGGTCTCTATGATCACCCCTTAAGACAGCAATCGGCTTGAAACAATGAAGCTCTTTTTACTGGATCCTTGGAAACGCTTGATTTTAGAAAACGAGGATGAGGAATTTCTTGAACCTTTAGCTCGTAACCTAGAGAAACTATGGAGAAGACCCATCTGTCTTGGATCTCCTACTGTCAGGTTCCTGCAAACTGCAGGAGCCTTCTCCCACTCGTGCGAGTGGGGGCGCTCATTAATAAGGAGGCCTTGGGATTCTGCTTTGCAGATTTTTGTCCCCAGGACTTTTTCTGGCCCTGAGCCTGGCCTTGGGGTCTTCCTCTTGAGGGTTGACGGCAGAGACAATCGTGACTGCCTGGAGACTGATGCGACAGCGAGGCAGAACGTTTAACCACTTGACCACCGCAGTACCACAAAATACGTCCTTGACTTTGTGCGGTGATATCTGAATGATGCCTGCAGCTAAAGGCATCATTCAGATATCACCGTCTTCAGCCGGCAATTCTGTGCACAATAAGAATGATCAAAGCAGCAGTTCCGCCGCTTGATCGTTCTTATAGGCAGCGGGAGGGGACGCCCCCCCGCTCCCGCCGCCATCCCATGCTTCTCCCGGGCTCTCCCGGAGAGTGAATCGGTCAGCGCTGGCTGGGGAAGCATAGAGGTGACCGTCTATGACCGTCAGAGGCCCAGGTGCGACGTTATGACCTCACGCCCGGTACCCGGAAGTAAACAAAGCCGCAATCGCGGCTGTCGGTGTGAGTTTGGTGAATGTTTTTTCACCGATTTCATGCTTGTAAGCCTGGAGGAGAGATGTGGGGTCAATAAGAGGAAAGAGGACCTGTCACACTGATTCCTATTACAAGGGATGTTTACATTCTTTGTAATAGGAATAAAAGTGATCAAATAAAAGAAAAATAAAAGTGTAAAAAAAAAAAAGAAAAAATAAGTAAAATAAAAATAAAATGAATTTATTTTATTTTTTAAACGCCCCTATCCCCGGTAGCTCGCACGCAGACGTGAACACGCATGTGGGGCTCGCACCTGTTCTGCAGCTGCAGGAGAGCTCTGGTCCTTCTCCAGACTCTGCACTTCCCCCCAAAGTCCCGCCCACATATGTAAACACCGTTCAAACCCCACATGTGAGGTATTGTCGCGTGCGTTAGAGCGTGTGCAACAATTCTAGCACTGGACCTCATCTGTAACTCGAAAATAGTAACCTGTAAAACAAATTAAATTTCGCCTATGGAGATTTTTAAGTACCGAAGTTTAGCGCCATTCCATGTGTGAGCGCAATTTTAAAGCGTGACATGTTAGGTATCTATTTACTCGGCGTAACATCATCTTTCACATTATACAAAACAATTGGGCTAACTTTACTGTTTTGTTATTTTTTAATGCATAAAGCCGTTTTTTTTTTCCAAAAAAAGGTGTTTGAAAAATGATTGCGCAAATACCGTGCGAGAAAAAAATTTGCAATGACGGCCATTTTATTTCCTAGGATGTCTGCTAAAAAAATATATATAATATTTGGGGGTTCTGATAAATTTTCTAGCAAAAAAATTATGATTTTTACATGAAGGACAGAAGTGCCAAAATAGGCCCGGTGGTCAAGTGGTTAAATAAAGGACGCTTATTTCTTCTCTTTACAGGAAGAAGGGTACTTTTTCCACCTAAGATCTTGTATTTATCCAAATCACCCCGAATAAACGCTCTCCATGAAAAGGAAACCCAGTCAGCAGCTTCTTACAAGGTAATTCTGCTGACCACTGCTTAAGCCATAGTATTCTTCGCATGTGTACCAGCAGAAGTGAGACGTGACGTCTGATGAATAGAATCCTTAATGGCGGCTACAGCAAACAAAGGGCCTTAGGAAGTTATTTATATTATAATTTATGATTTTGTTTCAAACTTTATCATAACCGAGATGTCTACTAGACTCTTGTTTGGACAGATTTAAGTGAGTTATCCTTAAGAATTACAGGCCTACAATATAAAACGCCAAATTTCCATGCAAAACAACTGTACTGCTATCAGCACCGAAAATGTGAAAGAATCATACTGCCAGGGAGGATAAGGAATTGACAGGCGCAAAAATCCGCTGGGTCTTTAACCGCTTATGGACCGCCGCATGTACATTTACGTCGGCAGAATGGCACATACAGGCACATTGGCGTACCTGTACGTCCCTGCCTAGACGTGGGTCGGGGGTCCGATCGGGACCCCCCCCCCCCCCCGGGAACATGCGGCGGTTCCCATGGCTGTTGGAGCGATCTGGAATGAGGGGGCGGCTGTTGGTTTTTGTCCACCCCCTCCGGATCGCTCCCAGCCAATGCGCATCCTCCCCGTGTGTCACTTCCTCTGCCTATGTAATGTAAACATAAGCAGAGGAAGTGATGTCAGCTCTCCTCTCGGCGGTATTTTTAATCCTCCGAGAGGAGAGAAGACTCACACAGTAGGGCCGCGTACACACGACTAAACAAATCCGATCAAATCAGTCTGACAGACCGTTTTGATCGGATTTCTCTCCTGGGATATGTTGGTTTGATCATGTACACACGATCAAACCAAAATCCCCGCCGGCAGACAGCACGGTGACGTGTCGGTGACGTGGCGGTGACGTTGCGCCGCCAGGTCACCAAACCAGGAAGTAAAATACTTCCACACATGCGTCGAATCCAATCGACGCATGTGCGGACAGATTTGTCCGCTGGTTAGTGTACTAACCAGCGGACATGTCGGACAGACGGACGGGTTTCCAGCAGACAGATTTTAAAGCATGCTTTAAAATTTGTCTGCTGGAAAAACCTGTCTGCTCGCCCGTACACACGATCGAATTTGTCTGCTGAAATAGTCCGTCGGACCGGTTTCAGCAGATAAATTTGATCGTGTGTACACGGCCTAAGTCGCACCAACACTACACTGACACCACACACATAGGCACATTTAACCCCTTCCGATCACCCCCCCTCCCCACCCCCCACCCCCCTGTCACAGTGTCACTGAATGCAGAGATCATATATTTACTGATCACTGCATTTAGTGTCAGTGTGACAGTTAGTGTCACAGGCAGTTAGTGTTAGGTTCAGGGTAGCCCGGTACCCCCCTAATAAAGTTTTAACCCCTTGATCACTGCCCTACTTAACCCTTTCACCCCCTATTGCCAGTGTCACTAAGGGAAGAAACAGCAGTGTCTGGCACACTCCATTTTTTTGTGAATTTCTTCCCATAAGATAAATTTGGGAGAATCTTTTAGGAGAAATAAAATGCCTGTCTGGGTGTTCCCAGTCAGCATAAATAGGCTGTTCCAGCAACAGGTGCTTAGGAAAAGCATGTGCCCCTTGAGGAGGCCTTAGAGAACCCAGAGAGGAAAAGGGGGCCTCAGCCAATTCTGTCAAGGGCAATTTATAACCAATACAGTACGCATCAGTGAGCGATTGAATTAACAACCTTTGAGACTGTGGAGGTTGTGGAAGCTTCCTCCGGGGCTGAGCCATCAAACGAGAAGCTCTCCTCCTGCCCTTCCAATGGGTCAAGAACATCCAAATCCACGACCCACTCCTGATCTGCAGCCGATGGCCCAGGGGCAGGGGAAGGGGACCGGTCACGTTTTCTCCCAGACTGGAAGGTGGACGTTAGGGATGAGCCGAACACCCCCGCGTTCGGTTCGCACCAGAACCGTCGAACAGACCGCGGGTTCGCGCGAACATTTAGAACCCCATTGAAGTCTATGGGCCTCGAACGTGCGAATTAAAAAACAATAATTTTAAAGACCAATATTCAAGTTATTGTTGGAAAACATCTTTGAGAACCCGGGTCTTGCCCCAGGGAACATGTATCAATGGAAAAAAGTTTAAAAAACGGTTGTTTTTCAGGAGCAGGACTCCTGAAAAAAAGACCGTTTTTAAAACCTTTTTCCAGGTATAGACACCCAGCAGGTACAATATTTAACCCCTTCCATACTGGGCATTTTCACCCCCTTCCTGCCCAGACCAATTTTTAGTTTTCAGCACTGTTGCACTTTGAATGACAATTGCGCGGTCATGCAACACTGTACCCAAATTAAATCGTTATGTTTTTTCCCCACATAAATAGAGCTTTCTTTTGGTGGTATTTCATCATCTCTGCGGTTTTTATTTTTTGCGCTATAAACAAAAGAAGAGCGACAATTTAAAAAAAAACACAATATTTTTTCCTTTTTATTTAATACATATCACAATTTTTTTTTTTTTTTATGTTATTTTTCCTCAGTTAGGACCGATACGTATTCTTCTACTAATTTTTGGTAAAACTATTGATTGGTTTGCGCAAAAGTTATAGCGTCTACAAAATAGGTGATAGATTTATGGCATTTTTTTTTTTTTTTACCAGTAATGGCGGCGATCTGCGTTTTTATTTATTTTTTTGTGACCGTGACATTGCGGCGGACATATTGGACACTTTTGACACATTTTTGGGACCATTCACATTTACACAGCGATTAGTGCTATAAAACTGCACTGATTACTGTGTAAATGTGACTGGCAGGGAAGGGGTTAACACTAGGGGGCGCTGAAGGGGTTAAAATGTTCCCTAAAGTATGTTCTAACTGTAGGGGGAGGAGGACTCACAGGGGGAGGAGACCAATGTGTGTTCCTCTGTACTGGGAACACACATCAGTCTCCTTAGTGCACACAGCAGTTTACACACACAGATCCACACTCCTGGCCTGATCAGCAGCAATCACGGCTGTCGGGCACGCGCGCGGGAAAAGACGCCGTGAAGAAGGGACGTTGTGTGACGTCCAGTCTCATCTGCGAGGGGTTGACACTGACGTCAATCCCCTATGGCCCGGTAGGGAAGTGGTTAAAAGATTTTTTTTTATTTAAACATTATTAAAATCACTGCTCCAGGAGCAGTGATTTTAATGATGCTTAAATAAAAAAATGAAAAATTCCTTTAAATATTGTACCTGCTGGGTGTCTATACCTGTGATAACGTTTTTAAATAGCACAATCACCTGCTTGCCAGTAAATTAGGAAGAACTGTTCTATCTAAGCTATACAGTGTATAAATATATGTACAACTCCTAGGGATGTATATATATTCTCTACACACTGTAAATTAAGCTAAACTGACTAGCCTGCCTGCCTGACCTAGCTATATAAAAAGACTATGGGGCAGATTCACAGACATTTTGCTTAGCGTAGCGTATCAGAAATACACTACGCCGCCGTTTTTTACCTTGCTCTACGTGGAATTCAGGTCGATTTTCTCCGGTAAACGACGGCGGCGTAGTGTATTTCTCCCGTCGCAATCCATCTGCGCGAGTAGGGGGCGTGAAACATTTAAATTAGGCGCGTTCCCGCGGCGATCGATCTGCGCATGCTCCGTTCGCAAATTTCCCGCCGTGCATTGCGCGAAATCACGTCGTGATGTCATTCGTTGTTTATGTAGCGTACTTTACGGCCGATCCACGTCCCGACGAGTTACGTAAACAAAATAAAAATTTAAATAAATTCGAAGCGGGAACGACAGCCATACTTAACATGGGCTACGTAAAGTTAGAGCAGCAAAAAGCTGCTCTAACATTACGTAGTAAAAAATAGACGAAAACGATTGCGACGCCCGCTCGTATGTTCGTGAATCCCCGTAAAAACACATTTGCATATCCCGACGCACCAAAACGACGCAAACTCCTCCCAGCGGCCGCAAATAGATGGCAGCGTAGATCCGAAGGCTTACGAAGACGTAAGCCTCTCGGATCGAAGCCCGAAGCCGCCGTATCATGGTTTGAGGATTCAAACTAGTGATACGGCGCGCGAAATTTGAAATTACTCCTGTCTAACCCCAGTTAGACAGGCGTAATTGTTTTGTGAATCTGCCCCTATCTCTCTGTCTCTCTGACTGCTCTCATTAACAACCGCAACACACTACACAAGGCCGCCCAGCAGGCAGCTTTATATAGTGTGGGGTGTGTGCTAAAGCCCTGAGCCATAATTGACCAAAGCCACCCTGGCTTTGGCCAATTATGGCTCTCCGTTTTTTGCGGGCTGTGATTGGCCAAGCATGCAGTGTCATGTGTTTGGCCAATCATCAGCGTGCAATGCCGCAGTGAATTATGGGCCGTTGCGGTCACTCGAATTTGGCGCAAACGACCCGTTTTGTTTGAATTTCGACGAACGTACGAACAGACAATGTTCGAGTCGAACATATGTTCGTATCGAACGCGGAGCTTATCCCTAGTGGATGTAATCAAACTAGCTAATTTACCCTCCAAACCAGCCAGAGCCGTAGCCAAGTCATCTTTAGCGACATATGCAGAGGCTGGGGTGTTGGAGGTAGCTACAATGCCTGACAAGGGTTCAACTTGGTCAACCGTTTCTGGCCTTACAGGGGAGGCAGGTGCCATGGAGGCATGGCTAGGGTTCCCAGAGCGAGACCGCTGCGCCTTCTGCACCCCTTCTCCCTGTTCTTGCCCCTCTCCTTTGGGAATACATAGTCACAGGCACAAAGCAGAGGTACTAGTTATTATGCATCTATTGCTGAGCTCAGTCTTAGCAATCTTAATATGCTGCTATCAAATGCCACAGCTCAGATATGTCTTGAAAATGCCTGTCCCCAGCACCCCAGTGCTTATGTGCCCTGTGAATAGTGTCTGCGTCTCTTCATCGCGCACCTGTACACACACGGCTCAAATTTATAAAAAATGGCAGTTCGCGCATGTGCCGTAGGGCAATGCGCACGCAGAAACACGTGCACGCCGGCAGCGCCGCTCTGTGTCTCTTTTCAAATAAGAGATTATTTTCGCACGTGCGCAAGCGGCGATCCACACAAGGATCTGGGGGGGGGGGGGGAGACTGCTGGTGTGACCAAACACTCCCTCCGGGGTCTGTGATTTGGGTGGTCAGTCTGTGATGGGGGTCTGTGTGTGATGGATCAGTCTGTAATGGGGGGGTTTGTGTTGTAAGGGGGGGGGGCTGAGGACACTGTTGTAAAAGGGGTTATGTGATTTCTGCACTAGCAAATTACAGGTCTCTGTAAGGGCAATATACAACAATTGTTTTCTATGTGATCTGTTCACACCGAAACAGCGCCCCTGCGCGCTGAGCAGTGTGGTGTAAAATACATACTGTTTCTATGCACCGCACCTGAGCTGTGGTGCATAAAAATTAATGAAATGTATTTTTACATTTCAATAAAGTTGAAAGAAATAAAGCACAAAGTGTGATGTGTGTGGGTGGTAAAGGTGTGTGTGTGTGGTGGTGGGGGGCGCTTTGAAGTGGAGGATATCATGTGGAGTCAAAGCACCAATATGACATTCGGACCTCTGCTGGAAGAATTTTCTTCTGACCGGACCCCCAATTTTAATTCAGTACCCCTGCTCTAGGCTGTTAGAAAAAAATATTTATAATGTTTGGGGTTCTAAGTAATTTTCTAGCAAAAATAACGTTTTTAACTTGTAAACACCAAATCACCACTCGGAAAGAGGCTCAGTCCAAAAGTGGAACTTCTGCTTTAAGCAGTCATTTTTTGGGGGGAGGGGGTTTGGGTGGTTAACACCTTTTTAGTGGGACTTCCTGTCCCACTTCCTCCTTCCTATCTTCGGTCGCCTAGGTGACTCCTCCCAGAAGATCAGCTGGCCAATAGGAGGGCGCAGAGCGACTCGCGCCCGATCGTGAAGCCGTAAGCTGTCACGGTCGGGTGCCCGTCTTTCAGGACCGTGGGGCAGGTAAGTGTCAGTTTATTAAAAGTCAGCAGCTATGCTTTTTGTAGATGCCGAGTTTTAACCACTTCCCTGGACCATTATGCAGCTTAAAGACCAGGCCACTTTATGTGTTTCGGCACTGCGTCGATTTAACTGACAAAATTGGCGTCCTTTTTTCCCACAAATAAAGCTTCCTTTTGATAGTATTTGATCACCTTTGCGGTTTTTATTTTTTGCGATATAAACAAAAATAGAGTGACAATTTTGAAAAAAAGCAATATTTTTTACTTTTTGCTATAATAAATATCTTCAAAAAATAAATAAAAAAAATATACTTTTTCCTCAGTTTAGGCCGATACGTATTCTTCTACATATTTTTGATAAAACAAATTGCATCAAAGTGTTTATTGATCGGTTTGCGCAAAAGTTATAGCGACTACCAACTAGGGAATAGTTTTATTGCATTATTGGTAATTTTTTTTTTTTTACTAGTAATGGTGGCGATCAGCGATTTTTTATCGTGACTGAGACAATATGGCGGACACATCGCACACTTGACACGATTTTGGGCCCATTGTCATTTACACAGCGAACAGTGCTATAAAAATGCACTGGTTACTGTAAAAATGACACTGGCAGTGAAGGGGTTAACCTGTAGGTGGCGCTGTAGAGGTTAAGTGTGCCCTGATTTGTGTTTCTTACTGTGGGGCGGGCGTGGCTTAGCATGTGACGTCACTGATCGTCATTCCCTATGGCAGGGAACAGACGATCAGTGTCAATAGAAAGCACAGGGAGAGGTTTGTTTACACTTACGTCTCCCCGTTCTTCCTCTCTGTGACCCGATCGTGGGACACCGGCGGCGATCGGGTCTGCGGTTCCTGTAGGGACGGTCACGGAGCTTAGGAACGGGTAGCGAGTGCACCACGCGACCCACGGCTGGGCTCTTAAAGGGGACGTACAGGTACGCCCTTGTGCCCAGCTGTGCCATTCTGCAGACGTATATATGGGTGCGGCGGTCCTTAAGTGGTTAATAAACGAAAACACGGGTGGAACTCCGATTTAAGTGGTTAAAGAGTGGTGCACCCGTCAGCATTGAATACACTGGAGCTTTGAGTGGAATGCTTATCTTTGTATTGGTTTCAATGTGATTTTATTGCTATATGTGCCTCTAGTGAGCTTTCCTCTCACTTCATGTCTCAGTGACCTTATGGAAATTCTACCCTACAGGGACACAGATGGCAATGAAGACCTGGAGAAGGAAGAGTATTGACACATTGGGCCAGATTCAGGTAGATGAGAGCATCTTTGCTCCAGAGTAACGCTTCTCATTTACGTTACTCTGACGACCCTTTCAGCGCAAGTACTGTTATTCACATAGCAGTTGCGCGTAAACTTGCGCCAGAGTAACGATAATGCGCTGGCGTAACCCGACGCAAGGGGAAGTGGGTGTGATCATATGTAAATGATGGGCGGAGCCCAGCGCAGAGGCTTACGTTCAGCGCATCAACCACGGAGCATGCGCAGTGAGTGAGGCTCCACTCGCCCCCTTTGTGCGCATGCTCACAACTTCCGTCGGCACCACTTCACGGGAAACGTCAGCGCAATGCCTTCCGTTGGGCGTTTAAATGCGCCCGTAGAAGCGCCATTTCGGCACTAAAGTATATCCTGCTCCCCCTCCCCGCAGTGATGTTACTTTTGTTTTGAGATGGCTGCTCCCGTTCCCCGCAAACACACAGGAGAAAGCTGAACTTTAATGGCCAGGAGCTGTCAGCCATCATCTCGGCTATGGAGACCTATGATGTCTTCCTCCATGGCTGTAAAATTTGACAGACAAGCATGGACAGAGGTGTTGTCCTGCAAGTGGGGGTGCTCAGCTAGCTCTTATCGTCGGTAACGCTGCTGTAGCTGCTCTCCTGCTGACCTGTGGCCATCTGGAGTAAAGATAAAGCAGCCTTTTGTAGAAATAACTTTGCGCCGGACGGACGAGATACGCGCGGCGCATGTAGCCAGCGTATGGTGCTAATCCGTTCGTGAATTGGGAAAAATCCCTCATTTGCATATTTGCAGGGGAAATCAATAGGCGCGACTGATGCGCCCAGCGAAATTAAGCGCTGACGATACTCTGGCGTCGGAACGTTCCGCCGGTCGCAAATGACCCGTTATTGGGCGCATCTAGTTTGGTGGGTACGGGCACATAGAAACGACGGCGCATCATCACAGTTACGCGGCGCATATCGAAATACTCCAGCGCAAGTGAATCTGGCCCATTGAATCCAAAGTGGGTTTACTCTCACAGTGCACACAGAGGCCTCGGGAAGGTATTTTATATCAAGGCTCAGAAGAAAATAAATGGTATACTAATGATTTGAGTCGAATTATTTTATTTGAAATTTTGTATTTTAAAAAAAAACAGTTAAACACATTTCTTGGATTCTATAATGTGATGGCCAAACTCTTTTAGCTTCTTTTCCTCGGTATTGGCCTGGAGTGTTCACCTAAAACAACTGGGGAGTGCTGTAGGCAATTTATTTTTACATATGGATCACTTTCCAAAGATTAGTCCTGATGTCATCACAGAGAGAGGAAAGGTGACATATGGATTGGACACCCCCAAAGGCTTATCCCAATTAAAATACCAATCATTTTTAATGTTAAAGGGTCACTAAAGGAAATATTTTTTTTCTTTAAAATAACAAACATGTTATACTTACCTCCACTGTGCAGTTCGCAAGGCTTCACTTTCTGATTCCCTTACCGAAGATGGCGGTGGCGAAACTCCGCTTTAAAAACGTAGCCACACAGTCAAACTTTAACAAAACACACTCACTCTTACCTAATAAAAACGTCAAGATATCCCCTTGGCTCATAACCTTCTTCATTAATCTAATCAAGCAATGTATACAGATGATCAAAATCTAGAAACACAGAAGAGTGATGACAGGAAAAGATCAAGTGATTCACTAAGTCTGTCCCTTTTTTATTTTTTGTCTGAGAATAGATCCAGAAAGGCACTGCTGAGAGTTGAACTCAGATCTCCTGTTTACTAGAACAGGCGCTTTAACCAGCTAAGCCACAGTGACGCACAATGTTATATAAAAGATGCAGGGTTTGTTTTTCATTTAGAATAAAAATAAAAGGTGAACTAAAACCCTACAACCTGCCCCTCCTTCCCACTGCACTTACCTCCATGGGTGATTAGATGTCAGTGCCCATGCAGCTGGTGCAGTAGTTGAGGTATTTGAAATCCCTTCTCCTCTTCTCCTTCTTTCTGTATGGTTTCTGGGATGGATTGGAGCAAACCTGATTGGTCAGCGCTAGGGATGTCCTGATACCGATACTAGTATTGGTACTGATACCGAGCATTTCCCCGGGTACTTGTACTTGGGGAAATGCTCTGATACTTCATCTGATACCTGGGCAGTCAGGGTGATCGGTGCGGCAGGGGAGTTACAAGCATTGATCTTCCCCCTTTTCAGCTGCTTTAGTTAAAGTTATACAGCGGTGATCAGTGCTTGTAACTCCCCCCAAAGCCGCACTGATCACCGCTGACTGTCCTTGTGCTGCTCTCCCCCTCCGTGCTGTACCCCTCCGCGATCCATGCTGTCCCCCCTCAGCGCTCCGCGCTGTCCCCCTTCCGCGCTGTCCCTCCGCCGTGCTGGCCCCCCTCCGCGCTCCGTGCTGGCCGCGCTCCGTGCTGGCTGCGCTCCGTGCTGTCCCCCTCCGCGCTCTGTGCTGTCTCCCTTCATCCTCCGTGCTGTCCCCCTTCGTCCTCCGTGCTGTCCCCCCTTCGTCCTCCGTGCTGTCCCCCCTTCGTCCTCCGTGCTGTCCCCCTTCGTCCTCCGTGCTGTCCCCCCTTCGTCCTCCGTGCTGTCCCCCCTTCGTCCTCCGTGCTGTCCCCCCTTCGTCCTCCTTGCTGTCCCCCTTCGTCCTCCTTGCTGTCCCCCTTCGTCCTCGGTGCTGTCCCCCCTCCGTCCTCGGTGCTGTCCCCCCTCCGTCCTCGGTGCTGTCCCCCCTCCGTGCTCGGTGCTGTCCCCCCTCCTTCCTCGGTGCTGTCCCCCCTCCGTCCTCGGTGCTGTCTCCCCTCCATGCTGTCCCCCTTCATGCTGCTCTCCCCCCTCTACCCCCTCGATCTGTCAGGATGGAGAGCGGAGCTAGGAGCTGCTAAATCCGGCTCCTCCGGCTCCTACCTTTTCCAAATGAACAGTGATCAGTGATCACAGTTTATGAATGGAGAGGAGCTTCTCTCCATTCATTTTAGCTGAAGCTGCAGAGAAATGGAATGAGGAATCTGTGTCCCTAGTCCCTTTGTCTGCTGACTGTCCCCGTGCTGCTCTCTCCCTCCGTGCTGTCCCACTCCATCCTCCGTGCTGTCCCCCTCCGCGCTCCGAGCTGTCCCCCTCCGCGCTCCGAGCTGTCCCCCTCCGCGCTCCGAGCTGTCCCCCTCCGCGCTCCGAGCTGTCCCCCTCCGCGCTCCGAGCTGTCCCCCTCCAAGCTGTCCCCCTCCGCGCTCCGAGCTGTCCCCCTCCGCGCTCCGCGCTGCTCTCCACGCTGTCCCCCTCTGCCCTCCACGCTGTCCCCCTCTGCCCTCCGCGCTGTCCCCCTCTGCCCTCCGCGCTGTCCCCCTCCGCGCTGTCCCCCTCCGCGCTGTCCCCCTCCGCCCTCCGCGCTGTCCCCCTCCGCGCTGTCGCCCTCTGCGCTGTCCCCCTCCACGCTGTCCCCCTCCGCCCTCTGCGCTGTCCCCCTCCGTGCTGTCCCCCCTCCATCCTCCGTGCTCTCCGTCCTCCGTGCTGTCCCCCCTCCGTCCTCCGTGCTGTCCCCCCTCCGTGCTCCGTGCTGTCCCCCTTCATGCTGCTCTCCCCCCTCCACCCCCTCGGTCTGTCAGGATGGAGAGCGGAGGTAGGAGCTGCTAAATCCGGCTCCTACCTTTTCCAAATGAACAGTCAGTGATCACAGTGTATGAATGGAGAGGAGCTTCTCTCCATTTATTTTAGCTGAAGCTGCAGAGAAATGGAATGAGGAATCTGTCTCCCTAGTCCCTTTCTCCGCTGACTGTCCCTGTGCTGCTCTCCTCCGTGCTGTCCCCCCCGCGCTCCGTGCTGTCCCCCCCCGGGCTCCGTGCTGTCCCCCCTGCGCTCCGTGCTGTCCCCCCCCCCGCGCTCCGTGCTGTTCCCCTGCGCTCCGTGCTGCCCCCACCCGGGGGGGCTCTGTGCTGCCCCCCCCGCGCTTTGTGCTGTCCCCCCCCCCCCCGCGCGCGCTCCGTGCTGTCCCCCCCCCCCGCGCGCTCCGTGCTGTCCCCCCCCCCCCCGCGCGCTCCGTGCTGTCCCCCCCCCCCCCCGCGCGCTCCGTGCTGTCCCCCCCGCGCGCGCTCCGTGCTGTCCCCCCCCCCCGCGCGCGCGCTCTGTGCTTTCCCTCCCCCCCCGCGCGCTCCGTGCTGCCCCCCCCCCGCGCTCCGCGCTGTCCCCCCTCCGCGCTGTCCCCCCTCCGCGCTCCGCGCTGTCCCCCCTCCGCGCTCCATGCTGTCCCCCCTCCGCTATTTATGAATGGAGAGGAGCTTCTCTCCATTCATTTTAGCTGAAGCTGCAGAGAAATGGAATGAGGAATCTCTGTCCCTAGTCCCTTTCTCTGTCTCAAAGGGGATATGTCAGGGGTCTGTTAACACTCCTGATATCACCAAAGACCCCCAAAAGGGGCTGATAAACAATATAAATAAATTGCAATAAATAAAAAAACACACTGACAATCCACTCCCCCACCCCTAAAAAATAAAGAAGAAAGCACTGTAAAAAAAAAAATATGTAAAAAAAAAATACTGTCACATGTCAAAGTATCGGTAATCAGTATCGGCGAGTACTTGAAAAAAAGTATCGGTACTTGTACTCGGTCTCAAAAAAGTGGTATCAGGACAATCCTAGTCAGTGCTGGCATCCAAGGACTTGCCTCTGAGGATGATTTGCTGTCATTGCCCGCACAGCCAGTGCAATGGATTTGAAATCCTGCTCATCTTCCTTTTCTATTGGGACAGATCAGAGTGATTTTGATTGGTCAGTGCCGACACATGACTGCTTTGACCATATGGAACTGCTCTGATCCATTCCTGAAGTACTACAGAAAGAAGAGGAAGAAGAGCCAATCCCCAGAGCGCTACACCTTCTGAGTAAGCACTGACAGCTCTTCACCTACAGAGGTTGGTGCAGTGCGGATGGTGCTGGGTGTTTACTATTTCATTTATTTCTGACAAGGTTTTCATTTTATATAATAGGTAAAGGTGAGAGGTTTCCTGTTAAATTTGGTGTTTGTGACTACATTGTGTAGTCTGGTCTGGAATATTCACCTGAGAGCTACTGGCTCTATTTAAATGAAGGGGAAGAGAGTTACCACTCCAGGATATGTTTGAGTGATCAGTGTCCTCTCAGGAAATTAAGGGTGCCGGTGTCTTGTCGATCTAGTTCCCCTATCGAGATGGTTCCCTGCCTGACTGCGCAGTCACAGACAAAGCCCATGGAAATCTCCGAACCTTGGGCGGCATCCAGGCTCATTCCTTAACATCCCCGTGGATTGGAGGATGTTAAAAAAAAGCCACTTACCGCAAATTCCACGTCGCCCTGGAGGTTCGGTGATTTCTGTCGGCAAGGATTGCGCCTGTGCGGTCAAGACGGGAACCATATCGATGGGAGGAACCATATCGTCAGATCACCGGCAATGCACAAGGCAATTAGTGGAAAAGGAAATATGGACAGCCGCACTCCAAAAAACCTTGATGGTTGTTTTTATTTTAAAAGGATAAATGAGTCATGAGCTATGACTAAGCACTAGTGCGATACGCGTCAGCTGCTCATCCCTGTATTTTTGCTGTGATTTGTAGTGCATTTATCCTTTTAAAATAAAGAAAACCATCAAGGTTTTTTGGACCGCGGCTGTCCATATTTCCCTTTCTTCTATTTACATGAAGGGACTTCTTTGGTATTGGTCTGGAGACTGGAGTGTTCACCTGACAGGATGTATTTTAAAATGTGAATTAACACCCATAACCCCCCCACCACCACCACCATTCCCCCTTCAACTCCCTGCAACTACTTTTGTGGATGATTGGCTGTCATTGCCCACACAGTCAGGTTTGAAATCCATGCTCACCCTGTCCTTGTTTCTGTAGGGCTTCTGGGATGGATCAGAGTGATTCTGATTGGTCAGTGCCGACACGTGACTGCTTTGACCCATTGGAACAGTTCTGATCTGTCCGTCCCAGAAGTACTACAAAAAGGAGAAGAAGAAGAGAGCATTTCAAATCCCTGGGCTTCCACACCTGCTGATTGAGCAATAAAAGCTCATCACCCATGGAGGTAAGTGCAGTGAGGAGGGTGCTGGTGTTAGTTCAGTTTTGCTGGCAAGGTTGTAGTTTTATATCGGGGCTTGACAAACTTGCTTTGAATCTAGGTGGCAGCTAAAAGTTAGGAGCCCTTTTTTTTTTTTTTTTAATCACTTGCCTACCCGGCACTATCACCCCCTTCCTACCCAGGCCAACACTGTACATATATGACATTTTTTTTCTTTTTTTTTTTCACACTATGCCCAGGTTCACACTGGGCTGCGGGAATGAAGCCGTGCGAGTTCAGCTGACCTCACACGGCTTCACTCCCGCCCGGCAGTCCCGATTTTGACCGCGATTTCAGAGACATCTGTGCAGGTTTCTGCACAGATGTCAATGTAAATCATGGCCTCAAATCACAAAAAGTAGTACAGGAACTACTTGTTTAATTTGGTGCGGTGTCGCACCGATTAGGACGGTACAATTGCTGACAAATTCTGCCGATTTGAGATGCGATTTGACATGTGAAATCGCATCTCAAATCGTACCCTGTGTGAACCAGGGCTAATAGAGCTTTCTTTGGTGTTTAACCACTTAAGGACCGCCTCCTGCACATTTACGTTGGTTGAATGGCACGGCTGGGCACGTACAGGTACGTCCTCTTTAAGTGTCCAGCCATGGGTCGCAGGCGCACGCCTACGACCCGGTCCGAAGCTCCTGGACCGTGGGACCTGCGGACCCGATTGTCGCTGGAGTCCCGCGATCGGTCCCCGGAGCTGAAGAATGGGGAGAGCTGTGTGTAAACACAGCTTCCCCGTTCTTCACTGTGGTGCTGTGATCGATCGTGTGTTCCCTTTTATAGGGAAACACAATCAATGACGTCACACCTACAGCCACACACCCCTACAGTTAGAAACACAAATGAGGTCATACATAACCCCTTCAGCGCCCCCTTGGGGTTAACTCCCAAACTGCAATTGTCATTTTCACAGTAAACAATGCATTTTAAATGCATTTTTTGCTGTGAAAATTACAATGGTCCCAAAAATGTGTCAAAATTGTCCGAAGTGTCCGCCATAATGTCGCAGTCACGAAAAGAATCGCTGATCGCTGCCATTAGTAGTAAAAAAATAAATTAATAAAAATGCAATAAAACTATCCCCTATTTTGTAAACGCTATAAGTTTTGCACAAAACAACCAATAAACGCTTATTGCGGTTTTTTTTTTACCAAAAATAGGTAGAAGAATACATATCGGCCTAAACTGAGGAAAATATATATTTTTTTCAATATATTTTTGGGGGATATTTATTATAGCAAAAAGTAAAAAATATTGTTTTTTTTTTAAAATTGTTGCTCTATTTTTGTTTATAGCGCAAAAAATAAAAACCACAGAGGTGATCAAATACGTCGCACGATCGTGCAATTGTCAGTTAAAGCGACGCAGTGCCAAATCGCAAAAACTGGCCGGGTCCTTTAGCTTCCTAAAGGTCCGGGTCTTAAGTGGTTAAAGGGGTTGTAAAGGTTCATCTTTTATTTTCTAATTTGGTTCCTTTTAAGCTAGTGCATTGTTGGTTCATTTACCTTTTCCTTCCATTTCCCTTCTAAGGAAAATTTGTTTCCAATGCGCATACGCTGACGTCATGGGGGCGGCCCCTACGATCGGTGCCTGTGACGCCAATTGTTTGGGACTTTTTAAACAGGGAGAAATCCCTGGTTGCCCCGCACTGGAGCCTGGGTCTCAGGACATACTGCACCGCTTGGATTATACAGTAAGTCTCTCCCTATGCATCGTTCACAGATGGCCTCCCTGACTCCTGCAATTTTACTTATTGTCCTTTATCCCATTTCGTCTAGATGCCCATTTGTGACTAGTGTCTTTTTTGGTAACATTATCTTTATTAACTTCACCTGTGGCTTTTTATATTCATTTTTGGATACTTCCCTGTTGCCTCACTAGTATCACTTACTGGGACCCCTATCATCTTTGATATATTTTTACCTGTAGGTTTGCAGGTAAATCTTCCATTTACCTTGGGTCACTGTTTGGCATGATTCATCTTTTGTTCACCTAATTTAACCCCTTCCCCAAACCCCCCCCCCCCCCACCTCACCAAACCCCCCCCCCCCTCCCACTTTTCCTCTCCCCTCTTTTTCCTCCCTTTGCTCCTTTTTATCCTTTTTCTTCCCCCCCTCCCATTCCTTCCCCCCCTCTCCCTTTCCCTTTTTCTTTTTTTCATCCGTCCCCTTCCCTTCTCCCCTCCCCTCCTTTTCTTCCCCCCTCCCTCTCCTTCCTTTCTCCTCTTCTTCCCTTAATTTCTATTTCTTCTTCTGATGCCTTACTTCGTTCTCCATTCACACTCTCTCATCAGATTGTAGTCACCAGTCACATTTATCTTTGCGCATGCACTTGCCTTCACTTGGTCACCCCTATCCCCTTAAGCATCTTATTTTATTATTGTCATTATTGATACCCATATATGTTAATAGGTTTCCTCTACATCTTTACTCCTGGCTTCCGGGGGTTACCAACTCTGTGGTCGCTTTGGGCGTTTTAGCTTGATGGGACACCTTGCTCCTAGGTAGGAGACATGACCTCCAACCCCCATTTTTGGATACTTCCCTGTTGCCTCACTAGTATCACTTACTGGGACTGTCAGTCCTGAGACCCCTATCATCTTTGATATATTTTTGCCTGTAGGTTTGCAGGTAAATCTTCCATTTACCTTGGGTCACTGTTAGGCATGATTCATCTTTTGTTCACATAATTTAACCCTGTATGCACTTTCTTTTTCTCCTTTTCCTGTTCCCTCCCTTGTCCCCCCCCCTTTTTTTCTTTCCCTTCCCCAAAAACACCCCCACCTCACCAAACCCCCCCTCTCACTTTTCCTCTCCCCTCCCTTCTCTCTTTCCTCCTTTTTATCCTTTCTTTTTCCCTCTCCTGTTTCCTTCCTTATGTGCTCCCCTGTTTTTTCTCCCCCCCCTTTTCCCCTCTCTAATATTCCTCCCCTCCCTTCTTTGCTTTTTCATGTTTCTTTTCTAACCCCCATTTCTCTATCTTTCTCTCCCTCCCCTTCTTTTTTAGTTTTTACCCCCTCTTTCCCCCCCCCTTTTTTTTCTTCCCCCCTCCCATTCCTTCCCCCTCTCTTCCTTCTCCCTTTTTCCATCCGTCCCCTTCCCTTCTCCCCCCCCCCTCCTTTTCTTCTCTTCCTCCTTTCTCCTCTTCTTCCCTTAATTTCTCTTTTTTTTTCCTTCTGATGCCTTACTTTGTTCTCCATTCACACTCTCTCATCAGATTGTGGTCACCAGTCACATTTATCTTTGCGCATGCACTTGCCTTCACTTGGTCACCCCTTAAGCATCTTATTTTATTATTGTCATTATTAATACCCATATATGTTAATTGGTTTTCTCTACATCTTTACTCCTGGCTTCCGGGAGTTACCAACTCTGTGGTCGCTATGGGCGTTTTAGCTTGATGGGACACCTTGCTCCTAGGTAGGAGACATGACCTCCAACCCCCATTTCATATGTACATTTTGAAATTCTTTATTTCCAGTGGTTTTTACAGTTCAATGGAAATGTTATCTATGTCAATGTATTTATGTTTGATGTTTGTATATTAATTTGTCTCCTGATGAAGCGATATCCATCACGAAACTAGTCAAGATCTCCCGTATCATGACTTCAACTTTCACTGAAAAAAAAACCTCTATCGTGGGGATTGCACCTCCGGTGATCTGTTTGCTGTCACTTTATGTGCATTGTTTTTAAAATACTGTCAATGTCTGTTGTTTTTATCTTTTGTCGTTGTGCCATTATAGTAATAAATTGATGTATATTTTTTGAGATTATTGCTCTTTTTGAGTTTATCTACATATTGTGTACCGCAACAGTCCTCCCGCCCACTTTATTTTGTTGATACTCTAGGGCAGTGATGGGAAAATTGATTGGTGGGTGATGTCATGCCGACATCCCCCGCCCTGCCCCTCCCGGAAGAGCTATCCGAACGTATAGTTGTTAAAATAACTCCTGTGTTACAAGCCATTAAGTGCCACACTATATGTGCTTTTTAAAAAATATGAAGCTACATACTGCATTTCTCAGTAAGTGTGTGTACACGCCTCTCATGTGACTGCCCGGCCTGCCTCTCTCCGCTCATGTCTCTCCTGACGTCAGTGAGGAATAATTCTCAGCCCCACCCACCTCTCTTCTGATCTGATAGCTACTGTCAGTGGGCAGGGCAGAGAAATTCCCCGCTGACATCAGGAGAGACGAGAGAGGAGAGAGGTGGGCCGGGCAGTCACATGAGTGCTATGTACACACACTAAGAAATGCGGTATGTAGCGCCAAATTTTTTTCATAAAGCACATACAGTGGGGCACTTAATGGATTGTAACACCGGATTTATTAAAACAGTTTGTCAGCTGTGGATTCTAATTCCTCCTGACCACCCAGCAGTGTCTGAATTGCTGCACCAGATTTTTTATTTAAAGTAGAGTTTCAGTAAAAAATGTTGTTTATTAACCACTTTAGCCCTGGAGGATTTGGCTGCTAAATGACCAGAGCACTTTTTACAATTTGGCACTGTGCTGCTTTAACTTGTAATTGTGCGGTCACAAATTGTAATGCTTTACAGTCACTTTAACCACTTAAGGACCGCCTCCTGCACATTTACGTCGGAAGAATGGCACGGCTGGACCTGATCGCCGCTGGAGTCCTGCGATTGGTCCCCGGAGCTGAAGAACGGGGAGAGCCATGTGTAAACACGGCTTCCCCATTCTTCACTTTAGCGGCGTCATGATCGTGTGATCCCTTTTATAGGGATACACAATTGATGACATCACACCTAAAGCCACACCCCCCTACAGTTGTAAACACAGCATTTTTTGCTGTGAAAATGACAATGGTCCCAAAAATGTGTCAAAAATGTCCAAAGTGTCCGCCATAATGTCGCAGTCACGAAAAAAATCGGTGATCGCCGCCATTAGTAGTAAAAAAAAAAAAAATGCAATAAAACTATCCCCTATTTTGTAAACGCTATAAATTTTGCACAAACCAACCTATAAACGCTTATTGCGATTTTTACCAAAAATAGGTAGAAGAATACGTATCTGCCTAAACTAAGGAAAAAAAATATATTTTTTGGGATATTTATTATAGCAAAAAGTAAAAATTATTCCTTTTTTTTTTTTTTTTTTCAAAATTGTCAAAATTTGTGTTTATATCACAAAAAATAAAAACCGCAGAGGCAATCAAATACCATCAAAAGAAAGCTCTATTTGTGGGAAGAAAAGGACGCCAATTTTGTTTGGGAGACACGTCGCACGACTGCGCAATTGTCAGTTAAAGCGACGCAGCGCCGAATCGCAAAAAGGGGCAAGGTCCTTAACCTGCATAATGGTTTGGGTCCTAAGTGGTAAATTGAGAATTTTACAATTATATTGGAGATTAGAGAAAGGCTTAATACTAAAGTATAGATTGTGAGGGCAGAAAAACACTTTTTCTGAATAAAGCAGATCCTCTAGCCCTGGATAACAGGAAAGAATTCCCTATATATTTTGTGAGGAGAATGTGTAGGAATATAACATTTATTAAAAATTTCCAGAGAACTTAATATCTTTTCCTAGTTAAGGGGAATGTTTTATTACAGGATTTCATTGTATATCCTGTTCTTGGGGTGAAGCTAGAAGATCCCTGATGTCTCCATTGAGAGGATCTTGTTGTCACTACTGTCACATAAGGGGCTTGTCAGTACATACATATATACATGGTTAGGACACATGTTAATACATAAACACCTATTACATGTAGCGCCTGTGTACTTTCAGTACAGGTGCTATGCTTAAATTTAGGAGGGATGAGAGAGTTATTTGGCTCTCATCCAGTTAATCTGAGTAAATTGGGTCTCTGTTTCGGCTGGGCTGTGCTGTGGGCTCATCCTATTGTCTCCGGGGTGTTGTTACACCCCGGGGCGATAGGTGGCAGCAGTGGAGTCCGGGCTGTTGTGTCTCTTGCCAGCAGCCAATCAGGAGGGGTTTTCCCTCGCTGGGGGAGAGTACTTCTGGAACAGACGCCATCTGGGGTTTCTTCTGGTTCTGGGTGTGGCACCCACCTTCAGGGTGTGCGCACAACACGGGCCCCGGCGATATGGCCTACCAGGCCGGGGTGCACGTGCTACGCGGTGTTCTTGGTTCCGGGACCATGTTGGCCTGGAGCAACTGAAGCTATGGCGGGACCCTAGTTATCGACTGGGGTCCTAACTTGAAGATCCCAAGCCAGTTTATCTGTTCGGTGGGGACCCAGTTGAGGAGCGCCAATGAGAGGCTGGTGATCCAACAGCACTGGAGCGAACCATTGGGGATCAAGGTGACCGGACACTGAGAGGTTGGATATCGGCAACCTGTCAGGTGACCAACTGAGAATTACCTAAGGTCAGATTCAGGCACTAAATTAGCTAAGGAAGATTTATCTCATGATCTACTTTCTAGGGAGGGGTCTGTGGCAAAGGCCTGTTTCCCACAAGGTTCCGAGTGATGCCCTGGCTGCCGGGTCGGTGTGAGAGGCCTGTCCAGGTACGCTATACCCAGCCTGAATCTGCTACTCTTCTCCTCGTCCATCTATCTTCTCTTATTACTTCAAGTTTATTGTTTTACCATGTTGGGTAAAATAAAGCACAAGAAAATACATCTACTGTTTGGACATTCCATCACTGCTGCTCTCTTCAACTACCCTAGACATCGAAGCTATATAGGTAACAGGCCAATCCAAATCTATCCAGCGGCTCCTGTGGGGGTAGCGCTACATAAACATCCCTACACACACCAGAAGTAGACGAAGTAGCCATAGAGCCCCTTCCAGCCTTACAAATGTGGCCCATACATCCAAGTGGTATGTCATGAAAAGGTTAAAAGAAGAAGCAATTCAAATGTAAATATACCAAATTTTTATTGTGTGTTTCATGAAAGTATAATTATAGATCCTTTACACATTTTTTCCTTTTCCAACTATAAATACTCTGATTAAACCAAGAGTCCTTTGGTAAAATCAATTGGCCAGAAATGAAGATCTAGTGATCCTCTCGCCCAATCACTGACACACTTTTGACCAAGAGATTCCAAGCCTGCCCACCACGACAAGGTAGACTCTTCTAGGGCAGGACCTACACTAACTAAACTAAGCTACACTTGATGCTAGTCATCCTTTTTATATTATCTATAAAAATCTATCTATTTATCTATCTATATATTTTTTATAAACAAAACCCAAAAAAATGCATACCATCTTATCTATGTTTTACAAAATATAAATATTTTTGTATTTTTTTTTTTTTCAAACAGAAGTGAGGGGAAGGGGAGAGGTTCAGGAGTTAACAGAGGATGTGACAAGGAATTGGAGACACGCAGATATTATTTCATTAAAAATAAATTACAGACACATTGTGGATCTGTATGGATTGTTTAAAAAATTCTATATTATTTAGTGTCACGGAAAAAAAAAAAAAAAGGCCCCCTCTTCCCCTAATAGCCGGCCAATCATGCTCCTTTTTTGTTAGATGGTAAAGAATTAATGCTAAACTCTTGTATTATGCAGGATGTTACAGTACAAGGAAGCATAAAAACAAAGTAAGAAATTAATTAATCAAAAATAGATAGCAGGGCCATTTCCTAGCGGATGTGTACTGATTTTTACTGGAAAATACGGATATTGTTTATCGTTACAAAAAAAAAAATCTGACCTTCTCCCTTTCACGCTCCTTCTTTGTAAGATGTTAATGAAGTGACCCTAAACTCTGCATTTAAAGTGGAGCTCCACTCTAAAGGATTCCTTGGATTCATCGGATTCCCCCCCCCCCTCCGGTGCCACAATTGGCACCTTTCAGGGGGGTGCAGATACCTGTCTAAGAGGTATTACACCTTTATATAGGCCTCTTATGATGTCACAGTCCAAGCATGCTCCGGGTGATGATGACACCACCCAGAGCATGCTGGGACTGTGATGTCATAAGAGGCCTATATAAATCATCGCGCACCTGGCATTACAGCGGGAGGGAGCGTCGTGGCAACATCGGAAGAAGAAGGCGACGAGGAAGACCGGACCGTGCTGGGCGTCGCTAGTAAAAGAGCTGCAAGAAGATATCGGCGGCCAGCCCCGAAGAAGGCACCGGAGAGCTGGAAAATAACCGGGAAGAGCAAGTCAGAAGAAGACCCCCCGGAGAGCGGAGAAGACCCCCGGAGCTGGCTAATAAATTATTTTAAAAACCTGTGTTGTGTGTTTATTTTATTGACACTTTTCCTCCAGGTGAATGGGTAGGGGTACGATGTACCCCATTACTCATTCACGTAGGGTGGGGGGCTGGGATCTGGGGGCCCCCTCATTAAAGTGTTTGTAGCTACATTTTGTAGTCTGGTCTGGAGTGCTTACCTGAGAGGTTGGGGTCCAATCAGGATGCACAGACTCCTTTTAGTGGCAATGGTCTTAAAGAGGAGGTTCGCCCTAAATATTCTCTCTCCCATGCAATACAGCATACTGGCGTCAGC
This sequence comes from Rana kukunoris, assembly GCA_029574335.1. Lineage (NCBI taxonomy): Eukaryota > Metazoa > Chordata > Amphibia > Anura > Ranidae > Rana > Rana kukunoris. The sequence continues at coordinate 395,827,637 of CM056051.1, forward strand.
GCCAGTATGCTGTTTTTTTTTTTTTAATCGCCCACTTACCGTGAAATCTTTAATTTTTATTTCTTTCCCCCCGTGGTGGATGGCGCTTGTATAGCGCGTCACAGCTTACGAAAATATCCGATTCAGGACTCGGGTATTTGCGGCGCCTGCGCACAGACCTAGGAGCTGACTCCGCAGGCACCGTATTTCTCCGAGTCCTATTTCGGCTTTTTAGCCATAGGACTCTGAGAAATACGGCGCCTGCGCAGTCAGCTCCTAGGTCTGTGCGCAGGCGCTGCATTGCCCCGGAAATACCCGAGTCCTAGATCGGGTATTTTCGGAAGCTTTGACAAGCTGTATAGGCGTCAGCCACGGTGGGGGAAAGAAATAGGATTAAAGTTTTCACAGTAAGTGGGGGATTTAAAAAAAAAAAAACAGCATACTGGCGCTGACGCCAGTATGCTGGATCACATGGGAGAGGGTATATTTTAGGGTGAACATCTGCTTTAAGTATATATATTCTTTTCTAAGCATTGTTTACTATAATCAGAAAGAGGCAAAAAAATAGCCGGCCAATCACGCTCCTTTTTTGTTAGATGGTAAAGAAGTGACGCTAAACTCTAGTATTATGCAGGATGTTACAGTAAAGGAAGCAGAAAAACTAAGTAAGAAATTAATTCATGAAAATTGATAGCAGGGCCATTTCCTAGGGCAGTGATGGTGAACCTTGGCAGTCCGGATGTTTTGGAACTACATTTCCCATGATGCTCATACACTCTGCAGTGTACTGGAGCATCATGGGAAATGTAGTTCCAAAACAACCGGCGTGCCAAGGTTCGCCATCACTACTCTAGCGGATGTGTATTGATTTTTACTGGAAAATAAGGATATTGTTTAGTGTTGCAAAAAAAAAAAATCTGGCCTCCAACTGTTCCCCCTATAGCCAGCCAATCACACACCCTCTTTGTAAGATGTTAATGAAGTGACACTAAACTGTTTTAAAAAAAAAAAAAATGTGCATTGCTTGTTTATATGTTGTAGCTACATTTGTAGTCTAGTCTGGAGTCACCTGAGAGGCTGTGGTCCAATCAGGATTTAGAGACTCCTTTCAGTGGTAATGGTCTGGAGTCACCTGAGAGGTTGTGGTCCAATCAGGATTTAGAGACTCCTTTCAGTGGTAATGGTCTGGAGTCACCTGAGAGGTTGTGGTTCAATCAGGAGAGACTCCTTTCAGTGGTAAGGTTGTGGATCTCACAGGAGAGGTGGTGGTAATCAGGAGAGACTCCTTTCAGTGGTAATAGTCTGGAGTCACCTGGAGGTCAATCAGGATTTAGAGACTCCTTTCAGAATAGCCTGGAGTCACCTGAGAGGTGTGGTCCAATCAGGATTTAGAGACTCCTTTCAGTGGTAATAGTCACCTGAGAGGTGGTGGTCTCAGGATTTAGAGACTCCTTTCAGTGGTAATAGCCTGGAGTCACCTGAGAGGTGGTGGTCCAATCAGGATTTAGAGACTCACAGGAGAGGTGGTGGTCCAATCAGGATTTAGAGACTCCTTTCAGTGGTAATGGTCTGGAGTCACCTGAGAGGTGGGGGTCCAATCAGGATTTAGAGACTCCTTTCAGTGGTAATAGCCTGGAGTCACCTGAGAGGTGGTGGTCCAATCAGGATTTAGAGACTCCTTTCAGTGGTAATAGTCTAGAGTCACCTGAGAGGTGGTGGTCCAATCAGGATTTAGAGACTCCTTTCAGTGGTAATAGCCTGGAGTCACCTGAGAGGTGGTGGTCCAATCAGGATTTAGAGACTCCTTTCAGTGGTAATAGTCTAGAGTCACCTGAGAGGTGGTGGTCCAATCAGGATTTAGAGACTCCTTTCAGTGGTAATAGTCTAGAGTCACCTGAGAGGTGGTGGTCCAATCAGGATTTAGAGACTCCTTTCAGTGGTAATAGCCTGGAGTCACCTGAGAGGTGGTGGTCCAATCAGGATTTAGAGACTCCTTTCAGTGGTAATAGCCTGGAGTCACCTGAGAGGTGGTGGTTCAATCAGGATTTAGAGACTCCTTTCAGTGGTAATAGTCTGGAGTCACCTGAGAGGTGGTGGTCCAATCAGGATTTAGAGACTCCTTTCAGTGGTAATAGCCTGGAGTCACCTGAGAGGTGGTGGTCCAATCAGGATTTAGAGACTCCTTTCAGTGGTAATAGTCTGGAGTCACCTGAGAGGTGGTGGTCCAATCAGGATTTAGAGACTCCTTTCAGTGGTAATAGTCTGGAGTCACCTGAGAGGTGGTGGTCCAATCAGGATTTAGAGACTCCTTTCAGTGGTAATAGCCTGGAGTCACCTGAGAGGTTGTGGTCCAATCAGGATTTAGAGACTCCTTTCAGTAGTAATAGCCTGGAGTCACCTGAGAGGTGGTGGTCCAATCAGGATTTAGAGACTCCTTTCAGTGGTAATGGTCTGGAGTCACCTGAGAGGTGGTGGTCCAATCAGGATTTAGAGACTCCTTTCAGTGGTAATAGCCTGGAGTGGAGAGGTTGTGGTCCAATCAGGATTTAGAGACTCCTTTCAGTGGTAATGGTCTGGAGTCACCTGAGAGGTGGTGGTTCAATCAGGATTTAGAGACTCCTTTCAGTGGTAATAGTCTGGAGTCACCTGAGAGTGGTGGTCTCAGGATTTAGAGACTCCTTTCAGTAGTAATAGCCTGGAGTCACCTGAGAGGTTGTGGTCCAATCAGGATTTAGAGACTCCTTTCAGTGGTAATGGTCTGGAGTCACCTGAGAGGTGGTGGTCCAATCAGGATTTAGAGACTCCTTTCAGTGGTAATGGTCTGGAGTCACCTGAGAGGTGGTGGTCCAATCAGGATTTAGAGACTCCTTTCAGTGGTAATAGCCTGGAGTCACCTGAGAGGTGGTGGTCCAATCAGGATTTAGAGACTCCTTTCAGTGGTAATGGTCTGGAGTCACCTGAGAGGTGGTGGTTCAATCAGGATTTAGAGACTCCTTTCAGTGGTAATAGCCTGGAGTCACCTGAGAGGTGGTGGTCCAATCAGGATTTAGAGACTCCTTTCAGTGGTAATGGTCTGGAGTCACCTGAGAGGTGGTGGTCCAATCAGGATTTAGAGACTCCTTTCAGTGGTAATAGTCTGAAGTAGTGGTGGTCCAATCAGGAATTAGAGACTCCTTTCAGTGGTAATAGCCTGGAGTCACCTGAGAGGTTGTGGTCCAATCAGGATTTAGAGACTCCTTTCAGTGGTAATGGTCTGGAGTCACCTGAGAGGTGGTGGTTCAATCAGGATTTAGAGACTCCTTTTAGTGGTAATAGCCTGGAGTCACCTGAGAGGTTGTGGTCCAATCAGGAATTAGAGACTCCTTTCAGTGGTAATAGTCTGGAGTCACCTGAGAGGTGGTGGTTCAATCAGGATTTAGAGACTCCTTTCAGTGGTAATAGTCTGGAGTCACCTGAGAGGTTGTGGTCCAATCAGGATTTAGAGACTCCTTTCAGTGGTAATGGTCTGAAGTCACCTGAGAGGTGGTGGTTCAATCAGGATTTAGAGACTCCTTTCAGTGGTAATAGCCTGGAGTGCTCACCTGAGAGGTTGTGGTCCAATCAGGATTTAGAGACTCCTTTCAGTGGTAATAGTCTAGAGTCACCTGAGAGGTGGGGGTCCAATCAGGATTTAGAGACTCCTTTCAGTGGTAATAGCCTGGAGTCACCTGAGAGGTGGTGGTCCAATCAGGATTTAGAGACTCCTTTCAGTGGTAATAGCCTGGAGTGCTCACCTGAGAGGTGGTGGTTCAATCAGGGTGCGACTCCTCTGTGGAAATGGTCTAGAGCACAGGTGTCAAACTAGCGGCCCTCCAACTGTCGCAAAACGATAAGTCCCATGAGGCATTGCAAGGCTGACAGTAAGAGCCGGTTCACACTGGGGCAGCACGACTTGCCGAGCGACTCAGCAAGGCGAAGCTGCCCACGACTTCAGAGGCGACTTGCAAAATGACTTCACCCTGAAGTCGCCCCAAAGTTGTACAGGAACCTTTTTCTAAGTCGGAGTGACTTGAGTCGCTCCCATTAGAACGATTCCATAGTACAGAGCGGAGCGCGACTTTTCAGTGTGAACCGGCTCTTACAAACGTGACTCCCACAGGCATGAAGGGACTTTTGCAACAGCTGGAGGGCCGCCAGTTTGACACCCCTGGTCTAAAGTATATATTTTTTTCTAAACATTATCTACTATCAGCAGACAATAGTAAAACAATACACATTACCCCATGGTGTTATCGAGGTATCGGAAAGAGTATGGTGTTATTCTATACATACAAGAATATTGCGTAGGGTTCTCCATTCTCATTGAGACCGAGGACAATGTCAACGTCGGGTTCTCCATTCTCATCGAGACCGAGGACAATGTCAACGTCGTCTTCTTGTGGTTCAGCAAGAGATGCCCGGCACACAGGGCAAGAAGGATTTAGCTGGACCCATCTATGAATACAATCATAATGAAAAGCATGAGAACAATGTAGTGCTATAAAGTCCTCTGCATACTCGCCTAGGCAGATGGAACAGGTAGGCTGCTCCGCTGCCGGTGGTGGTGGTGGCGGCGGTGGCGGTGGCGGGGGCGGTGGTGGTGGAGCAGGGGGGCGTTGGTCAGCATTTCTGTTTGCTGCCTCCTCCCTTCTCCTCCGAAGTTGCCCCCGCGTCCTGTGGGCAACTGGATCCTCTCCTCCCTCCCGGCGTATCCGATGTCGTGAAGCTCGGGGCATGGTGGAGGTGTATCGGAAAGATACAAAGAAAACCTAAAAATAAATAAAGGACTTTTAATAATAATAATAGTAATATATACAATAATAGTACAATAGCAATATATTTGAATAAAAAAACGCTAATAATCGCAGGATTGACAAAGTGACACGGTCAGCTCACAGTGGAGGAATGTTTTGAAACAACTGCAGTCTGGTTTGAACCGATTTGCAGCTCACTGTGACATCACACACCTCATACCAGCTGCTACTTTTCAGGCCTGGAATCTTTGACTGGGAATTCCCTCGGTCATGTAATACTGTATCCAAATACATTTTATAGATTTGACATATCATTAACCACTTACGGACCAGAAGGATTTGCCCCCTTAATGACCAGGTCATTTTTTTCCAATACGGCACTACATCGCTTTACCTGACAATTGCGCGGTCGTGCGATGCCACACCCAAACAAAATGTACGTCCTTTTTCCCCCACACATAGAGTTTTCTTCTGGTGGAACTTGATCATCTCTGCGCTTTAAATTTTTTACGCTGTAAACAAAAAAACTTTTTTTTTTTAACTTTTTGCTAGCTCAAATATCCCAATATAACAATAAACAAAAAAACATTTCTTCCTCAGTTTAGGCCGATGTGTATTTTTCTAGAAGGCGCAATAAGCGTATATTGATTGGTTTGCGCAAAAGTTATAGCGTCTGCAAAATAGGGAAGAGATTGATGCCATTTTTATTATTATATATATTTTTTTTTTACTAGTAATGGCGGTGATCTGCAATTTTTAGCGGGACTGCGACATTGCAGCAGACAGATCAGACACCTTTTTGGGACCATTGATATTTATACAGCGATCAGCCCTAAAATAAAATAGCCACTGGTTACTGTATAAATGTCGGTCAACTGGCCGGCCGGGCCACCCACTCCAGGAAACTCTGCGACATAAGGACGCCCACCCGATCCAATCCGGATACAAACACTCAATCCAAAAACATGTTTTGCCTTTAGTTATACCTTAACCACGTCAGCCCTGGAGAGTTTTACCCCCTTAATGACCAGGCCATTTTTTGTGATACAGCGCTGCGTTACTTTAACTGACAATTGTGCAGTCGTGCGACGTTGTACCCAAATAAAATCGATGTCCATTTTTCCCCACACATAGAACTTTTTTTTGGTGGTATTTGATCACCTCTGTAGTTTTTATTTTTGCGCTATAAACAACAATAAAAAGAGAATTTGAAAGAAAAAAACAATATTTAATTTATTTTCTGCCATAATACATATTTAATAAAAAAATTGTAAAAAAAAAATTCTTCATCAATTAGATCGCCGTTCTGCCACTCATGAGAATGATCGCGGATGGTTGGCGGACATCGTCTGCTGGACCTGCTGATTAGCATCCTCTGTGTCCAATCAGCGCGCGATCGTCTATATGGTATTGTGCTCCATCCAGGGGTCACACAGCTTTACTTAAAGTGATACTAAAGCTTTTTTATATTTACAAAAAATATCGGGGCCACTCTGTGCAAAAGGAGCTGCACAGCGGAGGTAAGTACAACATGTTTGTCATTTTTTTTTTTATTATTATTATTATTCAAAGCTTTAGTATCACTTTAACCACTTCAGCCCCAGACCATATTGCTGGTCAAAGACCAGGCCACTTTTTTTTTGCGATTCGGCACTGCGTCACTTTAACTGACAATTCCGCGGTCATGCGACGTGGCTCCCAAACAAAATTGGCTTCCTTTTTTTCCCACAAATAGAGCTTTCTTTTGGTGGTATTTGATCACCTCTGCGTTTCTTTTCCCCGCTATAAACAAAAATAGAGCGACAATTTTGAAAAAAAATATGTTTTTTAATTTTTGCTATAATAAATATCCCCCAAAAACATATAAA